>JAJEJH010000665.1:0-115593 GCA_026122585.1 Anacardium occidentale | reverse complement strand
GCTACATGTAATGCCATGACATGCATATGCAGCTTATTAACTCATTACATGCTTATTTGATGCTTATCTGAAGCCATTAAATATTTATTCTGAATTCGCATGCTCAATTTCCCATTCAAATAACATTTTTCTGAAATTCTACTGATGCACGGGCGTGCATGAAATGTGCACGGGCGTGCACCATGACGCACGGGACCGTGCGCTGGTCGTGCGTCTGGTCGTGCTGGCTACTGGAATTCACTATTCATTGTCACTGAAAATGCTTATGCACGGGCGTGCGTATGCGGACACACGGGCGTGCATGCACCTTTTCTGGCCGTGCATGGTCGTGCACACGGGCGTGCATCTGGAGAAACACAGGCTCACGGCCGTGCCATACTGGCGCACGGTCGTGCGTCTGGTTCTTCAACAGAGCACCGCTCGGAAAATGCACAAATGGCCAACCAAATCACATTCATTCACAATCACACTTCAAACACACGTTAACCACGTCCCAAATAACACAATTCGAGCCTCAACTTGCACATGCATCATCAATCACGGGATCTACCATGGAAATACCTTCTTTCTCTTTCTAAGGCTATACATACACACATGCAAGCTTCAAGGGTGGAAATCTATCAACCAAATCAACATGCAATCACATATAAGCCATCCACACATTCATCAGCATGCATATAATTCATCCATGGCAGCAAAAAGGCACAAAGCAAGTCGGGAAAGCTCAAGAAAAGGTAAGGAACACTTACCTCTCTCCATGCTTAGGAACTTCACTAATCCCTTTGCTCTCTCGCCGGATTTGGAACAACCGGTGGCTGGATTTCCTCTCTAAGGACGGGAGGCACTGAAAGGAAGAGGAAACTGGCTAAAAATGCAAACGGGTGAGTAAAGAAATGAACTTAACTCACGGTTCCACTTATATACCAAGCCACGCACGGGCGTGCACCAATGATGCACGGTCGTGCACCAGGGAAAATAAGTATAACTTATTTCCCGCTCGCTCGCCTAATCGAATTCTTCCGAAAGGATTCCAACGGAAGCCGCGTGGCTTCGAAAACTCACCAACTCACCCCTGAACTTATCCAGACTCCCAATCTCTCTCTAAATTCGATTTCTAACCCCGAAAGTCTACCCCTAAGGGCTTCAGGATCTAGGATGCTACAGCAAGTCAGCACATTTTCTGCCTGTCAAACAGGGAATGTCTACAGAGCAGCTAGCCAGACTCTACATCAGAGAGGTGGTGAGACTCCACGGCGTTCCCAGGACGATAGTGTCAGATAGGAACTCCAGATTTCTGTCAGCCTTCTGGAGATCTCTACAGAGAGCATTGGGAACCAGACTGCATTTCAGCTCAGCATATCACCCTCAGACAGATGGCCAGATTGAGAGGGTGAATAAGATATTGGAGGACATGCTGAGAGCGTGTTGTATGGACTTCCAGACCGATTGGGCAGAGCTGATTCCTCTAATGGAGTTCGCCTACAATAACAGTTATCAGACGATAATTCAGATGGCTCCATTTGAGGCGTTGTATGGTCGAAAGTGCAGATCTCCTCTCCATTGGGATGAGATTGGGGAGAGAGATTCTTTAGAGACAGCAGTGGGACCAGAGACGACTCAGAGGATGATTGAGCAGATCAAGATCATCAGGCAGCGAATGAGACAGGCCCAAGATCGTTAGAAAAGCTACGCAGATCTGAGGCGCAGAGAGGTAGAGTTTTCAGTGGGTGATAAAGTTTTTTTGAGAATTGCCCCCTACAGGTAAGTTCTCAGATTTGGTAAGAAAGGGAAGTTAGCACCCAGATTTATTGGTCCCTACGAGATCCTCGAGAGGATAGGGACAGTCGCCTACAGATTAGCACTACCAGCCAGCATGGACAGAATCCACAATGTCTTCCATGTATCCCAGTTGAGAAAGTATGTGGGAGATCCATCTCATGTGTTTCAGTTTTCAGAGATAGAGTTGGTAGAAGACCTCAGCTATCAAGAGCTTCCAGTTCAGATCTTGGACTACAGAGTCAAAGTCCTCAGAAATAAAGAGATTCCACTGGTCAAAGTGTTATGGCGCAGCCAGAGGTGGAAGAAGCCACCTGAGAGGTAGAGTCTGCGATCAGGGATAGGTTCCCAGAATTGTTCAGGTAAATTCTGGGGTCGGAATTTTGTTAAGGGGGGAGGTAATGTAGCATCCCAGTTTTAGAAAAGCCCTTAGGGGTAGAGTTTTGGGGTTAGAAATAGAATTCAGAGATAGATTGGGAGTTCAGCAGAATTCAGGGGTGAGTTGGTAATTTTTCAGAGTTGTGTGGCCTTCGTATGATGCCTTTAGGGAGGTTTTAATCATGCGAAGCGCGGGAAATAGATTTTTATCCATTTTCCCAGGCGCACTCCCGTGCGCCAAGCCTGCACGCCCGTGCAGGTGGGATTAAAAGAGAGAGAGACGGGAGTTATTTCATTATTCTCACCCATTTCAGCCAGTTTTCTTCTCCATTTCAGCAGCTCCCAGCCCTAGGCGTGATATCCAGCTTCCAGCAGCTCCTAATCTAGTCAGAGATCAGAGAGAATAGCTTGAGTATAAGCTTCCAGCAGCCATGTCGAGAGGTAAGTGTTTCTTACTCTCTCTTTCAGTTTCCCAGCTTGTTTGATGTGGATGGAAACGTGTGTTTCCATTTCCAGCTTGAGATGCTATGCTTGCATGTGTATATGATGATGAGATAATGTTTATATGTTGATTGCTATGCTTATTTTCCACCCAAAACCATGCATGCTTTGCTCTGTGTGTGTAGTGAGAGAAACATTGGATTTTCATGGTGGATTCAGTGATATTAGATGGATGATGAAATTGGCATGTGAAATATGTCTATTGAAGTGCCATTTATGCATGTTTTCAGTTAATTTCAGTTTGGATGAGGTTTGGGTTGGTTTCCAGCGCGTTTCAGACGAACCATGTCTGAGCAGAACAAGACACACGACCGTGTGCCCGCGAGAGCACGCCCGTGTGCCTTTGTTCCTGCAAGGACACGGTCGTGTGCACGAAGTGCACACGGGCAGGAAACGCTTGGACACGACCGTGTGTCCTGAGGGACACGACCGTGTGTCCCATTTTTGCATGAAATGGCCCAGAAATTCTAGAAGCACACACGCCCAGACGCACGGCCAGCACACGGTCCCGTGTGCTGGGGCACACGCCCGTGTGCCCTTGCCCAGCACGGCCGTGTGTGCTGCGTGCACGACCGTGTACCTTCCTTGCACGGTCGTGTGCCTTCCAGATTTTTCAGAAAAAGGCAGAAATGAATTGTTAAAGGTTTGGTAATCCATCCAGAGGCTAATTGACACCAGATAATCCAGATTTCAGATGAGAAATATAGCATATGCATAGCATGACACAACATGTAGCCTGAATGAGGATCCAGGGATCTGAATTCAGCAGTTTTCAACATTCAGAACCCAATGTATGGGTTTCAGTTTTGGGGTGAACTCGAGGGGGCATCTGTGGGACCCAGCTCTCTGACACCAGTCAGTCAGTTCAGCAGCATATCAGTAGATCAGTTTCAGTTTTCTAGCCAGTAGCTAGAATTTTCAGCCCACTTGGCCAAGATGCCGAATCCCTGTGTTCATCAGCCTGATCAGCACAGCAGGTACCTTCGGGTACATTCAGATTAGATAGACAGTGCATGCATCATCAGTCAGTTTCAGTTCCCAGCTCAGTATGACATTATGCATATATTATGGCATGACTTATTAATAATCAGAAACCAGTAATCAGAAATCAGGTAATCAGATTCAGCACCCGCAAGCGCTTAGATGCATGTATAGGGCCGACCAGGTATGTGTGCCCTTGTTTGTTGCTTGCTTGGGTCGAGGGAAGTAAGGAATGCTTACTGGGTGATCTTTATCACTCATCTCTTTCCTTCTTCCTTCCTTTTTAGGTCTGTCAGCTGCTGGCGAGGAGTGGATGGATTGAGGCTGGCAAGGAGAACCCCACACACACTTTCCAGTTTGTATGTTATTTTCAGTTTTGGACCTGTGAGGTCTTGTACTTGTACTTTATGTAAATGTATAGGTACTCAGTTGTAAAATAGATGTATAAAACAGTTATAGATGTATGAAAGCCATTTGGGCTCATTGTATATTTGAGATTCAGTTTCAGCTTCCGCTTGTAATGCAGTTCAGCAGTAGTATTTTTCTTTTCGTAGGATTCCCGTCGCGGGTACCCAGATTTCCAGTTTAATTAATAAAAGATCGATATCTTTCAGCAGCAGGGGTACTCGTGGCGGCGGGTCCTACATAGTATGTGTCATCCACCTTGGTTGTTTTGTACCAATTCATGAATTCATCATTAATTGTAGGCCCAATTTTCTTCGGTGCTTCTCAATATCTGTAGGGATTGTTCTCAGGGTTCGTGATCAATGTTTTTTGAGGACTTTTCCTATGGACTGGCTCAAACAAAGATTTTAAAATCCTATTCTATAATTTTTTTGTTTAGAGATAAGGGCAAATTGGTTTGCTTCGTCAACCATGGGGAGGTTAATATCAATATCCTATAACGATAAATCCATATTTAATAAAGTTGCAAAAATATCATTAATAAAACATTAAATAAAAAACCTATAAACATCTATCAACCATGACTTTCCAAAAGTTGCCACATGATAGGGTCCATGCCATGCATCGAAATGTGGTGACCCTTCTCTTATTTATCCGCTAGAGAAGTTAACAACTACACTTTGTCTCATCTTATAAATTCAATCACTGATACAGACTGGTGGGACTCTCGCTCCCTTCTCATCAGCTATAACACGAGTGTGATAATATCCTAAAAATTTTGATATTTTTTAACATAATTACTTATTAATACCATAACACTTACATTCAAATAAAGATTATAACTAAACAACATACCCCAATGGCCTCAAAGATTGCTTGTGCGTAATCCCACGTAGGTAAGTGGACAACCCTCCATCCTAACATCCATAACTACAAAACTTGTAGATTTTCTATAAAACACGTAGGTAAGTTCACAACCCTCTAATGTGTTCAACAAAATCCTTAGATTTTCTAAGATCTTGTATATCCATAACTATACAAAAGAATATAACACAATAATTGTACTAAAAAACTAATTAAAATAGATTTCACTACTTTATGTAACTAGAAATATACACAATTTACCAATCTAAAAAACTAATGGATAACGTCATAGTGAATACATTGTGTTAGGGGGTGATTGTATATATGACAGGTATCGTAAATCAATCTCTTTGTACTATCTCAACATAGTCTGCATCAATGCATAAATTGTCTTCTGCCACATAGTTAACCTTTATCGATAATGATTAAACGCAACCAAATCATTAGTAAAAAACAATGTCTCCTTATCAACTGTCTTTCTATTATCAGTGCATAATAATACTATAATGCAAAAAATATAGTGCTTCGAGTTTCATTACATCTTTATCATCCTCATCCCATGTTCTAGACTTAAACATCACATGTAAGTCCAGATATATCACTTTGTTGTACCTCGCAAAGTATCGCTAGTGGATACATAGAACACCAAACATCTTAATATGAGATGACTTGTTGGTGCGACCACTGAAACATAAACCTATCATTCATGCAAACTTTATGTGATCAAACCATACGTTCACTTCATTTAATTGAAACTGAAACTTTACTATTTGTTCATTTTTGTTGATCTATTGAAATAAAATCGAATATATGAGCATCATACTAAATCGTTGCTTTTCCATGTCTAAAAAATGACCAAAGTAAGTATGTCAAAAATAGGCCATTTGTGCCTCAGTTAACCTTTGTCGAATGTCATTAGTGCCTTTATGTGACTGTAATGTTAGTCTGACTCAGAAACTATAACCCTTATTCACCCTTGACATGATTTATATAAGATTTCTACAAAACAAACAACTTGAAAATAGTTTATTAGTTAAAAAAGTTGATATAACTTGCATTGGTCTCTATGAATACTATTTTCATCAATTTTTCCATTATCTTAATCAGCACAACTCACAGTCATAATATATTTAGTCAATTAAAAGGTAGATGGTAAACAACAAGGTCAACATCTAAGTGAGTGGTAAACAACAAACTCTTGAGTTACCTTAACAGAGGTGAATCTCAAATAAAAAAAATATTTATTTAGCCTTTTAAACTCTCGATTTATCATTTCATTCCCCAAATAGTAGTGAATCATATACAAAAATGATCTATTTGCCCCTTAAACTTTATTTTATCATTTCAGCTTAAGTAAGATAAGTTAGATTTCATCATTTTTTACTTTAAATATATCAAATAAACTACTAACAACATTATTACAACAAATCACAATAAAAAAATTACATTTTTATAATAAAGATTTAAAAAAAAAGCACTAAAACTCTAAATAAGATTTTTAATACAAATGCAACTATGCAACGAAAATCAGAAATTGGAAATTATGACCTGCTGTGCCATTAGTAAATTGGAAAGGTTAACCCTTAAATTTTAGGACTCTCACCGTTTATTAGCATAGCATATATTTCACGAAAATGTTAAATTTGACATTGTGGTGCGTTTTGAATCTTTAATACAGTGAAAATGACACCCCATGATATTTTTGTTTATTTGTGTTTGAAAAGTTTTTAGAAAAAAAAAAAAAAACCTTCTTCGCTTGATCGTTCTTCAAACACTGTGAAAGTGAAGGAGGTCGTTCCTTCGCAGATGGCGAGGAACTACGTGAGAGACAACGTGCCTCTCTCGCGATTCGGCGTGTTGGTGGCGCAGCTAGAGTCCATAGTCGCCGCCTCATCGCAACAATCCCCTGACCCTCTTCTCTGCTTCGATCTCCTCTCCGACCTCATCTCCGCCATCGACGAAGAGCCCAAGGTTACTTGATCTAAACTCTGTGTTTTCTCTGTGTACTCATTTTTTCTCCGAATGTGATTTTTACTTTGCGAATCGATTCGTTGATTCTTATTTCATTCACATTATACTTTTTTGCGTTTCTTTTTTAAATAATGAATTTGATCTGCATAGCTTGTGTAGGAAGTAAGAAGTTAAGTTCAGTCTTAGCTAAATGCAATCTATTTTATGTAAATTTCCACCAGTTTTTTGTAATTTTATCTTTTTTTTTTGGCTTTTGAATTTGATTAATTTAGGAATCAATTTTGTTGTGGCAAAGAAAATGCGAGGATGCATTGTACGGTTTGCTTATTCTTGGTGCTCGCCGTCCTGTGCGACATTTGGCTTCTGTTGCAATGGGAAGAATAATATTAAGGGGAGACAATATTTCAATATATTCAAGAGTGAGTAGTCTTCAAGGATTTCTTTCTGATGGGAAGAGGAGCGAGCCTCAGAAAGTTGCCGGTTAGTCAAAAACTCTATATCTTGTAGCTTGATACTTGCATATATTTATAGTCTATTATAGATAAAGAGATTAAAGTTGTTCTTCAATGTGTGCATTTGAGAAAAAACTATGGAGCGTGCACTGTTTTGCAAGCTATATCTCTGCAAAAAATTAAATAGTTTATTATTTTACTAGAAAAGAAAGGACACGGTAAAGTTTGTATATACTTTTTTTGCAAAGAAGGAGACCAAATATTTAATTATCACTCTGTTGGTGTATGATGTCCAAAAGAGGTTAACATAATATTAATCCTTCCTTCAATTTTCTGACTTACTATCAATATTCATCATTGTAAAAATACCACATGATAATTTAGGGTTGCTTACTTTGACTTATGAGAATTTGGTGAAGAGGAGGAAGTTGATTAATAGTTGGTTTTATGTGTATAAGACACAAGCTGAAATAGCTTTCGCTTAATTTGTTATTACCATATGTAGATTTGATACTTGAATTTTTGTTCTCTTTTTGGAGTTGTGTTGTGCTTGAAGCAATGGTAGGATTGTTGGAAATTTTGTAGAAGTTAAGCTTATATGTAATTCCATTTTTTTGGAGAATTATCTGCCTCCCCACTTTATGGAGTATCTGGTAGAAGAGAATTATTGGACTTTTGAATGATTGATGCACTCTATTATGGTGCTATAATGAATGTTTTTTTTTTATTATTTCTTTTGTAGGTATCTATGTGTATAGAGAATGTTTAATGTATGATTAAAAAGGATATTATAGGGCATTAGTGCACTATAATCTTCTGTCAAAGGACAAATTCTGTCTCAGATAATCTTCATTTCCTTGGGCCAACGGAGTCAACCCACACAATATCAGACCAAAACCTCTCTGACGTGTATAAAGAAAACAAAAAAAAAGTGTTGAAAGTCCTTTGAAAGTGATTCTGACATAAAAGCAAAGAGTCTAACTCTGTCCCACTGTCCCTTATTGTTGCTGTCTTGTTTCAGCAAAAGTACAATCAGTTCTTACTTGCCATATAATCCAGAGAAATGCTGATACAACTCATTTCTAGGGATTTAGCTTTTTCTCCTTCTTGAACTGCAAAAAAAAAAAAAAAAAAAAAGAATCTTAATAAAGAATCTAAAGAATTTGAATAGTCCATGATATTCTGAATCATCTATACCATAATTTTTAATCCATAATTTACAACCTTTTATACTCAGGACACACCATACTATCTTTTAATCACATCTCTTGTATTTACTTTACCATTAGCCTCACAACAAGGCTTGGACTTTGGAAGGGATTTTGGTCTTCCATGTTATCTTGCAAGGTTTAAAGCCATTAATGGAGAAGTTCCCATTACGTATTAGAGAACTTCTGGAGAAAATCATAAAAGGGTTGATGGAGTCACTATATTAGCACAAAGCCTATAAAGATGAAGAAATTGTCTCCCATAGTGGCGTTTTAGAATTCCTTACTATTCTAGCCCTTGAGTTTATATTTAATTCATTTAGTTTGTTAGTCACATGTACCTAGCCATTATTAGGAGATACCCTTTTGTTGGTTTATTGAATATTAGATGTTAACTTTTTTTTAATCTATTTATCTTTGTTGGTTGTCTATTCTATAATATCTTCATACCAGGATTTCACCACCTTTATCTGGAATTTGTTGACACCTTTTTCTTTTTCATATATGAAATTTCTTCAAGGATTGCTTACATTAATGTGTACTTGCGCTCCATCTGTGTTAATGTCACATGCTTTTGGTATATACTTACTTTTTGGTTTTGTTAGAGAAAGCATAATTCTTATTTCCTGGCAAGTTTGCCTAACCCTTCTGCTTGCTTTGCCGTTGATGTATCTGATAATCTGAATTCCTTCTTTTGGTAGGTGCGGCACAATGCTTGGGAGAATTATATCGACATTTTGGGAGAAGAATTACTTCGGGTTTGCTTGAAACAACTATAATTGCTACCAAACTAATGAAGTTTCATGAGGTAGATGCATTTAATAAGCAACTTTAGCAAATTACTTTAGATTAATAAAAACAGGGAATGAAAATATGGAAGGGAGACTGATATAGGATGATTTCTTTTCCAAGTCTTTAATGAAAGACTTAAGGTTTTGTCTTGGTGGGTAAGCCATGGAAAGATAAATATAGTTGATTTGATTCAATCTCATTGTCCATGTTTTATCTATCTCCAAAATGGTGTCTTAGGTGTAGAAACACTGCAAAAAGAGTCATTTGTTTCTTCATTGCTCTTTAGGTTAATATCTATGGTTCATGATTTTTGGAGAGGTTGATGTAGATTGGGCTATTCTGAATTTTTGTGTCTCATTTTTTATCAGATTTCACTGAGAGTTTGTGGATGTGAGAAAGTTCTTGTCCTTTGTAGATTCTATATACTGGCTGTGATGTGGCTCATTTAGTTTAAAAGAAACAACAGAATTTCTAAGAAGCTGAGGATTTGGATGTGGAACTACGATATGGACAGTTCACGCTCTTCTATGTGGACCTTGGTTATAAAGAAATTTGAAGATTTTTTTTTTTTTCTAAAAAATTGATTGAGTGACTGTTTTAAATTAATTGTCTGAATTCTTAAATCCTGTTTGAGTTTTAGGTGTGGAGTTTGTTGAATTTTTGTTGGTTTTATCTTCTATTTGATGGAATGCCAGTCCACTTCTTTAATAATCGTTTTTTTTTTTTTGTTATTATATAAAAAGAAAACAAAAGAAAATGTCTAAATGAAGTGTACGTTTTAAAATTGAACTTTGATTAGTGTCTATAGATGAGAATTTGTTGGCTGAAGAACTGACTGGGATTGATGTGGGATAGGTTCCCTTTTGAATTTGTTATTAACTTGAATTTTGCAAATTTCAAATTGCAGGAGTTTGTGAGACAAGAGGCCCTTCTTTTGCTTCAAAATGCTTTGGAAGGCTCTGGTGGTAGTGCTGCTGCTTCAGCATATTCTGAGGCATTCCGACTCATCATGCGGTTAGCTGTTGGGGACAAATCATTTGTTGTTAGAATAGCTGCTGCACGTTGTCTAAAGGCCTTTGCCAACATTGGAGGACCAGGTCTTGGAGTTGGAGGACTGGACAATTCAGCCTCTCATTGTGTCAAGGTAGCTGTTATTTGTTCTGAACAAAGACACTTTTGAGTAAATTTTTAGTCTTCTTACTCATTGAGCTTAAGATTACAATAAATATACACTCTATGAGCTATACTAGGAAACAAAATAATACACATAAGGTAAGCAATGATACAAATAATATACATTAAAAATACAATATACTATTTCCATAAAATGAAAATAGGAATTATGACTTTCCAACACTCCCCCTCAAGTTGGTGAATAGATGTTTATCATTCCCAACTTGTGTGTTAAGGACTCAAAGGCCGGTTTGACCATAACTTTAGTCAAAATATCTGCTTCTTGTGACGCAGATGGAATATACGATAGTTTGATCTTGCCTTCTTCCATTTCTCTTTTGATAAAGTTTCTATCAATTCTTACATGCTTCATTCGATCGTGTTGAACTGGATTATGGACTATACTAATAGCAGATTTGCTATCACTATAGAGAAGTGTGGGTTTGCTTACAGACAACTTCAAATCTTCAATAATCCGTTCTAGCCAGATCAACTCACATATTCCTTGAGCAATTGCCCTGAATTCGGCCTCAGCACTACTTCGTGCAACAACTGACTGTTTCTTGCTTCGCCAAGTTACCAGATTACCCCACAGTTTAGTACAGAATCCTGAGGTTGAACGACTGTCATCCAATGACCCTGCCCAATCTGCATCTGCAAAGCCAATTATTCCTCTGTCTTCATTTTTTCTAAACAGTAACCCTTTTCCAAGAGTTCCTTTTAAATACCTCAGAATATGCATGACTGCATTAAGATGAACCTGAAAAGGAGAATGCATATACTGACTAACCACACTTACAGCATAGGCAATATCTGGTCGAGTAAGAGATAAGTAGATTAACCTCCCAACCAATCTTTGGTACTTTCCTTTATCTGTTGGGATTCCATCATCTTTACTTTTCCAGTTTTTTTCTAATGGCGTGCTCACTGGTTTGCAGCCCAACATCCCAGTTTCTTTTAAGAGATCAAGAGTATATTTCCTCTGAGAGATACATATCCCATTTTTACTTCTTGCTATTTCCATACCAAGAAAATATCTCATGGCTCCTAGATTCTTAACTTCAAACTCTACTGCTAGTTGTTGTTTAAGATTCATCATTTCAGCTCTATCATCACCTGTAATGAGTATATCATCCACATAAACAAGTAAGATAGATTTTTTTCCACTAGGATTAGTTTTTATGAACAAAGTATGCTCAGCCTGACTTTGTTGATATCCTAGTCTTGTAAGTGTAGAACTGAACCTGGTAAACCACGCCCTGGGTGACTGCTTTAACCCATACAATGACTTCCTCAATTTGCACACTTTTTCACATTCGCCCTTTTCTTCAAATCTAGGAGGCATTTTCATGTAGATTTCTTCCTCTAGATCCCCATTTAAGAATGCATTCTTTATATCAAGTTGAATGATTTCCCAATCAAGATTCACTGCTATAGATAACAATACCCGGATGGAATTTAGTTTAGCTACTGGAGCAAAGGTCTCCTCATAGTCAATCCCATATGCTTGTGTGAACCCCTGTGCTACTAACCTCGCCTTGTACCTTTCAATACTTCTATCGGCATTATACTTGACAGTAAACACCCATTTGCATCCTACTGTTTTCTTGTTTTCTGGCAAGTTCACCACTTCCCATGTATCATTGTTAACAAGGGCTCTCATCTCATCATGAACAGCTAAGCTCCACTTTGGATCGTTTAGAGCTTTTTGGATATTTTTAGGAATTCTCACTTCATCTATCGCCACAGTAAAAGCTCTAAAACTTGGTGATAGCCTGGAATATGACATGAAGTTAGATAGAGGATGTTTAGTACAAGATCTTACCCCTTTTCTGAGAGCAATAGGAAGATCCAGATCATTCTTTGCTTCATTTTCAGGACATTCCTCTGGTATAGGCGTTTGACAGTGTTGAGGAGTTGGCTTTGGTCTCCTGGAGTATACTATAATAGGTTTGTCTCCCCCTGCATTAGGTACAGATTGAGATATAGGAACAGATTTTTCAGATTTTTCAGTAACAGGCAGATTAGCAAAAGGTTCAGTCTCAGGTAATGATCCCGGTAGGATGGTGATAGGTAGAGATATAGTGGGGTCCCAATGTTGCTCTTCACTTGAGTTCTCCCCTTGGAGAGAAACATTGGAATAATAGAATTGATCCTCCAAAAAAGACACATCCATGGTTACAAGAAATTTCTTTGCAGGTGGATAGTAACATCTATATCCTTTTTGAGTAGGAGAATATCCGACAAAAACACATTTAACAGCTTTAGGTTCCAATTTATGACGGTGAGGATCATGATTATGAACGTAAGCTAGACACCCAAAAACTTTAGGGGGCAAGTTATTAATGAAACGAACATGGGGATAATGGGACAAAAGAGTTTTCAAAGGAGTGTTGAACCTCAAAACCTTAGAAGGTAACCGATTAATAAGATAGGAAGCTGTAAGAACAGACTCTCCCCAATAACAATGAGGAGTGGAACTGGAATACATAAGAGATCGGGCTACTTCAAGGATATGTCTGTTTTTTCTTTCAGCGACCCCATTTTGTTGAGGGGAATAAACACAGGAACTTTGATGAACTATACCTTGGGTTTGGAGATATTGTGTAAAATCATTAGAAAAATATTCTCGACCATTATCAGTTCGAAGAATCTGTATAGAAGTTTGAAAAACATTAAGGATAAATTTATGAAAGAATTGAAATATGCTATTAACTTCAGATTTGTCTTTCATTAAATAAACCCAACAAACCCGTGTATGATCATCAATGAATGTTACAAACCACCTAGTGCCAGTCAAACTTGCAACTCTTGAGGGACCCTAAATATCACTATGAATCAAGTGAAAAGGTTTAGAAGGCTTATATAAATGTGCTGGATATGAACAACGAGGTTGTTTAGCAAGAATGCATGAGTCACATGAAAAAGAAAGGTTTCCTTTATTGATAAATAAATTTGGGTGCAATGTTTTTAAATAAGACATACTAGGATGTCCTAAACGTTTATGCCACAGTACCACATCAGAATAAGAAATAGCTGACAAAGAAGGTTTATTGAGTGACTTATTGATTTGGTGAGTGCCACTATTCAGTATACAGTAAAGCCCATCCATCTTCTCAGCACTGCCAATCGTCTTCCCCGAAGAACGGTCCTGAAAAACACAGTAAGATGGAAAGAATGTTACACTACAATTCATATCTTTTGTCAAACGACTAACTGATAACAAATTGCATTTCAGCTTGGGAACATGTAATACTGAACGGAGGTCTAATTGAGACACATATATTCTTCCTTTTCCTATCACAGGAGATTTTTTACCATCTGCAACAGATACTGTCAAATTATTACAGAGAGTGTAATTTTCCAATCCCTGTATGGACCCCGTCATATGATCAGATGCCCCTGAATCGATTATCCAACAATCTTTAGGAAGCTGCCTGGATAAGTTTAATCCCCTAATAGCAGATGTATTCATTACTGAGGATTCTCCAGAGTTTTGTGAATCTTCCATTAATACTAGGGAATGGGTATTGGCAACCTTAGCACCACAACTTCGTCACTGGATGAAATCAGATAGTCTCAGAGGCTTTGTCGGCAAAATCTGGCTTGATTCCGACAGTTTGCAGCTTTCCGGTAGGGTTCCGGTGAACTCCAATGGCTGATTCTACGATTTCCGGTGATATTTTCTGATCAAATCTCCACAGAAAGTGCCGATCTAGTGATTTCCGGCACACCCAAGAGGTTTCGATTGATACAGAATTTTCCGGTAGGGTTCCGACGAGAAATTTCGTCAATTTCCGGCGTGATTTTCCGGTCGGTCTTTCACAGAAAATGCCGATCGTGCAGTTTCCGGCACACACCTGGAGTTTCAGTTGACGGAGAACGTTTCCGGTGAACTTTTTCAGAAATAAACAGTGAATCTATTCTTCACAGTTTTCTGGCAGTTCTGGCTTCGGGTCTTGGCCGGTCACTCTTTAGATTATCAGTTTTATCAATCTTCAGAGAACCAGCAGTTCCGATGCCTTTCCGGTAAGTTCCGACCGCTGATTATGGCTGACTAAAATTTCAGAACCGGTGGCTCTGATACCATGAACAAAGACACTTTTGAGTAAATTTTTAGTCTTCTTACTCATTGAGCTTAAGATTACAATAAATATACACTCTATGAGCTATACTAGGAAACAAAATAATACACATAAGGTAAGCAATGATACAAATAATATACATTAAAAATACAATATCCTATTTCCAAAAAATGAAAATAGGAATTATGACTTTCCAACATGTTCTCTTTATTCTCCCATTTACTCTTTTATTCATTAATCATCAATTTCTGAGGAGCTGATTATATGTATGTCCTGATTGCTGCTGCTTTTAGTAGGCTCTTGAGGATCCTTTATCTCCCGTGAGGGATGCATTTGCTGAAGCTTTGGGATCATTGCTTGCTCTTGGAATGAATCCTGAGGCACAGGTGAATACATGCTAGTTGCCTATGTGATTTTTTAAAGATGTTCCAATTTTCTTTAATTAAAATGTCATGCTTTGCATCCTTAATAGGTTCAACCAAGGGGAAAAGGTCCTTTTCCTCCGGCAAAGAAACTGGAGGGTTGTTTGGAAAGGCATCTAACTTTACCCTTCACCAAAGGTGTACTCTTGTTTGAATCATGAAGAATGTATATTTGTTTATATGTTTGATCTGAAATTCATAATTTTTGATTGTGAGTTTGATTAACCACGATAATATAGATTGCACTTCGAGCGGTGCACTAGGAATGAGATTGATAGGGAAGCGACTCCTCAGTGTTAGATGGGAGGAAGATGCTTTCAGTTTGACGTTGATAGAAAGTACATTATCATTCTCTGTTTGTGTGGTGTAGTGTAAAGTACATTTGAAATGTTGAAGGATTTTAATGTAACAGTTAGAGAGCAAATCATTGGGTTAAGCTTTTGGATTTAGGTGGTCTCCAATTTGTTATATGCAAAACCCTCCCATGAAGGTTGAAGGTTCTTCTCCTCAATTGCTTTTTCTCATGTGTTGCTTAATTTAGGAAGAAAAATAAACAAATTTCTCTTTGTGCATGTGATTATCAACGAAATAACTTCCTTGGAAATAGTCTCTCTTTATCTCTCCTATTAAAAAGTTCTCTCTTGTGCTAAATATAAGAGACGTTTTCATGTAACTGAGCTTCTATTGGTTTGTGATTTCAGTTAATTGTAAAAAAGGTAAGGTACCTTCTGTTAAGGAAATTATCATTTCAGTTGCAAGCTGAAGTTGTTTCTGAAGTAGATGGACAAATTTACTTGGTGATACTAAAAGGATGTGTTTGATCCAACTCAAGGAGCATAAAATCTCTTCAAAAGCTTTTAATCATACATACACATATATAGACAAACCCTTAAATCCCTTAATGTATATTTTTCATTGACATAGGCACAGAAAAACATGGACATACAGATGTACTGAATGTGTAATCCAATTGAAAGCAAATCTAGCACTAAATGACATCTTAACTTGTTGGTTGTGTTTCACTATGAACCTTTGTGAATGCTGTGCTGTGAACAGCCTCTGTGATTAAATACTAAATTTTTTTCTTCATATTTATTACATAGTCTTGTAAGTTTTCATGTGCTTCCATAGTAAAGTTGTTTTCTCTATTTTTAAGCTTCAGCGGTCCAAACAAAAGTCAAATTTTTATTTTATATCAAATTTTTTTTTTGGAAGCAAAAATACAAAAAACAGTAATGAAGGCCACCAATATTTTCATGTAAGCTTTCATAAAATGGCATCCTTTGCACCTGAAGATTATAAATATCGTTTCTTGTTTATCTTTGTTTTTTTTTCTTTTTTGCTTTTTATGTACTTCTAGTTCACCCATTCATATTTATTTTAGTTTAACTTTTATTGTCTTATAAATAATAATTGTAATGTACTCTGTTGTATTTTATCTGGAAAGTACTGTACATGCTTTTTGCGTGCTATTATTATTCCTCACAAACGGTTCAATTTGCAGCTAATGGTGCTCGGTCAAAGAATTTACGTGTTGGCCTTACCTTATCTTGGGTATACTTTTTACAGGTATATGCTCATAATCATTCTCTATCTTTACGAATCCCTGCTTCTGTCTTTTCATCCCCCATACCACTATTCCTGTATTTGTGATTAATATTCAGAAGCATTAATATTTGAATATATAATATATTAGCTTTGATAATTCCTCAACTGCTGCAGTTGCACGCTATTACTTATTAGATTTAGATGTTCCAAGTTTTTACTCCACTTTTTAATGTCTTCCTCTGATAATTACTTAGTATTGCAACACTTATTATATTGAGGTTAATATTCCTTGAAAAACTAGTACAGTTTATCTTAAGTATTAGTTTTGAAATACATTTTCCTGCTAATTCAGTTTACCTTGCTATTTGGATGTAACGGATTTTACAAATATTTCTTGCAGGCTATTCATCTCAGGTATCTGCGTCCAGATAGTGAACTTCAAGGCTATGCTTTGCAGGTTATGGACATGCTTCGTTTCGATGTTTCTGTTGATGCCCATGCATTGGTACAAGCTTTAAGTCATTTTTATTTTTTTTCCTTCATTTGTTTTTGATTAAACTAGATGAGTACATGCCATTTTTATGGTAAGATACCAACATCATCTCAAACTTTTTTCTCATTAGTTTCTCTTTCAACAAATTACATGGTAATTTTGATGCCTTATTATGGAAAAAATTATTCTGTAACAGGAAAAAAAAAACAAAAAATTTTTTTTCTCGTTGATAAAAAATTCATCAATGTGAGATGTGGAATAACTAAAATCCTGAATTCCTCTGTGTGATTCAGTATTTTTGTACTTAAACTGATTACAGGTAGGAATGAATTGTTCTCTTCATTTCCAACTTCATCTCTCCCTGTTTAGTGGTTGGCTGGCCATTTGCCAGGAGCTTTTGCCGACTATGTATCATCATGAGCATACTTCCTAGTTTTTTCTTTACATCACATGCTTTTTTTTGGGTTTAGAACCTGCATAATTTAGTTGCCTGAATTGATGACTGATATCTTAAATGCATACTTTTTTGATTCACTTCATTGACTTTTTATCTTATTTTCCTTGACATTATTACTCACCACACCACACCACACCACATTCTTTTCCTTGCGCTAACAAATTAACTTGATCCACAAGTTGGTATGAGAGAGATTTAATGCTTAGGCCTATTTCTGGATTGCAAGAGATTTAATTACTGGCCTATTCATTTAGAACAAATTCACTTAATGATATTATCAAGATAAGATTTAAACTTTCCATATGAATGTTGTAATGCACATATTGCATTTGTTCCTTGACTGATGTCTTATCATTGAGCTATATTTCCTTCAGCTTTACCATTCTTATTACTGACCTTGTTGCGTTCTCAATCACTTGATTTGTTTCTCAGAGCCTAAACAAAATAAGAAATTATTTTATAGTCTTCTAATTTTTCTTCTGCCTTACGGTTAGAAGGTTCTTGCATCTCATTCTAGTCAGCACTTGATCACAATTAGACTCATGGTTGCATAGGTATTACGCTCATCCGTTCATGCAATCCAGGCACTGAAATTTGGCTCTGATCCAAAGTTGACGGAGAACAATCCTTAAGTTGATATTGGTTTATTTTACAGTCAAGAGTTTGTGGTTTAAGTATAAAACTATACATGGGCCGTTCTGGCAGTGTTAACTGTATTTTGAACAGTAATTTGGGTTGTTTTATTTTTTATTTTTAAATAATAGGATGGTTTGAATTGAATTTGTGGAATCAGAAGTATAAGATCTAAAATATCAAATTTGAAACTGTGAATGTGACATTTTGTATCTTTTGGCATGTATTTGATTTTCTAAAAGATCAACACACTGACCAGTGTATCTCTTGATTTTCTGAAGGCATGTGTTCTCTATATCCTACGGGTTGGTGTAACTGATCAGATGACAGAACCTACTCAACGGAGCTTTTTGGTTTTTTTGGGAGATCAGGTTTGCTAAAGTGTTCAAATATCGACCTCCTTTTATACATGTTTTCTCTTTCCAATTTTTATCACAGAGCATGCAAAAATTTATTAGTATGAGAAGTCAGTTTCAAACTTCCAAAAGAAGCTCAAAACAAAATAACAGATGTCAATCGACGTGTCATAAATTTTCATGAAATTGTTACCGTACTGGCTATGATCTTCTGCAGTCTGTTAACTTCTTTGTATCTGTAATGAAGCTAATCTTTTCTGAAAATTTGCAGCTTCAGTCTCTTGATGTCAGTCCTTCAATGAAAATTGCTGGTTTACGTACTTTATCATATACTTTGAAATCGCTGGGAGAGGTGAGTCTGATTTTGCATCATCATTTGGAAATATTATTTGTTGTTTGCATGCAATTGAAAGGTGGAAAAGGTGTGCCCCATTTGTTTAGCTGACTTGGAGTGCATCAAGCTTGTTAAAAAAGTAGGAGAAGTTTGCTTTTTATTTTTTTTAATTTTCTTTTTGTGAATTAATTTTAGTATTCATTATTATTATAATGTTTTCTGATATGAACCAGGACTATAATTTTCTTCTTTTCTGATGTGAACTGGTATAAACATTTTATCTTTTCTGGAAGCAACATATACAGCCTTCCAGTTTTAGCCAAATGAACAATAAAGAATAAACTTGCAATTTTTTGTGATAGGCACCCATATGGATGCCAAAATAAATATAAACACTGTATTATAATATTATGTGTGTATGGACTGTAATCAATTATGTGGTTCTTGGTTTGTCCATTTGCAGGTTCCATTGGAATTCAAGGAAGCATTTGATAGCACAGTTGTTGCGGCGGTGTCTCATTCATCGCAACTTGTAAGATCTCGATTTTTTTGGCTTTCATTTTCATCTTTAGTTTTACTGAGGTCACATTTTGTACTGTTAAAACTAATGTACAATTTGATAGTAAACAAGAAAATTAATTGATGTAGAAGGGTAGATTCAGAAGTGAACTAGAAGTCCACAGGGACATAAAAACTGTCTCATGAATCTTAACTTGTGTACTTTACCATGATTTTCTTATCATTTTTCTTAGTAAGGGAAAATTCCATGACTTCTGTTAAAGACAGGAAAAAAGTCATTTTATTCTGAATTGCAATATGCAATAAAATTGATGCAGCAGAACAGTGGGCCCATAATTCCACTGAGTGAGTTATAGCATGTTGTCAGAAAGAGCTATGTAGTGTCAGAGTTATTTTTCTTTTAGGAAGCATAGAGAACAAGACTTTTATCAATGTAAGCCATGGTACCAGAATTTTGTGTTTTTTAATATGAGGATGATGGTGTTTTTTTTGGTGATGCTCTATTTGCTGTTTATAGGGTTGTCTAATTTGACCAAAGCCTATAGGTAGTGGTCACACTTTTTTCAGTGTAAAATGCCTACAGAGCTTTTGATTCCTTACCTCACTGATTTATTGTTTCATGAATTCCTTTTGTGAGTAAATCACTTGACTGGTTCTCCTTATTTGCCTTTCAAATGTATAAAAAATGTCATGTGGGCCCATTAAAGATTTTAGGATTGCATATTATAGGAGAAAATTTAGATTATAATTGTATTTATTAGTATCCTATTTTATTTAGGATTTTTATTTAGATAATTATTAAGTTTCCTAGTGAGTTAAAGATTGTTGACCTATATAAAAGGCTTAAAACTTCATTATATGATTACTTCAGATTATTTAGACAATACATTGAGTTATTAAATATAATTTTGAGATTAGTTTTCTTTTCAATTATTAGGCGATTATTTCTTTGAGTTGTTCGTTGATCTTGATCGTGTGTCAATTAAATTCTATTTTCTTTTGTTCTTTGTGTTTAATATCAATTTAGTATCAGTGTTTAGTCCTATATCAATTTAGTATCAGATTGGAGTCTGGCATCAAAATGTTAGGAAGTTATATTCCAAGCATAGTTGCTGGTGAAGAATTGGATTGACTTTGCCCTAGGTTTTGAACATTGGTTAATTTATGATTTTTATGCTGACACAACATTACAAGATATCTTGTAATGCTTGAAAAGAAATATGTGATTTAATATCTTGCCTTATTTATATTCTAGTAAGACTATACTTTGGCCTTGTGCTTTCATTGATATAGTTTTCTGTAAAACTGGAACGTTAATTAGAAACTCATGCTTAGGTTCGGATTGAAGCTGCTTTGACATTTCGTGCATTGGCTGAAGTCGATCCCACGTGTGTTGGTGGTTTGGTTTCTTATGGGGTGACCACACTGAATGCTTTAAGAGAAACTGTTTCATTTGAAAAGGTAAAATTGATTTTCTTAATTATATGTTATTCAAGTAATTTAATTTGCATTGCTGTCTTTTTTAAATCATTTTAATGTTCTGTATGTTATTGTCTACGTTGGTTGTTGCTTTTTTTTCTTGTTTCTTAAAGTGTGTAATACTGTTTAATATTACTGATGGTGCCTAGACGTGTAATCCTTGTTTGTCAAATTCATTTCTATCAAAACTGTCTCCTAAGTGCTCTGCATTGATGTTGTGGTTACTTAAATTTGCAACTTAAAGTGTCAAGTATTTATTGCGTCTGTTAACCTGCTGTACTTTATACTTTGGCTACTGAACATATTTGCTGTAACCTCATTTGGCAGTAGGAACGTGATAGAGTCCCACCTGTAATTCTGCAATTTTTATTAAACACAGCAGTAAATAGATACAAATCCACACCCTGTTACACAGATGAAAAAATAAATAAAAGAATTGATTCTTATTTATCTCACTGAACAGGAATTAGACAGTAAATTTCCCTCAGCGACAATCAGATCACTCTAGCTAACTAACTAAATAGAAGCTCCAGTCACTTGAGTTTAGATCTTGAAAGGTGCTGGTAGCCTCTCTAGCACAAGCTACTGAAAACTATATAATAATTATTATCTACTCCTTATCTAATCCTAACATTACTTGCTCCTTCAAAACTTGGTTTATCGCCAAAGTGGGAAAATTGGGAAATCTCAATTTTTTTTAATTAATTAAACTTGATTGCAATCACTATTGCATAGCTATGACAATTGGCTTTAGGATACCTATTCTAACAATCTTTCACCTGTATTATAGCTAATCAATTATTGGTTCGATGCCAAATGAGGCTATATGCTTATCATGTTTCCCCTGCGACAGAGATTGAGTGGTCTACCAAGTTGTCATCTGTGTTTACCTTATTAATATGCATATCTTTGCTTTGAACGATCTCCCTGATTAGGTAGAATTGTCTGAGCATATGCTTGGATCTTTGGTGAGATCGTGATTTCTTTGTCTATGCTATTGCTTCATTGTTGTTGCAATAAAGTCTATAAGATCGCTATATTGGGAACCACCCTAAGTCCAATTATGAACTTCTTAATCTAAACCCTTTTTTGGGTTGCATTGGACAAGACAATGTACTTTGACTTTGTTATGGAATTCGTTATAATACTTTGCTTAGAGTTCTTTTAGCTTACGACACCTTATTCAAATTGAAACAAGTCTTGATCGTGATTTAAAATCATCCATATATGTAAAAATCCAAATGGAAATTTCATGCTTCCTACTTGCCCTCTCACCTAGCTAAAGGATTTGTAGTAGAATTGTTCACTTGGATCACTAGAACCCTTCCTTTGACGTCATAAATCAACTCTTAGATGACCAGAAATTCTCTCTCCTTGAAGGATAAATTTTTTTTTAAAAGCTGATAGTATGGGATAATGAAAATATGCCATAAACCATTGGACATGATCCTTTATAAAGATTCAAATCATAACTGCATGAACGACTGTGCATCCCTAATGTACGATCATTCATCCTTTAAAATTTTCTGACGAGGCATAACATATGTAGCTTCCATGTGGTACACCTGTGAACTGGCGTACACTATCACATTTCTTTCCCATACTTAGTCATTTTGTGTTCAATCTCAAAAGCATCAATTAATATAAAATGACTAAAATAACCTTGTAAAGTACCTATGGGTGTTACAATCACCTTCTTTCTCACGTTCTTCTCATCAGACAAAGATGATGGTGGTGACAATCGCATTTCATTGCCTTAAATTTATTGGCTAGATTATCCAATCTAGATTCCATGGTTTCCAACTTCTCCTTTATTATCTCCAATTTTCTTTTCACATCAACTTTACTCCTTGTCTTTCCGTCCTTTTCTAATTTTTGCCCAGATGTCAGTGCTTTGATACCAATTTCTTAGGGACCAAACACTTATATTATTAATATTATTAGAAAATAGTGTTGGCAACAAAAGGTGCCAACTTCTCTCAAAGACTATAGCCTATCTATCAGTTAAAGGCTATCCAAAATACCCAAATAAGAATATTTTTCTTCTTCTTTCTTCAATCCTATCATCTCTATTTTTTCACCAATATTTAAAATCTCAAATTCAAATATTATCCAATTAATTGATTCTATCCTAATCTCAAATATCTTATTCTTATTAAATATTTTATTCTAATCAAATATTTTATTTAAATAAGATATTTTCTTATTTAATTAATAAATATCAATATTATTATTATATTAATTATTATTATTATTATCTAATGCTTATCTAATTGTAAAATATTCTTCGAAGTTTGCTAAGAAGATGCTGTTTAGGCACTTTGGTGGGGTAAAATTTGGTTGAAATCACATCATATATTTTAATTGCTTCATGGCTGCAAAAATGTTGTAAAGATCATGAATCAATAGATAGTAACTTATGTCATGCTTTTGCTTTGTCTGTGAACTTTGTAGAGCTTTCTCCTCCTGTAAGCAATTTTACTTTGTAAATGAAACAGAGTACATGCACATGCATGAATTATTTTGGGTAAATGGTGACCATGTAAAAGTTGCTTACTTTTTTAATTGATTTATGCTTCTTGCATATTTAAGCACTATTTTCCATGAATATTTAAATTGGTAGATTATTTATTGATGGATTCTTATTCACTAATGATAGGGAAGCAATTTGCAAGTTGAGCTGGACTCATTGCATGGACAGGCTTCAGTTTTAGCAGCTTTAGTTTTCATTTCTCCAAAGTTACCTCTTGGTTATCCAGCCAGGTAATGATTGTTTTCTGTGTTTAGTACTTTTTGTGATGCCATTTGGTTTCCTATTACCCGGGGATGCCTTTGCCTTTTCCTCTCTTATCTTGAATCACTTACTCTTTCTTTATAAGCTACTCCTTGGGCATTTATTGCTTCTTAGATCTAGGGCACAGACTCATCTTGATTACTTAGCATCACTTCACTTCTATTGATTTTCACTTGAGCCAAATCCCACAAAAAAACTTGGACCTTGTGAGGAATTCATCCTTCCAAATCATTGCCCAATTTAAAGTTCTAATGAAGTAAACATATGGTCTAGACTTAAAAATAAAAGATGATGGTGATTTTGTATAGTGTTAGTTTTTTGTTGCTTGGTTTTTTTATATTTTAGATTCTTCACTCTTCCAACTTTGACAGATCTAATTTATAATGTTTATGTTATGTTTAGTTTTTTGTGCTAAGCTCTGAATATATTCATGTTGTTATACCCAGATTACCTAAATTGGTGCTTGAACTTTCAAAGAAAATGCTAACTGAATCTAGTCGAAATGCTGTTGCTGCTACTATTGAAAAGGAAGCTGGATGGTTACTCCTATCATCTTTATTAGCTTCTATGCCAAAGGAGGTATCCAGTCATATCTATAGTCTTGCTTTGATATAATAGTAATGTATATGCTATAGCGATATCTTTGATGCATGCAGGAGCTTGAAGACCAGGTTTTTGATATTCTTTCCTTATGGGCTACCTTTTTTAATGGAAACTTGGAAAATGTACTAATGAGAAACGGAGAGTTAGCATCTAGGATATGGTAAGCCATTTTATGAGTGCTTTCTTTAAATTATTTTCTTCTTAGGTGGGATTCTGGCAAACCTTAGTAGAACTGCAGGTTCTAGCCTCTCTGGTAAAACATGCTAGATATGTTACTTAACCAATGGTTTGCTTGGCAGGACAACGAACCTTGTCTCAAGTTCATGTTATGTAGACTGTTCATGAATGTTCTTTCCCATTCAATAATAATATATGGGAAAAAGTTCTAGATTTGTTTCTTAACCTATAGTTTGCTTAGCGTGACTTTGAACCTTGTCTCCAGTCCATGTTATGTAGACTGTTTATGAATTTTCATGAATTTTCTTTCCCATTCTATAAAAATGTATGGGAAAAAACTTCTAGATTTGTTTCTTAACCTATAGTTTGCTTAGTGTGACTTTGAACCTAGTCTCAAGTTCATGTTATGTAGACTGTTTATGAATTTTCTTTCCGATACAATTATAATTATGAAGATAATTGAATAATTTCTGTATATTTTATGTTTATAGGATACAAAAATATATACATATACTTGTACAATTCTAATTTAGGAAACAATATAATATACTTTTCCCATTACATTGATCATATTATTAAATTATAACATATAAAACTCAATACTCCCCCTCAAACTGGAGGATATAAGAGTTATGTACCAAACTTGTTACAAATAAAATTAATCTGAGGACTTCTGAGAAATGTAGTGAGAATATCTGCTAGTTGGTCAATTGAACTGATATGACTAATGACTGTATAGTCGAACATAATTTTTTCACGAATAAAATGACAATCGATCTCTATGTGTTTAGTCTTCTCATGAAACACTGAATTGAAAGCTATGTGAAAAATTGTCTGATTATCATAGAGTGACTTCATCTGTAGCATTTTTGTAAATTTAAGCTCTTAGACTAGTTGCATCAACCAAAATAGTTCATAAGTTACCGAGGCCATGACCTGATATTCAGCCTCTGCACTTGAGTTAGCAACATTCTGCTTCTTACTTTTTCATGAAACTAAATTGCCACCAATAAGGACACGGTACCTGAAGTTGACCATCTAAATGAGGATTCTGCCTAATCTGCATTTGAGTATTTAACAATTCGTGTATAATCCCTGTCTTTATACAATAAACCTTTTTCTGATGCCACCTTAATATACCTTAGGACATATTTACTCTTGTGTTAGTAAGGTAATTAAATTTCCCTACTAACCTTTAATATCTCTCAGGATTTGTCAGTGGCTCACCTTGTCCTCGTACAAGTTTAGTGTTAGAGTCCATGTGAGAGTCAATAGGTTTACAATCCAACATTCTTATCTCTTCTAAGATATCCAGAACATACTTTATTTGAGAGATAACTATACCAAATTTAAATTTAGTAACTTCTATCTTAAGAAAACATCTAAGTAATCCCAAATCCTTGGTCTGAAAATGATCAAATAGGTGCTTCTTTTGTTGATTGATACCCTCTTGATCATTACTAATGATAACAATGTTATCAACATAAGCCACAAGAGAGATACATGTCCCCTGTGTTGTGTGCTTATAATATATAAAATGATCTGACTTATTATGAGTCATATCAAACTTCTGAATAACAATGTTAAAACATCCTGACCAAGCAGATGGGAATTGTTTTAAGCCATACAATGAGTGATGAAGTTTATAAACCAAACCAGACTCCTTTTGAGCAACAAAACTAGGTGCTTGCCCTATATAAATCTCTTCTTGAAACTCATTGTGTAGGAAGATATTTTTAATATCTATTTGAAATAGAGACTACGAATGACAACTATAGATAAGATTAACTGTACAGAGGACTTCTTGGCTATTGGAGAAAATGTGTTACCATAATCCAAACCATGAACCTGAGTGTAACCCTTGGTAATTAATTGAGCTTTAAGACGATCAACTTTACCATCAAGAGTTGTGTTACTTGCATAAACCCAATGATAACCAATAGTCGAGTGATTGGGAGGTATGACATTAATTCCCAAATATTATTATTATTATGTAAAGAAGTCATCTTGTTGATTGTTGTTTGTTGCCAATTAGGATCAGAAAAGGCCTCATGGATGTTGGAAGGTACAAAGACAAATAAAAGTGTAGACACAAAAGCATAAAAGAGTGAAGATAAATGATGATAACTAATAAAATTGAAAATGGGGGAGGATTGCGAGTGGATCGCATACCTTTTCGAATGACAATAGGAAATTGATCGTTAGGAAGCAAGATTGCAATAGGGGAGACATCCAGAGTACGAAGTGTGTCAATAAGAGCATCACTAGTAACAATGTCGGTATCTGTAAGAGCAACAAGTGTGATATCCTCAAAAGGAGGAGATCCTTTAGTAGGTTGAGGAGATTACGGGTCAATGACAGGGACAATCTCATAAAATTAGTCAATAGGAGAAGGAAGATGAGACACAGGGAGAACTGTGGTTATACATTCAAAATCTAGTGATGTAGAAAAGAATAAAGCAGATGACTCAATGTATGTAATATCAGTAAATATAAAGTATTGACGGGTGGATGGTGAGTAGCATTTATACCTTGATTGAAGACGCAAGTAACCCAAGAAAACACACTTGGTGGACCTAGCAGATAGTTTATCTTGATCAAGAGAGAAGATATGAACAAAATAGGTACAACCAAAAACATGTGGCGGCGGAGAAAATAAGGGTTGATCAGGAAATAAATGGAATGAGGTACCTTGTGTTGGAGGATTGTTGAAGACATCCTGTTAATTAGGAAACAAATGGTGAGGACACATTTGCCCAAAATTAGGAAGGAACCTAATTATGCAAAAGTAGGGTACAAGTGGTTTTAATGAGATGTCTATTTTTGTGCTCAACAATCCTATTTTGTTGGGGAGTGTATGCATAAGAAGTGTGATGGAGGATTCCCTAGGAAGATATGAATTTAATAAAAGGAACAGAGAGATACTCACAAGTTTTATCTCTCTACAATATACGAATAATGGTGTTAAATTGTGTCTTAATTTCAACACAAAAGATTTCAACCTCATTTATTGACACGCTTGGGAAAGGAGCTATGTGAATGCTTTCCAAGTCGATATGACACACAATTTAAAGATGATGAATTAGAAAAACCTGGAACCATCTTTAGAAGCTTCAATAAATTGGGATGGCCCAAGCAATTATGATGAAGTGTGGAGACTCGAAAACATTGCAAGTGATAAGCGGAAGGCAAGTTGAGGTAATAAAGGCCCTGTGACTCATGCCTTGCTCCAATCATCCATCCCATGCTGTGGTCTTGTATAACAACAAAATCAATCTGAAATATGACAGAACAATTTAGAGAATGTGTAAGTTTACTCACAGACGTAAAATTAAATGGACAATGTGGAATATAAAAGATAGAGTTTAAGGACAAAGTAGGTAGAAGACGGGTTTGACCCATAACTTGAACAACAATTTTGAACTCATTTGCTAAAGTAATAAGAGGAAGGGTTTAGTGGTAGTAAAATGAGAAATTAAATGAGTATTACTAGAAATATGATCTGTAGCCTAGAATCAAGGACCCATGATCCTAAAGGAGAAAATTGAGAAAGGCATGCAACTGTATTGCCCTATTGAACAACAAAAGCAACAGACGAGGAATACTACTTATTTGTTTGATACCTGATATATTTCTCGTAATTAATGCTAATAAGTGTCAGCGATGGTTGAATTTGTCTTGTAGGTGATTTTGAAAGAGTCTCTGAGTGAACCATTTTGGCAGTTTGAGTGGGTTGTTAATGTAACTTTTAATATTTCTCCTTTAGGTGACCTTATCGATGATAGTAACTGCATTTGGGTCTACTCCCCTAACCACTATGATCGCCCCGTTCTCTGATAGAAGATTGAGATTGGGATGACATAGCCAATGAATCACCACCAAGAGGGTTGAAGAAGAAACTCAAAGTAATTGAGCGAACACTTGATTTAGTGAAGGGATTGTAGCACTAGCCAAAATTTGGTCATGTACGGGAATGAGATTAGGACTAATACTGGCAAGAGTAAGAACCATGAAGAATTTGTCTTGTTGTGCTAGATCTTCTATTGCAAGCAGTAATAAATTAAACTCTAATTTGAGAGAGACTAACCTGCCAAAATATTTTGACATGCTCATACCATGTTGTTTGAGATTAACTAGATTGGATGCAACTGAGTATAAATATTGAATATCATTAGTTTATAGTAATTTGGCTTGACTCTATGTATCAAAACAAGCCCTGTATACCTTAAAAATAGGGTGAAGTTGAATATCAATAGTCAACCACAATAAATTGCACAAGAGAGCATTAGTTTTATCCCAGTTCGTTTTATCTGTCACAATATCCTTAGACTTAATAGTTAAGTGGTTCCGTAGACCTTGCCCTATACACCACAATTTTACTGATGCGGCCCATGAGGTGTAATTTGTACTACCTATCAATTTTTCAGTAAAAGCCCCTGACTTCGAATTGGATCCTTCCATGTTCATAGTTCAATACCAAAAATTCACAAATTCAACACAATATACACCCAATAGGTTAAGAGACCAAGGATAAAGGAACAACCGAAAACCAGCATGAATTTCCACCAAACAATAACAATTGAAAAATAATAGCCAAAACAAAACAGTGCAAACATCCACTGAAAACAGCAGCAACCCACCAAACAGAAGTCCAAAGTAAGAATAAAGGCACAATGAGATATTACTAGGCACCATGATGAAAAATAGCAAATAAAAACCGCAACAACCAACTTTCCCGATGGCCGGAGACGGACTTTCGGTGGTTGGACGACAACAAAATTGTAGGGGAAGGTTCATCGTCGCACTTTGAATGGATTAGAGCAGGTGATGAGTGCTCACGTGCATCAGAGTAAGGAGATCAGAGAAAGTAATCGTCTGTGGGAACACCTCGCATGGAGGCACGTGAGACGGTGGCGATAGCGGAGGAGATTCGAGGGACGGGCCAGCGAGGAGGAGAGGGGTTGATTGGAGTTGTCGGATTAGAGTTCTAACAACCGAAAGGGGGCACTTTAACTTTTCGGAATAGTGTGCTGTCGTTTGAAATATAAATTAGGGTTTCAGATGAGTCTTTTGCCAAAAAATTAGATTAGGGTTTCAGAGGAGACTCTAATACCATATGAAGATTATTGAATAATTTTTGTATATTTTATGTTAATGGGAAACAATATATATACACTTGTGCAATTTTAATTTAGGGAACAATATAATCTACTTTTCTAATTACATTAATCATATTCCTGAACTATCAAATATACAACTTAATAATAATGTATGAGAAAACATTCTAGATTTGTTTCTTAACCTATAGTTTGCTTGGCGGGATTTTGAACCTTGTCTCAAGTTCATGTTATGTAGACTGTTTATGAATTTTCCTTCCCATACAGTTATAATGTTTTAGGAAAATAAATGAGGCTTTTTAAATGTGAGCTTAAGCATAATTATATTGGTGCCGTTTTTGTAGGAATATCTGACTATATATAGTCAAGCAAGGCTTGGGATGATTTTTTCAGTTTCTTGGAGATAACCTTCATTTTGCTTTAAAATCTTTATGAATTTGAAAAAATATTGGTACTGAGAACTGTGCTAATTTAACTATTCTAATTTATATGGATATATATTCTTTTGCTTGTGCTTGGAGTCTTTCTACCACCAGCAGCTCAAAACTTGTGATTTGCACATATTTCCAATTTGTGTTTCCGAGTGAAATTTTACTTACCCCCTTCCCCCTCCCCGCCGAAACTTAACTTGTTTGGTGGTTAACTTGCTTGTACTTTGACCATTTTGCCTGAACTTAGTAAAACTGACCAATGATTAACCCCCAAGTATATTCTAATAAGTTCAGTGCCTAAATTTCTTTTTTTCTTCAGAAAATGTCTACAGGCATTGGGCTTCTGTTATATCTTTTCTTGTTAATGTAAATAGTAATACTTTGGTTTAGTGTTACAACTGAAAATGAATATATGGGGTGTTCTGGATTTATTGGCCTGGTGTGGAAGAGAAAAGTTATATTATCTCTAGTGATTTGCTTTTGGAAATTATCCTTTTAACTTGTTATAAAATAGTATGTTCTTGTTCATTCTTATCTATCGGTCCTTCTTTTCCCTGTATTTTCAGTGCGTAAAAAATCTGTTTCATTGTAGAGGCTGATTGTTTTATGTTACCTGACCTGATTGTCTTTTGAAGTAAGAGATATCTGATTCTCTTTTTTGCTTTCTAGTCTACTGTCTACAGCAATCGATGCACTTACAGCATTTATAAGATGCTTTGTTTCTCCTGGTGCTGTGAACGGCGGGATCCTACTTCAACCAGTTATGGTATATCTGAGCAGGTGTGGCAGTTATTGGAAATTTTTCTAATTTTTTGTGCTATTTTTTTGTTTAGTACTTTTTTGGATATGATCTTTCTGTGTGGAAAACAGGGCTTTGTCCTACACATCAATGACAGCAGTTAAAGAACTACCAAATGTCAAGCCTGCGGTGGAGATATTAATCATAAGAACGTTGATAGCCTATCAGACACTCCCTGATCCTATGGCATATAAAAGTGATCATCCCCAACTTCTTCAATTATGCACAATGCCATTTAAGTAATGTTATCTACTGAATCTCTTTTTTATCACTTTTATTTGAGGGTGAAATGCTATATAGAATCATTCTCCTTATTTGAAGATTTGGGTTTCAATAAATAAGATCTAATTTATGCCACTTCATGCTGGGTAAATATAAAAGGGATGCTTCTGTATGTGAAGAAAGCTCATGCTTAAGGTTGCTGTTGGACAAAAGAGATGCATGGTTGGGTCCTTGGATTCCTGGCAGGTGTTTAACTTTTTCGTTTTTCGATTTTTATCTGGAAACGTTCCTAGAACTTTTAATTTATTTTGGTTATTATTCTCTATTTATTATTTACAACCTTGATGATGTATCATATCTTTTTATTGTTTTAAGTATTTCTGCAAATTTTTAATTCATAAGAAAAATCTGAGAAATATATATATTCTGTTTGTTGTTTTTATTCAGGGATTGGTTTGAGGATGAACTTCGTGCTTTTGAGGGTGGAAAAGATGGTCTCATGCCTTGTGTATGGGAGAATGAAGTTTCTAGTTTTCCTCAGGTAACTATTTCTTCTCTTGTCAATGGTTCAATAGAATTCTACTGCACTTCCAACACTTATTGTCCTTTTGAATTAGAGGAATTTTTCCTTTAATGTTAAAAAATTTGGTCTCTCATTAACATTTAAAAGTAATACTGAATAATGAGCAACATGTGCATATGGGCTAATGAAACCGTAACTTTGAAGTTGTCTTTGCTGGATAGATCTTATGAAGATGTGTACTAGATCAAAAATTGAAATTCATATTTTTAGGGTGTCAGCAGTTTCTTATGATTGGGTTATGCAGTGGGCTGTGATGGCAAGTGTTTCAACAATGTAAATGATTTGAATCTGTGAGATTATGTTGAATCATTGGAGTGACTTAACCAATTTGGGAAGAGATCAATGCAACTGTAGCTAATATTTCATTGAAGCAATTTAAGATCTGAATAATTGTCTATGATTTCAACATTAAGACTGAATTATTGAATAAGTAACTAGAAAGTTTTATGCCATAATATGCTTTGATATATCTCACTTAGATTCATCGGCCTTGCCTCATTTATGGTGAGTAAATGTTTGGAGAGGGGATATTGTCAAAGCTTAATTGTTATTGGTCCTCTACCCAAGAGAAAACTATTAATGGATTATGGTCCCTTACCGTCTGCTTAAAAACTCAATCCAATCTTCTGCCATCTGGGCCCATGTTGGTTGAGCAGTTTCATTTTGGTTATTGTGTGAAATGGTTGCCATGGGCGTGTTTTCACTGTAGGAAGTCCTGAAGATGTTAGTTTTCTTCCTTGTTTTACTTTGTGTGTTATCTTATTAGACTTGACAAGTATACCATAAAATTCATGGCATATAGTCATAGTATATGCCATGAATTTTGAGGTTGCAAGACTATATCAGGCAATCTTTCTTTAACTATTTGCATGGTGTCTTGCTGAATTTTGAATTTTATTTAGATCCACCCCTTATTCTTTGATGATGGCATCCACCTTTTGTTATATGATACTAATGAAACCAGAGCCCAGAAAGGGAAAAATCTCACAAGGTTGACTGTATGTGTGATTGCAAAATTCTATATGTTCAAATAGATCATTGTATACCTAGAGCAATGGACTTCATTTTTACACAATTGATTTTTTTTTTATCTAAATTGTATGCTCAATTACACCAAATGTATTTATCTCTTTGCATTGTTTTTAAATAATACCCTCTATTATTATTATTATTATTATTATTATTTTATTACAGTTGTCTGCTGGTGCATTTATTTTTCCTTAATTACTGAAGAATGGTTTTTATCTTGAAGCCAGAGACAATAAAGAAAACTTTGGTGAATCAGATGCTTCTCTGCTTTGGAATTATGTTTGCTTCTCAGGTAGTTGATTATCATTGGATTGTACTTTATTTTGTTTTGTTTCTTTTGCAAATAGAATGGATGATTCTCTGTGTTCTTCATTGGAGTTTGGAAGTTTAATTTTTACAGGAATTTGAATGGTTGGGAGACAGGTGAATTATCTTCAATTCTTTCAATTTTTGATATTGCTTCTTTAAAGAGGGTGAATGATGGTGCTAGAGTGTGGAAGTTTGTGTCTTTAGGTGAATTGTCTTGTAAATCTTCATCCAGTTGTCTTATTAATGATCTTTCGCATCCTAAATCCTTCTAGCCTCAATCATTTGGAAAGCCGAAGTCCCTTCTTAGGTTCAATTTTTGTTTGGTCTTTGGTCATGCAAGAGTTAACATTCATGATATTATTCCAAGGAGATGGAGTAACACTTGTTTATCTTCTAACTGGTTTAATATTTTGTTAAAAGATTTTGTAAGCATTGACCATCTCTTTCTCCATTAATCTAATGCACTGAAACAATGGTGGAAACTCTGTAGAGATGTGTGAATCTCTTTGTTTTCTGATCTCTTGTAGATTTTATTTGGTTGAAGTTTACCATGCTCTTGGTGGTGGAGAAAAACCAAGCATGTTTTGGGTTATAAGGTTAGAGAGGAATAAAAGATTTTCTGAAGATGCTAATGAAGATGAGGATAATTTTCTATGGGATTGGATTAGATTTTGTGCTTCCTTATGTTCTTTAGGTTTAAAACAGTTTCAGGATACTTTCTGTTTTCTTCAATTATAGAGATTGGAATTCTGTAGTGACTCAAGTTTGTGCTTTTTTTTGTTATTTCCACCAATGTTTGCTATGTTTCTTTGGAAAGGAAAAAGAAGAAGCATGTTTATGCACCTTAGTGTGTCTTTCTGTTTCTTTTTTAATGATGAACCACTGGTTCATCATTTTTGTATATTTTCTTATTATTAAGATATTGGGTTCTATGTTTCCATTAGATAAAAATCACAATGTAACTTTGAATATGATATCCCAGGATGGAAGTGGGATGTTGTCGCTTCTTGGAATGATTGACCAGTGTCTGAAAGCAGGAAAAAAGCAATCATGGCATGCAGCAAGTGTAACCAATATATGTGTAGGGTTACTTGCCGGGTTAAAGGTGCTAATCATCGCTCTTTTCATATGCCTAAAAGAACTTATGTGTGGGTTTTAATTTTGTAACTATGTCTTGATTCTCTGCCTTAGGCTTTGCTTAAATTTCATTTTCAACCTTTGGGATCAGAGGTGTTGAATTTGGCACAGGCTATTTTCCAGGTACTAAATCTTGTTTTTGAACAAGAAGCATACTTATGTAATTGATCTAAAGTTTCTATATTACTTTACTTTCTATACATATATTTTACTTTTTTGATTTGACAGAGTATTCTAGCAGAAGGAGACATTTGCCCATCGCAACGTAGGGCATCATCAGAGGCTCTTGGTCTATTAGCTCGCCTTGGAAATGATATTTCTACAGCAAGAATGGTTGGTTATGTGATTCTATGCATTTTATCTTGATAAGCTTGCTCTTTATGATGTCCATTTTTAGTTCTTTACTTTCTTTCATTTATATGTGTCTTTTATGATCCACACAAACTTATGTATGCATTCACAGATATACACTCTGGTCTTTTTCCTGTGGATTATTCAAATTTGTGATGCTTGATGCCATATATTTGTGAACAATGTGATGCTTGCAGTCATGTGATTTGTACAGCTAGTCTGTTCTTTTATTTTCTTGTAACATTGTGTTTTTTGATGGACTTAAATTTTGGGAATTAGCTTAAGTGGAACTGGAGGGCGACAGTCTACTTTTTTCTAAAGGAGATAACTCCATTTCCAATTTCTTGGTCAAGTTCTTTTTTTCCAAACACAGCTTTGTAATTCTTTATCATAGAAGCTATAATTGTTATTAAAGATGTTGAACTATTATGTTTGTCAGCCATTTAAAGCTTCTGATGTCTTTTTTCAAATTTCACTATGTATTTAGTTTTAATTTCTTCTTTGCTTACTCCACTGCATTCTATGTTGTTGATAATCAGACTCGATTGCTACTTGGAGACCTAGCTGGAGTGACTGATTCAAATTATGCTGGATCAATTGCTCTTGCCCTTGGCTGCATTCATCGCAGGTAATATTAAGTTTCTCTCCTCTCCCTCTCTCTTTATTTCTATGATTTGTATAGGATACCTATTTTCTGATAATGTCTGTTATAATGCCGAAAGCTGGAAAATAAACGCTGAGTTGTTGAAGTTGTTGCTGTTTCTTGCATATTTGAGTTTAGAATCTAGTTCATTTCTTATTGAGTGAAAGGTTTGGGTTTAGGAGTTATTTCTATGGTGTTGTTAAATTACAGAATATTTGATGTTATTATTAATGAAGATATTTTTAGGTGTTAAATAATGTTTTTTCCTTTTTGTTTATAAATGGTTGAATCAATGGTAGTGCCTACTATTTGTCTCAGTTTGTCTTACGTCAGATTGCTGTGTTGGATACTATGCTGACTTATATGCTTCTTCATGGTGTATTTTATCTCTTTGTCTTATGTAATAATGTGTCTGTTAACACTTGTCATGTGCCATAGATACGATTATTATCTTTCTATACAAGTATCTATTTTAAATGCAGTGCAGGAGGAATGGCCTTATCAAGTTTAGTGCCTTCAACCGTGAGCACAGTATCTTTGCTGGCTAAAACTTCGATTCCAGGTTTACAGATGTGGTCTTTGCATGGACTTCTTTTGACCATTGAGGCTGCGGGGTTGTCCTTCGTGTCTCATGTCCAGGTAATAAAATCCCTTACTTTTGTGGTGATTTTCTTTGTGCCTCCTTAACTGTCTCATAAATATCCATTCCAGTGTTGAAATTTCTTCAATTTGGGTGATTGGGCAACTTGTGTCTGGTTGTTAGAAGTTCATTTTGTTATGTTAAAATTTTCTTACATTGCTGGTTAGATATAAACAAATTTAAGATTGGTATCATATGAACCGGGAGCAGATATTATTTTGAAAACAATTAACTTTACTGTTTTAGTACTTCTTGAGCTGTTTTATGTGTTGTTCTGATTATATATTATTAATACTACAAATAAAAAAAGGTTGTAGTTCAGTATGTGAAAGTTACAAGAGAATTAGCTTCTTTTTATTGGAAAGAAGATCTCAATTTAGGGAACTACATTTAACTCCTAGAATATTACACATTTCCTATTTATAATATTCACAAGGTATCCTAACTAAGAGTAGGAAATAATCTCTAGAAAATTAGGAAATTGGGATATTTGAGATTAGGAAATCAATATGGAATTTATTTACTTTTCCACACACCCTCTCAAGCCAGCTTGAAGATATTTTGCATGACCAGCTTGCTAACTAGGTTGTTAAATTGTTTCTTGTGCAATCCTTTCGTTAGCACGTTGACAACTTGGTTGATAATATGAATATATGCCATGCCAATCACTCCACTATCAATCTTTTCTTTAATAAAGTGATGGTCAACTTCAATGTGTTTTGTGTAATCATTAAGAACCGGGTTGTGAACAATTGTTATTGCACTTTTATTATCACAAAAGACCTTGATTGACGATGGAATAAGAACCTTTAATGCTTTTAGCAGCCTCTTTATTCACGTAACTTCACAAATTCTATGAGTAACTCATTGAAATTCGGCTTCAGCATTAATCCTAGTTACCACATTTTGTTTCTTGCTCATTCAAGTAACAAGATTTACTCCTACAAAGGTGCAATGTCTAACGTTGATATTTTATCCACAACACTCCCCAACTAATTTGCGTCAGTGTAAGCCTCTAATTGTAAGTGACCATGATTCCTAACTGGTGATTCCTTACTAGTTGACTTACCAAACTCATTGGAACGTCTATGTCAGATCTTGTATGTGACAGATAAATTAGATGACCAACAAGTCTTTGATATTGCTCTCTATCCACTATGTTCTTCACTTCAATTGGTTACAGTTTCAAGTTGGGCTCAACAGGAATCTTGGTTGTCTTGCACCCAAACATACATGTTTTATCAAGTAGTTCTAGAACATACCTATGTTGATTTATTAAGATTCCTTTTTTGGATCTTGCAAATTCCATTCCAAGGAAATACTTTAGAGCTCCCAAGCCTTTAATTTAAAATTCACTTGTTAGTTTGATCTTCTAATCTTCAATTTTCACAATATCATTCCTTTTCAATAGTATGTTGTTCACATAAAAAATTAAAACAGTAGTCTTACCAGTTTTGTAGTGTTCATAGAACTTGTGTGATGAATTTGGCTCTAGGAGTAACCAAAGGTTTTTGCCCTTTCAAACATTTCAATCCAAACCCTAGGAGACTGCTTAAGACCATACAAGGATTTTTTCAGTCAGCATAAGTTGCCTACTCCTAGGTCTTCTTCAAGTCGGCTGGGAGAGCTATGAAAACTTCTTCTTCCAAATCTCCACCCTTTAGCCATGAGCATTTCCTTGTATCTCTTGCTTCTATCCCCCTTACATTATATAGTAAAGAGCCACTTGCATTCCATTATGGTCTTATCTCTTGGTAAGTCACTGATCTCTGAGATTTCATTTTTTTTCAAGAGCATTCATCTCTTCTTTGATTGCTAACTTCCAGTTTGGATCACCTATTGCTTCCAAAATTGTTATAGGTACAAACAAGTTAGAGATTTTTGAAAGAAAAGTTCTATGTTTATTTGACAATTTTTGATATGACAGATCTTTTGCAATAGATGACAAGTACCAATCTCACTCATTTTTTAAAGACATTGGGAAGATCTAAATCAAGCAAATTAAAATTTAGAGACTCAGATGTAAGACTAAGTTAATCTGAGTATTGTGGATCAATGGAATACTTGTGTGACCTTTTGGTATAAACCAGAAGCTTGAAGTTTGGGATTTGCTTATTCTTTTGTAGTGATTCTCCCACTGTTTTAAATACATCAATGCTTGGTACCTGTGGAGCAACAGTCTCCTTAATTGCTCTATTTTGAACATCAATCGGTTGTTCTTGTTTACCAGAGTCGATTGTGACAAGATCAAATTTGTTAATGTTTCAAATACTTGCAAAAAATTATCTTCTTCTACAACATTCTCCTCTTGAAGATGATTTTTGTTGAAAAAAAGGTTTACAGGATTAAAAACTTATGCCCTTTTCTATTAGAAGCATGGCTAATAAAAGCACATTTTTTAGCTTTGGGATCTAGTCTTGATCGAAAAATTTGGGGAATGTAAACAAAGCAAGTACATTTGAGAACTCTTCAAAGTGAATACGAGTACAATTGACAAGTTGGAAAAAATTGTTTGAGGTTGTTTAATGGAGTTTGAAACTTTAAAACACGGGTAGATATTTTGTTTGTCAAATAAGATGTAGTTAAAATTGCTTTTTCCTAAAGAAATTTTGGAACATGCATTGAAACATAGGGGCCCTAGCTAATTCAATTAGATGTCTTTTTTTTTTTTTAAAAAAAATTCAGCAATTCCATTGTTTAGGAATTTTACGACATGTGAATTGATGTAAAATGCCTTTGTCTTTCAAAAAATTACCCAAACATTGATTAATGTACTTTGTTCCATTATTTGATTGAAAAATGTAGATTTTGGTTTTTAATGGTGTTTTAGTCATGTCATAAAATTCTTTGAAAAGTTTTTCACTTTAGATTTCTTACTGTGAGATAAACCCAACACAATCTAATGTAATCATCAATAAAAGTCACAAACCATTTGTTTCCAGTCATGGTGGTAATGTTGGAAAGTCTCCCAATGTCACCGTGGATTAATTAAAATGGTTTTGAAGGCTATAAGGCTTTCAAAACAAATTTAACATGATCTTTTAACAAATGATAATTTCCTCATTGTAGCTTAGAACAATCCACTCCTTTAAAAAAGTAGGAAACAAATGTTTTTGATATGGGAAACTAAGATATCCTAATCTAAGATGCCAGTGCATTATTTGCTCTGCAGTAAAATTTGAACTAAAACTACTATAACCTTGAGCCTTAGAAGGTCTCATCTAAATAGTAGAGTTCATTTATCTCTCTAACACTGCCAATTGTCATCCCTGCATTCTGGTCCTGAAAAACACAATAGGAGTGAAAAGAAAAGTAATATGACAGTTAAAATCTTTTGAAAATTTGCTGACTGATAAGAGATTGGTAGCAAGTTTAGGAACATGGAGTACAAACTTAAGAATTATATTATTAGAAAATTTAATGAGAGCTTTGCGCTAATAGGACAAAAATTAACATCAACAATCTAAATTTTTCAATACTTGGACAAGGAGAGTAAGAATGAAACAAATTGGACAAACTAGTCATGTGTCAAGAGCTCTCGCATCAATGATCTGGGGAGTGGAATTTATGGCAGTAGATAAATCAAAAGGAATTTTGCCTCCATAAGCTAGTGAACAATTAGAAGTACCAGATATCTGAGTGGACTTTAGAAGTTTCATAAGTTGATCAATCTACTCTTTGCTAAAAGGATACGACTCTTCTTTACTAGTAGATGATTGTGGCCATTTTATGCTTTGACTTCTAATTTTCCGGTTTTCTATGAATCAGCCAGCAAGTTTCTTGAGTGTGATGTGGTTTATTGCAATGGTCACACCACACCACTGAGGTTTCTCATTAGGCCTCCGTTGATCAAGAATCTTTCACGTAGTTGCATGAGCTTCAATAACAACCACGGTTGAGTTATCACCTGTAACAACATTCCTTCTACCAAGCGTAACATATGTATGACTTTTCTGACAATGCACCTTTGAGAAGACTTCATTGATAGAAGGCAGGAGATTTCTTCTAATAATCCTTTTTCGTACCTCATCAAACTCTATATTGATCAACAAGAAATTTTGAAGATCCAATTGACATCGACAATTGTTTTGTAATGATTGCAATCATCCATGCAGTTCCACTTATAATTGTTTAACAAATCTAATTCTTGCCATACGTGTTTGAGAGAATTGAAATATTTGGTGATTGTATCATTGTCTCGACGAATTTTACTAAGTTTCAAGGTGAGTTCATACACTAGAGATTGGTTACCGAAATCAAAATACATCACAATAGCATTATCCGAAAATTCTTTAGCCATGTGTTAGCACATATAGATGGAATTAATATCTTCTTCCATGGAATTCACAAGCCATATCATAACCATAGGTTTTTTTAGCATCTTAAGTTGCAAATGATGGATCTGTAATGGCTAGTTCTTGAGTATTTCCTTTTAGATAACCCTGTCCTCAGATATACATGTGAATCGATTGAGACCAACATACAAAATTATCCCCATTGAGAGGAATGGTGGTAATCTGAATTGATTAAGATTCAATATTGAGGAAATAGAAGGAAAGTGGGCTGCAGTGATCTGGACAAGAGTAAACTCTGAAGAAGCTTCAAACATGGTGATGATAAGTGACAACAATACCACAAAAGCAGCTTAGGGTTTTGACATAAATTGTAGATCGACTGCCATTGACTTTTCAATTGTTTCTCCAACAACTTTTTCTGATTTTGGCTGTGATAACATATAAACTGAAGGAAGTTGTATTTCTATATATAAAAAATACATGAGAAGTAGCTTCTTCTTATAGGGAAGATCTCCAATTTAGGAAGCTACATTTAACTCCTAGAATATTATGCAATTCCTATTTACTATATATACATTCTTTCTACTATTTTTTATTTTTTAAATTTTCTATTAATGATGCCTTTTTGTTCTCTTCCTAAAAATAATAGTGCAAAAGACTTTATGTTAAGAATTAAATACGTTGTTAGTCACTTGTCTAGACATGTTCAATAATTACAATTGTCAACTGCGAAATTTCTATTTGAATGGTTTTTTCTTTTTATTTCTAAATGAGCCGGAAATTTCATTCTTCTTTATTGTATTAGAATATCCACAAAAAATTAATATACAAAAAACACTTGAGTGAAAATTCATCAATTACAAAAAGTTGAGGGTAAAAGAGATTGTAATCATCAAGGTTTCAACAATTTTTGGATTGTGACACTGAAATTTCTAATTAAACAGTCTATGAATGCTATGAAGTTCCACATTATGGGATAGTGGTATTTTTTGTCCATTATTGGTAAGTTTATAGATAATGGTGTAATATTTTCAATAGTAATATGTTGTGTGAAATATATTGCTTGATGAAGGTTTTCTTTATGTAGTCAGATCTTCCATTTCCTGTTTTTGCCCCCTCATTTACCTTTTTTCCAGGCAACACTTGGTCTTGCTATGGACATTCTGTTGTCTGAGGAGAATGGATGGTTTGACCTTCAGCAAGGGGTAGGACGGCTTATAAATGCCATTGTTGCTGTTCTTGGCCCTGAGCTTGCCCCAGGCAGTATTTTCTTTTCACGCTGCAAGGTATTAATATATGCTTTCCTCCTCTAATTTTGAACTTCTTAATGTAGGACTTCCTTATATCTATATGTTAAACTGATTAAAGTTCTAAATTATTGGATTCTATATAAAAGCTATGTGCTTTGTGATCTAAGAATAATTTTCAAAATGTTAATGGTAATTAAAAATCTTAATTTGTATTTCAGTATTTTAAAATTTGACCACGTGTCTGTCATAATATTTAAATACAATTCTCAAAGATAATAGGAAAACAATTTTTTCTTGTTTTTGTATTTTTTGCTAATTTTTAAGATTGCAGCTGAGAAGTCTTTTTAATACATTTCTACTAAACACATTTTCATAAAATTTCTGGTATCCATTGTTTTCTAAAACAAAGAAATGTATTTGTATTCCATTCAAACGGACCCTAAACAGTATATAATTTTCCATATATCATACTTGGCAGTTCTTGATTGTGGATTAAATCCATTGAATTTTATGTGCAGTCTGTTGTTGCAGAAATTAGCTCTGGGCAGGAAACAGCAACACTGCTTGAGTATGTCACCCTTTTTTGCTCTCTTTTCCATTTGTGGATATCAGATAACTGCAGTTGCATTGTTATTCATTGTTTTCTTTTTTGCTTTCTTTGTGATTTCATTTGTTGATAGCCTATGACTTTGCAGGAGTGTTCGTTTTACACAGCAGCTTGTTCTTTTTGCTCCACAAGCTGTTTCTGTGCACTCCCACATGCAAACTCTTCTTTTGACTTTATCGTCAAGACAGGTTTTGTTGCTCTGACCGATGAATGAGTTTTCTCAGAAATGATATGTTTTTTCGTTCTTCCACCTAATACAACCGATTTTCTTTTGAAACAGCCCACTTTGAGGCATCTTGCTGTCTCTACTCTAAGGCATCTAATTGAAAAAGATCCTGTGAGTCATTATCACTTTGTTTTTCTACTTCTTTTCATGGCATATTTTAATGTCTTCTTAGCTTGCTCCTCTTGAGCTGACTGTAATCTTGGTAGGTTCCTGTGATTGAAGAGCGGATAGAAGATAATTTATTTCAAATGCTGGATGAGGAAACTGATTCTGAGTATGTGAAGAACATGTTTCATTCTGGTTAACTTAGTTTCTCTTTGCACATGCTTGGTAACATACATGTTATGAGAGATTGATGTGGGTGGTTGCACACTAATGCATAAGTTTAAATTCCTTAAATCTTACAGGATTGGGCATCTGGTACGCACTACAATCATGCGGTTGCTCTATGCATCATGCCCTTTATATTCATCTCATTGGATTTTGATTTGTCGCAACATGGTGAGTTCCTTTCTTCAAGAAATTATTATTATCATATATTGACTACATAAGCTTTTCATGTTCTTGGACGACATGTTTTGTTTCTTAAACACAGACATGGTTGGCACAATCTTCAGTTGAGGCCCTTAATATATTTGTATGTTTATCTTTTTGTTTGTTCATTGTAATATGCAAAACAATAGAGAACTTTTGCAGCTAAATTGATATTCTGCATCCTTCCAACTGCTTTGTTTAATTTCCCTCTTTTTGTCCTTTTTTTTGTTTTCTTTGTTTTCTTGTAAATAGGATAAGAAGCATACTAATTTTGAGAATTTAGTGTGTTTTATTGAATTTGCTTTGACCTTTTTCTTTCTTTCATGAAGTGTTTTTCCTTTGTTGAGTTTGATCTCTCAACTTTTTATTATTTCTTTTAAAAGAGTCAGGATATTTTAGATAAAGAAATACGTTGAAATAACTTTGGAGCTTTTAGATGCTAATTGGAGTAATGTCGTTTGTTTGAGGTGAAATAATGTAATTATGGATATCATATTGGCTCATAGATTGGCACTAGGACTTCCTTTTTTGCATGATAATATATTTAAGGAACTCTTTGGACTTGTTTCATGAAATTTCCTGGATCCATTTAATGTAGGTCATTACCATTGTATTAAAATGTATGGGGTTTTATATATATATTTAAGGAACTCTTTGGACTTGTTTCATAAAATTTACTGGATCCATTTAATGTAGTTCATTACCATTGTATTAAAATGTATGGGGTTTTATATATATATATATATATATATATATGTATAGGCCAAACGACTAATTCCCACCAAAGGTTTCCTTAAATGACAAAGTCCCACCCAAAAAATTTTTAAAAATTAAATATCCACCTTTCTTTCAATTTTTTTAACATTTTCTAATAAAAGACCAAAATACCCTCTATAAAAAATAAATAATATTAATATTAACATAATATTTAATATAATAATAATAATAATAATAATTTTAAAAATTAGTTAAAAATATAAAAATATAAAAATAAAATAAAAATTTTAAAAACAGCATTAATCTAACTAGGTGGCTGAAAATGATTATCTAGTTCCATTGACAACTGGATCTAATTGCCTTAATGGCGAAGGCGGTTAGATCAGAGGATGTTGAAAATTGTCAACATGTTTGAAACCAATCATTTTTTACTATTCTCGATGACAGAGGTAGCCAGTTTCCGTTAGACCTGGTCGCCTTTACTATTAAGATGGTTAGATCCGGTTGTCAATGAAACTAGGTAGTTATTTTCGACTATTTGGTTAACGGCGGCCACTGCCGCTAGTGACACTACCGATGGTGGTGGTTGTTTTTTTAAAATTTAAAATTTTTATTATTATATTTTAATTATTTTTATAAAATTAATTTTAATATTTTTTAATTTTTATTGAAAAAGACAAAAGTAATCCTTTGACCGATTAAATTTAATAGTTGACTGTTAAATTTAATGGTCAATTTTGGTCAACCGGTGGGTATTTGATTTTTAAAAATTTTGGGTGAAAATTTGTTATTTAAGGAAACGTTGGGTGGGAATAAGTCGTTTAGCCATGTATATATTCTAACCTTGGGTTTTTTGTTCCGTGAATGATTACTCTGTATTTTGACAAATATGTTATGCATGTTAATTCTGATTTTCAAAATGGTTAGTCATTGTCAAGTACTTGTAAGTATTTTATTTTTCAGATGGGAAAATTTTAGCCGCTTCAGTTTGATTGCATTGTTTAACTTTTGTGTAGGTCCTTGCTACATCATCAAGGGGGAATGCTGAATTTAATAATTCAGAAAATAATTTTGTGAATGTTCGTGATGGTGACAGAAGGTTGAATTTTGGAGATGATGGTGAAAACATGGTCTCTAATTCCAAAGAAGTGGCAGTTCAGGGCTATGCATCTGAAGCTTCTAGTTTGAAACCTAACAGAGATAAGCATCTCCGTTTTCGAACTAGAGTTTTTGCTGCAGAGTACGTAATTCTGTCTTACGTTTTCTTATTATATGTTATTTTCCAAAATCAATCTGTGATCACTTGTCATGTTTTTTTAAGACCCAATAACTAATCAGACATTCGTGCAATAAGGGTGTGCATAATTCAGTGCAAACTATAAAACTGAACCAAACTATTTGAAAATTGTGATTTAGTTTATAAAACGGTTTTGATTTGATTAATAAATTTTGGAAAAATGATTAACGGTTTGGGTTGCAATTTGGGTGGTTTCCAAAGCAAACCAAACCATACACTACATTTTTTTAAGGGCCAACAAACTTATTGCCACCCAAGGTTTTTTGAAATGACAAAATTCCACCCTTTAACTTTTAAAAACCCAAACACCCACCTGTTGACCATTTTTCATCCACTTCTTTTAACATTTTTAGTAAAATGACTAAATTACCCACATAAAAATAAAATAACAAAAATATAATTTAATATTTAAATAAAAATTATAAAAACTTCAAAAAAATATAAAAAAATTAAAATTAAAAGAAATGAAGAAAGCAGTTATTGTCGCTAGCAGTGTTGCGATGACAGTAATTGTCGATAATTGAACCAGAAGATTGGAAATAGCCTCTTAGTTTTGGTTGCTCTGTTTGGTGGAGGCGGCTAAATCGACCTCCTCCATCAACTATGGTCGGAAACGGTTGGTGGAGCCAAGACTAACCATTACCCCATGATTGAAAAAAAATGATGGGGGCAAGACTAGCCATTTCCGACCATTTTTGGCCACAGTAATAACCTCCTAGTTAGATTATTGGTGGCCATCGCTGTTGATTTTATTTTATTTTTTTATATTTTCAAAAATTTTTAAATGTTTCTATAATTTATTTTAATATTTTATTATTTTTAAAAATTTATTTTTTTATTTTCAAATTCTTTTTATAAAAAAGATGAAAATATTTTTTTGGTTGTTAATATTTAACTGTTGACCATTAAATTTAACTGTTGAATTTGGTCAATGAGTTGGTGTTTAGGTTTTCAAAACTTAGGAGGTGCAATTTTGTCTCTATAGAAAGTCTTGGGTGGGATTCTGTCAAAATGACTATTCACCTCCCAAGGTTTGATGAAATAATAAATTCCCACCCTTTAACTTTGAGAAAACCATTTTTTCAAAGGATTGTTAAATTTGTTAACAAAATCTATAATTTTTTTTTTATCAAATTGTTGAAAAGACAAAAAGCTATATTATATTTTCTCCCTAAACTTTCATTAATAATTTTTTGTTTCTCTAATTTATATTAATTTCAATTAAAATTTATAAATAAAAAAACTACTAACCCTTTGTTTTGAGGGTGAATTGTAGTTTTTGAAAATGTTAGGAGTTTAATAAAATTTTCATGGGGCTTTGGAAATTTAAAAAAATTTGAGAGTGTTTTAAAATTTTTTAAATTTTCATATGCCCCTTGGTAGTTTCAAAAATGATAGTTATACCCTAGAAAACTGAACAGAACATAACAAATTAAGGGTGTAAATATCATAGTACAAACTATTAAGACTATTGCAATATATTATTTGTTTTATATGTTTATTTCATGTCCTAAATAATTATAATTCAATTATTATTTATTAAGTACAAAATATTTGGAAGTAAATTATTTCTAATAAGTTCAAACTGTAATTTAAACTAGGCCAAACTATATTTTTTCAGTTTGGTTTGGTTATTTGAAATTCTTTCAAACTGTTTTTTAGTTTAGTTTGAAAAAATTTTTATACCATACCAAACTAGACCGTACACACCCCTATTGTGCATTATAAAACTTTTCCTTCACTTGGTTATTCTGTTTCAGTTATATCATTGTATATCTATGGTATACTGGGTTTGAGACTCTGGATGATTTTAGTCTTTAGCATGGACTGAAGAAGCTTTTGATTACAACATTCACCTATCAAAACCATTGTAGATGATGTTCCACCTAATTTGTATTTCCTTCTTAATATAATTCACTAAAATCAATTCTGCATATTATAAAAATAATTTTTGTTTTGTGTTATTTATGGAACTTTTCAAGGTTCAAAGTCAATTGCATCAAAGTGTGGTGCGTACTTAAGCCCCATTGTATAATAATTCTCTAAACTTAACAGTGTTGTATTCCTGGAGGTGGAGCATCAACAAAGTCTGGTTAGTGGTTGTCAAGTGTTGATGTGCAGTAGAATTGTTGAATTGGTGGGATGAAATGTAGTGTGTGGGTGGCTGGTTTGATGAATGATGACGATGGATAATAATTAGTGGGCATGTTGTATGTGTTACGATGGTTGTTGCGTGATGGGAATTGTTAGACCCTGGGTTGTTTAGAATATTGCCATTAAATTAGGATTTCTATGATTTAGGAATATTAGGATTTAATTAGGAGTTTATTAATTTATTAAATACCATTATGAATATTAAATTAGAATTGGGAATATTATATGCAGTCCAATTTAGGTTCAGATTAATTGTCACCTATTTGGGTTAGATTCTTACTGATATAAATGATAAGGTTCTGGGAAGATTTAGGGGGAGCTTTTTGAGAATTAAATTCAACATGGCATTGTATTTCGGGGTGGAGCACCACTAGAGTCTCTTGGAGGAACGTCAGAGATTTGATCTTTTAAATCGTAATCCTAATCTTTTCATTCAATAAAACAAATTCATTAAATTCAGCATTGAAATTCATAATCCGATTGTACAGTCTGGGGCTTGTAACAATTGGTATTAGATTCTCGTTTTGAGCCTACAGCTAACATAAGGATGACTAATAGAGTGGAATCCATGGAGAAGGAAATCAAGGAGTTAAAAGGAGAAATTCTAGGTGGACAAGAAACCATTGGAATTTCCATTGCAGAAATTAGAAGAGAAATTCTCAGATTTTGGCGATAAAAGACATGTTGGCTGTGATAAAAGGGAAAAAGGCCATGGCTGGAGAAAAGTCAGTTGGAGAAAGCACCATAGAAGCACCGAATAAGCAATCCTCAACTCTAGCCGCCCAACATAATCCACTAGTTGACCGCCATCAGACCACTCACAATTTGACCACCTTAAATTACTCAGGATCTAACACCGACCCAATAAATAGTGCCCTAAAAATTAAAGGAGAAAACAATTTTAAGAAAACTCATTTATATGGTTGCCTTGAAATAGTGTCTAAGGATATGCGGGGTACTCCTTGACTTACACTTGGCTCCTCAATGCATGGTTTGGTGTTTAAGTCAGAAACTCTTGTTGGATAGTGGTGACTGCATTCATGTGTAAACTATAAGTGCGTTCTTGTTGTTTGCTTTCTTTGGGTTTCATAACGTTGAATGCAAAAATCTTGGAACTATTTTTAGAGGCATTGGTCATGTATTGAATTAATTTTTTTTCCTGTAGATGTTCAACTTTTTTATGGGCAATGAAAAGAACGATTTTAAACTGTCAAGTCTACTATAAGTGAATAGAAGATGTGTCTGATTCAATTATATGATTAAAGTATCTTGTTTTAGGTGTTTGAGTCATCTGCCAATGGCTGTGGGAAGTAATCCTGCTCATTTCGACCTCTCATTGGCAAGAAAAAAACCTTCTAATGCAGAAGCATCTTGTGATTGGCTAGTCCTCCACATACAAGAGCTAATATCACTTGCTTATCAGGTTCTTAATGTTAATTAGCTAGCATACTCACATCATTGCATTGAACTGCTATAGAACTTGTTGACTATATGTTAAATCTGACATGATTATATACCATTTTTCATAGATAAGCACAATCCAGTTTGAAAGCATGCGCCCAATTGGTGTGGGACTTCTGAGTATGATTGTGGACAAGGTAGATAGAGATAGTTTTACATAATGTCTTGTGAATTTGTTTTTGTTTTATTCTGCACCTGAGTTTCATTTTTAACATTAAAATGCTGTGGTTATAACTAATGACTATTCTAATTGAACTTGGGATGTCAAGCTTAAGTATTTAAATTATATTATTATGAGGGGTACCTCCAGTGCCCCATATGTTAGATTGTAGCGGATACCAAAGGTCAAGAGTCATGTCACATTTTTTTACCTGAAGAAAATACTATGCAAATTGTGTTTGCATTTGCATAATGGTCAACATCTTTCTCCTTGTATCTCTATTTTCTCTAATTAAAATAAAACTCAAATTTTTTCCTTTTTACTGCATTGAATGTTTGATACTCAACTCAATTTCATTCCTGCTTATTTTGCTACCATAAAAAGCAGAGCCTGTTTGTGGCATCAATTATATCCTCTTATCTAATTCTTATTCATATTGTTTGATGGTAGTTATATTCTGAGGAAGTAATTTTCAGTTAGTGTTGGAACTTTTTGTATTTTGTCTTGGCCTAATCTTATGGATTATTTCTTTTTGGCTGTCTGGAGTGAAGTGTTTCATTTCTTAATAAATTTCTATCTTATATTTTTGAAACTGCAGTTTGAAATGATATCTGACCCTGAACTTCCGGGTCACCTTCTACTGGAACAATATCAGGTATGCTATTGGAGTTTCTCTAAATTTTCTTCTTGTTCCTTTATAATACCTAAATCAATTCTACTAAGCCACAAAGCTGAATGGTAGGGTTTTCAGATAGAATGTTTTCTTATGCATATAGCTGTATCCAATGATTTGATGGATATATTTGATTAATTATGGCTGTATAAATTCAGGCACAGCTTGTGTCTGCTGTTCGCACTGCATTAGATGCATCATCAGGCCCTATCCTTCTGGAGGCAGGATTGCAGTTGGCAACTAAGGTTTGGAAAGAAAAGATAAATGGATTTTCTTCTTTCAATAGTTTCTAGTGTTTATTGACACCTTAAAATTTCAGATAATGACAAGTGGAATAATTAGTGGTGATCAAGCAGCAGTTAAACGCATATTTTCATTGATTTCACGTCCACTCATTGACTTCAATGACCTATATTATCCTTCATTTGCAGAATGGGTCTCATGCAAGGTACGTAAATTAATCATTTTCAGTTTCCTTTTTCTTTCTTTTTTTTTTTTTTTATGTTTCTTTTAGTGATCAAAATGATTTGTTTCTGCTACTTATGTTTTATATAATCTGGCAATATTTTGTTTATTAAGATGAATTAGCTTTTACTAATATGGTGAAAATGAAATAGATCAAGATCAGACTTTTGGCTGCTCATGCCTCTCTGAAATGTTATACATATGCATTCTTGAGGAGACAGCTTGGTGGGGTTCCAAATGAGCTTCTAGCACTGTTGCCATTGTTTTCAAAGAGTTCGAGTACACTGGGGAAGTACTGGATCCAAGTTTTGAAGGACTACTCTTATGTTTTCTTGGGCTTGAATCTCAAGAGAAATGTAAGTTACATTTACTTTAAATCAACAAGGTTTTTTCTTTCGTAACTATTGATATCTTCTTTCCTTTTCAGTGAGATGTAAGTTTTACATCATGTTTCCCTGTGGCTTTTGCAAAGCTCATCTTTGTTGCTTGCTTCTTGCAGTGGAAGCCATTTCTTGATGGAATCCAGTCACCTCTAGTTTCATCAAAGTTGCTGCCTTGTTTGGAAGAAGCCTGGCCTGTTATTTTGCAAGCAGTTGCACTGGATGCAGTTCCAGTAAATCATGATGGGAGTGGTTATTACAAAATCTCTGTTGAAAATATGTCAAGAAGTAGCCTAATATCTGGATATAGCATGGTGGAATTGGAGTGTGAAGAATATCAATTCCTATGGGGCTTTGCTTTGCTTCTTGTATTTCAGGGACAGCATCTAGCCCCTGTCAAACAACCAATGGCATTGGGTTCTGCAAAAGTGAAATTTGGTGGAGACTCACCGATGAAAGAGATGAATTCACTTGGCTTGAAATTATATGAAATTGCATTACCTATATTCCGGTTCCTCTCTACTGAAAGTTTCTTTACTGCAGGATTTCTTACTATGAATCTTTGCCAAGAACTTCTGCAGGTTGTAATCTCTCTCTTTGTTTTTTGTCCATTACTGTGTTAGATTTTCTCTTAACTTGTTATTTGGTGATGTAGGACAACTTTCTCATGTTTGTTCATTTGCTCAAAGTTATTTTCGTATTTTAAGTTGGTTTAATATTCTGATGAGTCATGTCAGGAAGTTGTTTGTATTTACTTTGGATTCATATAAGGAATTTATTGTTGCCTTTTCTTTGCATTAGGAATTGTCAACTATAAATAGGCTTGTTCTGTTTCAATTTATTCAAAATTTTAATTATTAAAATTTTATTTAATTTACTTTGGATTCATATAAGGAATTTGTTGTTGCCTTTCTCTTTGCATTAGGAATTGTCAAGTATAGATAGGCTTGTTCTATATCAATTTGTTCAAAATTCTGATTATTAAAATTTTATTTAATTTTCGCTTGGGCTTTTCTTGCCTTAGATTTGACATATCTCATTTGATGGATTTGGGAGCTTTGTTCATAAATTTGAACCCTATCCTAAACCTGTCTGCTTTACTGTAAGATACGGCAAATTATTTATTTATGTATTTTAGATTTTTAAGTTTCTAGACTTGCTAGAAGAAAGGCTGTTATTGTATGATGCTAGATTTTGGGAAATATGTTTTGAGCCTGCTATAACTTATTGGTGGATGTAGGTTTTCTCATATTGTGTATGGATGGACAACACATGGAATAGTCTCGCAATATCAGTTTTATCACAGGTAAAAATGGGGAAGTTTTATGCTTAAATGCAGATATTGGCTTTTATAGTGCCACTTGTTAATTTCTGGTCTTGTTAAAACTGGGCAAGATTAATCTGATACTTACCGTTCAATTATTTTTCATGCTTATGAACTGCTAAACTTAGTTAACATCACACATATTGAGTTGCTCATTTTTGATCAACAGATTGTACAGAGCTGCCCTTCAGATTTTGTTGAATCAGAAAATTTTTCGTATATGCAAATAGAACTTTGTTTGGCTTACCTCTACAAAATGTTTCAAAGGTAACTCAATTGATCAGAGTATTTATAAATGATCTTAGATGTCATTTGGTTTTTATCTGAAAACTAAATAAAACCAAATTGGTTTATAATCAGAATAGATCTAAATAATTGAGTCTAAATGGTAATGTTCATTTTTTAATATTTTATAGTCTGATTACAAGTATCAGTGCAAAGCACATGATAAAATGCATTTGTAGAATATCTACTACTAACTTGGATGCTTTTCTGTGTTTCAGTACCGATCTGTTATCGCCAGATCTTCCTAACCAGGAGGATTTACTATCTCCTTTATTTGTAACTGCTAAAATGCTGGTTCAGCATATAGAACCGAAGGTGAGTTTGGTGTATCTATATTTATTGACCAATACTAGTTTATTTGTTCTGCCTTCTGGATTTTAGTCTCTCGGATCATTATTTCTTTTTTTTTTTTTGGATTTTGATTAAATATGTAAGTCAAACCTTTACATTTAGTATTATGATCCATGACATTGATCTACATGTTTTAAGATGCAGAAACAGTTTAAGTCAGTGACGTTGGCGTTTCTGTTAGTCAGTTACAAGTGTATTAAACATGCTTCTACTGAGTTATGCCTTTCAAAGGTTATGGAATTTGTCAAGTTTGTCCTACCCGCATTGAAGAAACTTGTTGAGGGTAAGTGACTTCATGCCACAACTGACATTGGCATTTGTTATTTCCTAATAATTTTTGCTTTCTCAGTTTCTTATTAAGGCATTGAAAGAGATGATAGATAATGTAGATGCAATTTATAAGCAAACTGCAACTTGATGTTTTGTTACCAGGGCATTATATTTATGTATACTCTTCTGTAAATTTCTTTTAAGCAAATAAAGGTGGTGTGGTGCCAACTTCTTCGTCTCTAATCATCTTTGGATTGCTGTTTAATGATCCAATGGCTGGTATGGAGAACCACCCATACCATATTGAGTTAAATGAATTTAATTTATTGGAGGGGGTTGAACATTAATTAATATGTATAGTATCTGACATTATAATGCACCAACCTATACTGGGAAACTAATGCCTAATTTTTATTTTTTTTTTTGTGCAGATGCTCAAAAACTTGAAGATGATGGAATTAACCATCTAAGAACTATTTTTGGCACTGGTCTGAATGTAATTGCGGATCTGATGAGGGATTGCATCAAGGGAATTCGTCAACTAGAAAAAAATAACAGATCTGATTTCTGGAAACTACTTCAGTTAAAGCTTGCATTCTCTCTGGAGCAAATTGTTTCATTTGCCAAACTAGCTTATGAAATTGAATTTCCTGGAGATGGAAAAGATAGTAATCCCATAGGTTTTGTTGTTTTCAAATTTTGTACCAAATGTGTTCATACTGTACTTGCGGATTCAAGTCTAAAGGTAGTGTGAATTGCTTGCGTGCAATTTCAATTTTCTAAGCAGGTTCAATTGCTTACTAGGCAGCAGAAGACAGCTAATGTATATTTCACATATACAGGTTCAAGCTGTTGGGTTGCAAGTGTTAAAAAGCATGGTGCAGAGATGTACCAACAGAGATGAAAACAGTGTAATGATGTTCTTCATTGGGGTGCTTGTTAGAGACATCTTCACAATAATTCAGAAGATGCTGAAGGTGTTCTCTCTCTCTCTCTCTCTCTCTCTTTCTTTAACTGAAAAAATCAGAACAATCTCCCTTTTTCTGTTTTCGTAACTCTTTTTGTTTGTTTGCACTTTTTTTTTTTTTTTAAAAAAAAGAACTTTTTGTTGAGCTTTAATAATGATGATTTTGAGTAATATACTATGCTACTGATGACAGAAACCTGTAAGTAAAGAATCAGTGGCTACTGCCGGGGAATGCTTAAGAATCTTGATGCTTCTGCAAACTGTGTCTAAATCTGATGAGTGTCAGAGAGGTTTTATGAAGCTGCTCCTGGAAGCCATTGTCATGGTATTCTCAGCATCAGATGGTTCTTCCCAGGTACTGTTTTAAGCTTCCCCTAAACTTAAGTGAAACTGGAAGGTATTATTTCTATAATATGACATTCTTCTTACATGTCTCGCGCAACAGGAAGCTAATGATATAAGAAGCACTGCTGTGAGGCTTGTTTCTCATCTTGCTCAAATTCCTTCCTCAGCAGCTCATCTTAAGGATGCTTTGTTGTCAATGCCTGTGATGCACAGGCAGCAACTTCAGGTTCTTTTTTTGTTTTAGACTATAGTAGTGTTATAATTTTTAACTTTGGTTAAAGGATTATGCAGGCATATACGACACACAATTGACATGTAGAATAAAGGTTGTACGTGTGCTTTATCAACATTTTTTTAAGTACCTATATTTTCAAACTAATGTAAAACTGAAACTACCCTTCTTCATCATCATTATTCATCATCTTCCAGTATGAAATCTAGTCCGACATATTATTTACAAAGAATGCCTTGAAAAGTGCTTAAGTTGTCATTGGAGTGCGTTACATATTGGTATTTGTAGCCCCAAATTCTATATGGCTCCAGAAATCCTACACCTGTGGATTAAAAATTTGAATATATTGAATCCTTGTTGAAAGGTTTTATGTGCATATATTTTGTAAGTCTTTTTTGCCTAGTATATATATTTATTTAGAGGTTTTAAATCGAAACAGCTTTGGTATTTATTGTTTCATTTTTTGTGACGATAATTTTTCAGATCTTTCAGTTAGGATGTTTTCTCATTTCATTTGGCTTTGCATCATCTTCTTTCAGGGTGTCCTTCGTGCTTCTGTAGCACATGATCAGAATGCGCCACAAATAAAAGCTGTGGCACCATCATTAGAAATCAAATTACCGGGGCCAGCCGGTGGAAAATTAGAAAAACCTGCCCCACCATCAGCCTCAACAATACAGCCAACAGAAGTAAGGAGAGAAAGGGATATGCCACCAACAGTTACCTCAATGAGCTCCAATGAAGACACTGTAGGAGAGAGCGAAGAGGAAGATGATGATTGGGATGCTTTCCAGTCATTTCCTGTTTCAACAACTGCAGGTGAAACTGATACAAAAGTAGAGAATACAGAGGAAGAACCTGATCAGGTTGAAGGCTCTTCTGCCTTGGAAGTTAGTACTGGAAAAGGTGACTCCCTAGAATCCAACGCTGATTTACCTCATAAAGATGTTGAGAAGGATGACAATGCAGGGAATCCAGAGGCTGTTGATCACGATTTGATATCTGAAAGTCCAGATGACGGAAATGACATAAATGTAGTCCAAGAATTTGAGACACAAGCCAGGGCTAGTCATGATCAACATCAAGAAATAGAAAAGGAAATGGTTCCCGGCACAGAGAGTGAAGAAGAAGCAATTACAAGTCGAGACACAAAAAAAATAGTGTCTGATCTTCAACTTGCTGTAGGGGCAAAACAATCAGTGGAAGCTAATCCAATAGAAGATCACGAGCATGGCAAAATTGATGAGGTATTGTCAACAAATCTTCAACAGGTTGAAGATGAAGAAAGATCACCTCAGGCAGACAAGGATAGCGAGCACCAGTCAATCAAGGTTAGCCCCGATAACGAAACTGATTTTGAAGCATCATCAGATGCCATACCTTCCAAAAAATTTTCAGAATTCGGATCTCAGGTAGAACAAGCAAAAAAAAAAAACTGATAAAGATGAGCACAACTAGCGATGATACTGAAAAGAAAACCGTGGCAGAAGAGGGTCTTGATGCTATGGAATTATCAAAAACTTGAATGTAAATGATAGTTTGTGTGAGATTTGAATTTGCTATCATTTTGTAACTCTTATTTCAAATTTTATCAAACTACCATGATAATTTCAATTTTTAACTCTTACAATGATTTCAAGGTTTTCAGATTATTTTAAAATTCCAACAGTCCCCTGCAAAGGGTTCAAAACCTTTGATTACTTGTGTTACTAAATTTTATAGCCTTTTAGTGTGCATTTGGTGTATGAGCGTGTAACAAGCTTCAATTATGTGTCTTTTTTTTGCAGGTGCTTTGATTCATTCAATAACCAGATGACCCTCACTTTGGTTAGTTAAGGTAAAAATTAGCTTCAATTGTATGTGCATGTTTTATAATATCTCAAGTAAGATTAAAATATGTGGGTTTCATTGTAAGCAAAAGGATTGCCTTTGTTTCTCTTGAAATATGAGTAAAAAAGAAAATTATAAAGAAGACTGATAAAAACATAATACGATTTCAGATTATATTATTATGTGTTATTTTTGACACTTTTTTATCACTCATTCATGATTGATTTGGTTTATGTCGATCAATATCAAAAGTAATGTCCTGATTTATTATTGATAATCATATTAATTAAATTGATAATCCTAACAGTATAAAACTTTTGATTATTTTATTTTCTTGAAATAATAATTACTTTAGAATTAAAATATTGATAATTTAGTAGTCAACAATTGTTTTTCTTTCTTTTTTCAAATTAAAATAAAATTAGTTAATGTTGTTTAAATAGAAGAATGTTAGAAAATTGTAATATGGGTTGGCTAATTAATATTTTAATTTATAAAATTATATGATTGAAATAGTCCCATTACAAATTATAAATGAGCTTATCAATAAAGTTAAACTTATTTTACTACATGGTTAATAATTTAGGTAAACGGTTAAGTATAGGTTTTGAATTTTTAGGTTTTGATATGGTCCAATAATTTATTATAAATTAGTTACGTCTCTGTTCTAAAATTAATATATACACAGTTTTTTTTATTGAAAATCTAGTTATTATATTCACTGAATCTGTAAACAAATTCAATAGGAATGGTTTAATTAGGTTTTTCTATCACTCTAATTCAGTCTTTTCAGTTTAATTATTGATTCCATGTTTTACTATTCTAGGCGTGATAAGAATTAAATTAGATTGAATTACAACACATCCTTCCCGTTATTTCATTGAATGCTACTACGAGGCCCACCACCATCTTGTCTCCACTCGTGGACAGAGACAAAGAGGGTGACGTGCTTCAGCTCTAATGCTGTCATCAGGGCTCTTTTCTTGAGCCCAAAAATATTTTGAAATTATTTTTGCATGTCCAAACATTCCTGAGCCCCAAGTTCTTCCAGAACACTTTTTGTCAGGTCTATCCCCGGTTCAATTTACAGCCCTATTTGCACCTGTAAAATTAAGGTAGGATATTTATACTTCTCAACATCACATTTTTTTCTAATTCTAACCCCCCACTTGTTATTAATTAAAATCTAGTCGTATTCATATTAAAGAATTGCCCTTTTCATGGTGAGTGGATAAGGTTTCTGATATGTAGAATTTGATTTAACTTGCCAAGACTGGTGGTAGAAACAATTTTGATTTCTTATGGTATCAGAGCTGCACAAATGAATTTCTGGGATTTGAACTCTGTTAAAGAATCATGTTTGAGTTTGAACCAAAACCAATTTAAGTTAATCTTTGATTATATACCAAATATAGGTAAATAATTCTTTTTATAATATCAGGTCATATAACATGTATATATTCTCTGTTATCTAATTACCATTATTATGATTATTATTTACTGTAAAAAAAAAAAATATGCACATATGATGGAGCTTTCTATGGATCAACCACAAGAAGATAAGGTCAGCCATCTAGAGGAAGATGGATCAATGGATAGTGGTTTCCCCCTTTTGAGCTAACAGATGAGAATCATATGTATCTTCTTGAACCCTTAACTGGGTCGCAATTATATTCCCCGCTGTCTCAGTTGCTTTCTCTTTTTCTTTTTGTTTAAGAACTTTAAAGTTTTCTTTCACCATGCATGAGTCTCATCTTGTCCGAATGAGGTCTGTTTGACCCTCATGACAAGGTAACTTCATTTCGAAAGACAAGATCGAGTCACTGTTGGTTACTTTATAGCAATCTCTATGACTGTAAATTAGCACCAAGTGAAACTGGCACGGGCTCCTGCATAAGTTGCCATGAATCATTGCGATGCCATGCGAGGCCAGCATAGAAGGGTTTTCTGTTGGTTGCGGAAGACACACGCATGGATGAGACGTGGCTCTACATTGCAAGCATGACTGAAGTACTCGGCTGTGCTTGATCAATACCAATAATGAGATTAACCATATATTGTCTAATCTATCAACTTAATTATTTATCCTTTTTCCCAGAACATGTCGAAGCATTTATGAGTTATGATACTGAAACCGAAAGCTCATGTCAAGTACAGCAACTACACCTTCACTCACAGATTCTACTTTTGGTTGAGTAACCAACTGAAACACGTTGTTTATACATGTACAATTGATGAGCCAAGAATCCTTCAAAACTAAGCAAAACTGGTTTCACTATGAATGGACCATTCAAAACCTTTACTCATCATGGAGGACATTATATAAAATAATTACATTAAAGGCATATAACTTTTGGCAGATAAAGTTTACAGTGAAACATTAAATTTCCAGAAGAATCCTATTTAAAAAAACTATTTCATGAGAGGATTTTAATTGCATAATCTCTTATGATGAAAATTGAAGTTTTGTAATGGTTTGAAGGGTTACGATACTTTTCAACTTGTTAACTCTTGAAAATAAGATTAGTAAGGTCCGAGGATGAGATTATTTAATTACTTAACTTGCTCATCCCTTAAAAAAATAAGTTTAACGAAGGTCCGAGGTCGAGGTTCTTCAACCATTTAACCTTGAGGTCCTTCAATTACACAAGCTACTTTTTACGTCTTGCTCAAACGAGTATTCCAAACAAATTTTCATGGGTAACTTTCAGCGTCCCCTGCCTGCTACAACAACGAGAGGATATAAAGAGAACAAAAAAAAAAAAGAGAAGTTTAGAGTTAGAAGTTCACAAGCTTAGGTTTCACTATTAAACATGGAAAAATTAGTCACTCCTGTACAAGTAAATGTGAGTATTAAATTCCAATGATATTTTCCACATTTTTGTGAAGAAAAAAATATTTTTTAGAAGAACTAAAAAGGAAAAAAAAAAAAACCTTTGATATATGAATATTATTACTACAATAAAACATGAAGCTCTTTGTGAATTATGCAAGTCAAAATTATTGTCTAAAAAAACACCTCTGAAAAGAAAAATAACATTAGTGAAAATCTGTAGGAAATAGCAGTAAAAAACACCTATGAAAAGAAAATTAATTCACTATTACCTGCTTCTTCCCTTTCTTTAGAGCATCTTCTTTTCTGCCATGGTCATTGCTTCCTCCTTCACCATGTTTGTAGTTTTGAAAATATTCGTAATGATCGATTATAACGAAAGAGATGGAGTAGAGATCCATATATGGAAGGATTTTCTATATATCTATGAAGTATATATATATATATATATATATATAATTGTAGGAGAAAACTTAGCAACAGAATAATTAGTCTATGGATTCTTACGTGAAGCTTGAGCTTCATTTTATAGGAAATGTAGGAGAGTAAGGATGCGTTTCGGAGGTTGTTTCCAAGAAACGTTTCGCCTTAAAGCTTTATTAAAAAACAAAGACAGTGGAAAGGTTTTTTTTTTTTTTTTTTTTCAATTTTCACGTGATTTTTTTTTTAATTTGGTTGTTTTTCCTCAAATTCCTACGTAAGGTTTTCTTCACTCACAAAGTCTCATGAATTTTTTTAAAATCAAATACCTATTTTTGTTATTTAAAAAAACTAAAATACTCTTCATAAAAATAAAAAACATGAATATTAAAATAAAAGTTAATATAAATCATATTAAAATAATATTAATAAATTAATAAAAATTTTAGAAATAAAATAAAATTTTTAAAAAGTAGTCACTGTCGACGATAACATTGTTGATGACTATGGGGCTACCGTTAATATTATCAGGTGATTGAAAACAATCATCTAGTTCTATTGACAACGAGATCTGACTATCTTGATGACGGAAATCGTAAATCTGACAACCAAAAATCTAGTAAAGACGATCAGATCTAATTACCTCTATCATCAAAGAAGACCAGAAATTGTTGACATGCTTGAAAGTAGTTATTTTCAACCGTTTTAGATAGCACCAGATCTTCAACATCTAAATCTGATAGTCAATGAAATCATACGACTGTTTTCAATCACTTAATTAGATTAACATTTTAAAATTTTATTTTATTTTTAAAATTTTTATTATATTATTTTATGTTTTAATTATTTTTATAAAATTTATTTTTTATTTTTATTTAAAAAGATAAATACACTCTTCTGATTTTTATCAACAAGTAAATATTTAATTTTTTAGAATTCTATAGATAAACCTCGGTGGGAATAACTCGTTTGGCCTTATACTTCTATTCAATTTTGTCCTTTTAAATTTTATTTATATTCCCCTTCTTTGTTTGAATGGTTGGCAAGCAAAGATTAGGCAAATGGTTTGGATAATGTCGAGAAAGAATTAAGGATTAAAACTCAAAACCGATTGGAGAAGGAGAAGCTCAACACGAGGATGCCAACATTATTTCTTCATACAGTGGACACCAAATTATTGCAGAAGAAATAATTCAGCCTTCACTGAACGCCCATTATTTATTTTGTCGTCCAGTTCCTTCGACAGATTCACATGCAAAGAGTTTTCTTTTCTTTTCAGTCAATTATTTGTGTCCTCGTACAATTATACATGTGAAAAAATTAATTTAAATAATTCTTTTTCGATTTTCAAACAGGATAAGTCTTTTTTTTTTGTTAAACAAAACAGGATAACTATTTAATACAAATTTACATAAAGTATAGAGTTAAAGTTTCGGTTCGATATTATCATTAAAAAGTGATAATTATATATAAAATTTGAAGATATTTACGATTTAAAATACGTCATACAAAATTTAAAATATTAAATCAATCGAATTCATAGTTTGAAATGAAAGATTCATGGTGTTTTTGTCATCATATATGATATGCAATTAGTACATGCATCATGTGACGTGACGTGGGATTGCAGAAAGAGTGCTAAATGAATTTTTCAAAACTTTTGAATATGCTGAAAATGAAAATTTTTGGGGGTTTTTTAGCCACTTTTCAATAAAGTGAAGATTTTTTATTAGGTGGTTAGGTGAAATTTACCAAAATTTTAATTATAATACCCATTTTACCCTTAACAACTCTTCAATTTCTATATAAACACTCTATTATCAATTTTTTAATACTAACGATTCTTTCAATGTTTTCCTTTTCCCCTGATTCTAAAATTCTAACATTGAAAGTTCAAACGCACGAAAAAAAGTTTGCTAATATAAGTATTTATATATTTATAATATAAACTTAACTTTTGTTATAAGATACGGGTTTTCGTGATAAAAATGATAAATATGTAAGGTTTAATGAAAATTTTCTTTTATATATATATATATATATATATATATATATATATATATATATATATATATATATATATATATATATATATATATATATATATATATATATAATATATGTTGTTATGTTAGTAATAAATAAGTTAAATGAATTCGGTAAACCCTAAAGCAAATGTTATACTTCAAATAGTGAACCCTAAACCAAATATATTAGAAAATGTTAAAACCTCATACACTAAATCTAACCTTGTATAAAATGCAAAACTATAAATTGTAAATTGTAAACATTAAGAAATGATAATCTGCAAACACTATATCCTACTATTGACTTTAAAAATAGAAAACCATAAACCATAAACACTAAATTATGAAATACACAGACCAAAAAATTGTAAACGGTAAAGAGTCATTAGTGAATCACAAACCATGAACACATAAAAACTCTAAACCCTAACTCCAAACATTGAAAAATACAATCCATAAATATTAAACCATGAAGAATGAAAACTAAACCTTAAACCCTAAACCCTAACCTTATTATAAAACCTTAAACCATAGATTTTATACCGCACACTATAAACCTATAATGGTATATAGTAAAAAACTAAACTCCCTAACCTTTGGATCATTAATTGGTAAACCAAAACTCTTAAATCCTAAACGCTAAACATTGAAAAACCATAATCTCTAAACACTAAACCTTAAAGATTGAAAACGCAAACCATATACCTTAACCTCATTTATTGTAACTTGATAAATTTGATACAAACATATGACAATATTTTTTTTCATTATAGGATCAACCAATACAGTTAGGTATGTATTGGTTTTATATGAAGGGGAATGAATAGGAGATAATGAAAACATAAAGTACGTTGGACAGCGAGAGGTGTTGGTTCAAATTTCGAAGAACATGACATTGAGGGATTGCTTCAAATGTTGTTTAAAGTTCTCCAACTAGATTAAAGGTCAAATAAGATTGAATTACTAGTGAAACCAAACAACTTTCAACATAAAAGACCATTGGACATTACGTATGACCAGTTTGTCACATGTTTGATTGGACATTTTATTAGATTAAGAGAATGTATTCTAGTTTATGTTGCAGTCACTATTATTTTCTCCAATACAATGCATTTACCTAGAATGCTAGTGAAAACCTTATAATGGCATACTTCGTCAGATGGGAGTCTTGCCCGATCAAGATCTACTTTTTCGACAATTGGCTGGTGGAATTTCTCATGGATTGGTGCCTCTTCTCCCATACCCATGCTTCCCCTGGGTATACACTAAAAAACCTTATAGGCAATTACTTTCCTCTTGTTTGTCCCTAGTAGCCCAAAATGAAGATAGTAGATTAACATTATCTTTATTGTGTCCATATCGTTGTCGCCCTAAGGTCTCTCTTCAAATACGTGTTAGACGTCCATGCATGTAACATAATGCTTGTGAAATGTCTTTTAGATTCGATGACATCGATTGGAATGTAAAACCACATCTCCGTTCGTCGAGCAAATTTAATGTGAACTCATAGTCTTGAAGACTTCTAGAAACCCCAAATCTGATTAATACCCCAGAAAAGTTAAACAAGTTTCGGTTTAATCAGATTGTAATCCTATGAAAATAAGTCTATAAAATTTCAACCTTAGATCTATCAAATTATAATCCTATAAAAAACTATGTTTATAGAACCTTAATCCTGATTAAAACTATAAAATTTTCTAATTCTTGTAAAGTCTTATTTGATTCAATCTAAAACAAAAAAAAGATAAACTTACTTTGAAACTCTGTCAAATCTAAGAATTAATTCATATTCTTGAATAAACTTCTTACAAATGAAGAAATATCCCTATTTATAGTTTTAGTCTAAATCCTTAGCTAATTAGGATTTAAAATTAATTAAAACCTAATTTAAACTAATTACATAATTAATAAACATTTAATTAATAATTAATTAATTAAAAAAAGCTAAAAATAAAAATAAAAAACGCAAGGACGCAAAAAGGCGATGGACACGTAAAAAAATTGAGAGGCAAATTCTGCATATCCCACCGCGGCTACGTTCTGTATTATCGGGCGTTTTTCTTGCGTTGTCTTCTTGAGCTGGGCTGGCTGTATTTGTCTTTTGCGCGTTAGAAGACTTGCGTTTGCGGGTTGAGCTGCTGAATTTTCCATGTGTCTGCATTCTTGTGCTGTCATTGCATGTCTCCTGTGCGCCTCTGGAACTGGCTCTGCACGTTTTGTCCTGACGTGCCCTCTGCATTTTGTGCTCCTTTTATTTGTATTCTTTCTTTTCTATATTTTTTCTTCTTCCTTCATTTCTCTTTCTTCAAATTCGTGGGAATTTTCACTGAATCTTTTGTAACTTTTGACGATTCCTGTGAAACCTTCAATGACGCCTTCAGAACTCTGTCAATGCCTTTGAACCTTTCAATTTGAATTCTTTAAATTCCTTCAAAATCGAGCTCTCTTGTGGTTAAACTTGAATCTCTTCAAACCTAACGTCACATGGTCAAGCTCCTCTAAGGACTCAACCTCTAAAACATGCATGAATCCAAACAATGCTTCATTGTTGCCCTCTTTGGTTCTTACTCTCATGTTTGGCCTTTCCGAAAGATAGAAAGGATCATTCAAAAGCTAACTTGATGCTTGCATGGCTTGGATCATATTAAAATCTTAACTCCGTGATCATGACAAACTTGTATAGACTGAATTAGACATTAATGCCATTGATCCGAAACCAAAACTGATAAGCGACAATCATCACCCCTAATATCTCCCTCAATATCACTAAGTGGAATAGGAATCAAGTAGCCTAAAAAATTGTCATAAACACATCGCACTAAACAACTCTAATTGTCTCTCCTATTGTGTCTCTCTTGTTGGACCTTAGGTGTTTTGACGTGATGTAAAATAATGTTAAAATGTCTAACTTGCTTATGGTATGAAATGATTTATGACCTAAAAGAACAAAAATTTAATGTTCAGACACATGATTGTGTAGTAGACATATGACTGTAAAACAGAGACACGCTTGTACTAAGGCAAAATCTTATGTGTGAATGCTCTTATGTGGTATGTCGTGCTCTTACCTTCGCTACTTTTTGTATTTCAAGATTCATCTAAGTAATGAAAGCATATAACTGTGTATATGAGACACATGATTGTATGAGGTTGGTACACTATAGTAATCCAACCACTGGAAAGCAATTTATAAAGAGAGCACAAACATACACTAAGAGCGCATGATTGTGCATCTATGTAAATTTAATAAAGAGCAAAGATTCATCTACCAATGGCTAATAAAACAACTCCAATGGCTATCTCATCTCAAATCCAATAAATTCGAGTGATTTTGAAGAAAGAAGAGTTAGAGATCACAATGTCATAAGCTCATACTTGTTCGTTCTCAATTCTTCTCATGTCTTTCTCTAAACTTCATTGTTAATCTTTGAAAGCTTGTGTTTGAACCTCAATTGTCCAATTGATTTTGTAGAGGCGCTTATTTCTTGTATAATTTTTATTACAAAATATTTGGGTGCAATCCCTATATCAACTAGTGTAAAAAATAAACTAGTGTAGCAAAATTCCATAAAACTATTATAAACAGTACAATTTCAGATAAATTAGTGTCGATGAAATCTCGTGTGACTAATAGGGCAAAATCCTAACAAACTAATGGAAAAGCTCCAAACAAAGTTACTTAAGGGAGTTGACATAGAAGGCTTGTAAAAAAACTCCAAACCACTGTAAAAATAATTAAGCATTTCTTTTTCCCTTAACTCTTTTTAATTTATTTTATATTGTTACAATAGTTTTATTTGTATATGGTGGTTGATATTTTATTGTGTTGGTTGTCTGCATAACTTAGTTGATTTCCATTTACCTTGAAATTGATTAATGTTGATCATCATTTGCATATGAATTGATTTTAAATATCAAATTGTTTTTTAAAGTAAAGTTTTTTGATAAATATTCACTTAACCACAAGAATTTGGCCTAGTGATAAAGGCAAGAGTCATCCAAGATAGTGGTTAGGGTTCAGTTAGGGTTAATCGACTGACATAGGTAGGGGTTTCGAGGTTATAAAAAAATCGGGTTTTAATAATTGGTATCAAAGTTTAAGCTATTATTTTAAAAAATATAATGATTTTGAGAGTTAAAAAATCAGTTTTTAAATGGCTAATTTTTCTAAAATCATTTTTTAGGAGGGTTATAGTTTAATTATGCTACCTTGTTTTGCAGTTAAATTATAGTCAATAGAAGATTAGATAAAATTTCATATTAGATAACATTTCATATTCAATCCATAAACTATAAACTTTGGAAAATCGTAGAAAAGGGTAATACTATTCTAATTGACCCTAGGACTATCAAGCCTAAAAATGAAAATGGTTTTATAATTGGTATGGGTAAGGGTTTCTAGGTCATAAAAAAAAATCGGGTTTTTGTAATTGGTATCAAAACATGAGCTCTTATTTTCAAAAATTTAACGACTGAGATTTAATAGATTAGTTTTTTAAATGACTAATTTTTCTAAATCATTTTTCAGAAGGGTTATAGTTTAATTATGCCACTTCGTTTTACAGTTAAATTATAGTCAATGAAAGATTAGAATGAAATTTTATATTCAATCCGTAGACTATAGTCTTTGGAAAATCATAGAAAAGGGTAATATTATTCTAATTAACCCTAGGACTAATAAACCTAAAAATGAAAATGGTTTTAACAAAAATGATGAGTATAAATGCTAAAGCTTTGAGTTTATTATTTTGTGCATTAAACTTAATTGAATTTAACTGTTTTTCATCTTGCGAAACAGCAAAAGAAACTTAGACCTTGGCCGTGTGAGCTCAAACCTATAATAAAACTACTCGTGCACGACCATGTCCTTTTTAATGGACTATGGTTTCCCTTTCTAGCGGACGTGCGAACTCACAGGTGTCCTTTCGTATCCACCCCTAACTAATGTACAAAACATCGTATACGTATACTTTTAAAATATACTTTTGGATCCTTAGATCCCTTTCTGAAAACATTTCATGTGGCATGTCGTGCTCAATGATTGATAATCATGCATGATATGTTGTTATATCTTGTTATTCTTATGTTTCTCATGCTTAGAATTTGCTTAAGATTGCTTAGGGTAGTTTATCTTTGTTTAATACATGCTTTAGAATCTTCTTTTCTGTTTTTCTCAAGACACACGAGCGTGTTATCCTTGGCACATGAGTGTGTCTGAAGGCACATAGGGTCGTGCTTAAGTCGTGTTATTGATCATGCTATCTTCTGGAAAATAAATCATCAAACAAATGGCTGGCCACACGGGCATGTATAAACTGGGCACACGAACGTATATCGCACTGCACGGGCGTGTAACTGTCTCAACACCATCTCATGTCTTGCCTACACAGGCGTGTAGAATTGAGATTAGACACACGGACGTGTGCACTTGGGTATACAGGCGTGTCTAAATTTTCATACGCACACGGGTGTCATGCAAGGTCGTGTGTCATGCAGAATTGAGGCCACACGGGCATGTACCCTCAGGTGCACGGGCATGTGCTCAACCCAGATTTTACAGATGTGTCTGGAAACCTAGAAAATCCCACTCAAACTTAATCAAATCTCAACCATTTCTCAATTAAACTTGCATACAACATATATACATGCCAATAAACATTCTTATCTCATTTATTCATCATTAAGCATGCCAAATCTCAAGCATTTTTCATAAACTCATACCCAAGCAACAAATCATTATACATTTCATAAATATTCTCATACATCATCATACATTTTCTCATTTCATCATCAAATCATAGCAACACACATTCACTACATGCAACAATCATCCAAGGAGCTCAAAATCAGAAAAGCATGTCAGAAACCTAAGTGAAAGAGGTAAAGAAATACTTACCTCTAGCCATGGTGTCTGGATCTCTCTCTCTAGTTGTTTCTGAATCTTTAACTAGAATAATGGTTGCTAGTTGGACGAATTCTTTCTTAGGGTTTGTTGGAAATGGAGAAAAGAAGAAGCTGAAGGAAAATGAAATGGTGAAAATGCGAAAATGCGGGAAACTAAAGCATTTATCGCACCCCTCTCTTAGCACACGGGCGTGTGCCCCTCAAAAATCTGAAATCTCTTTCTCCTCGCGCCAAACATAGAATATTCTTCCTAGAATATCCATGTATAAGCCACGAAAGGCCTCTAAAAGACTCTTCCACCCTTGAACCCTCTCGAATCCATTTCTTAACTAGAAATCTCTCTTTTATCCTTAGTCTTAAAGTCTAAAATAACAATTCTACCCCTGGGCTATTACATTTGGGTTCGTAAGCTATAATCGCACTTATGTTCGATTTAATTCTATTTGTCATTGCACAAACGAATGCGAACATGTTTGTGTTTACCAAAATTGCAAAATGTGTAAAAAAGAATTGTTCCACATTTGCTTATACCCAAAACGAAATGATGTCGTTTTGTTTTCTTAGCAAAATGATGATGTTTCGTTTGGACAACTAAACAACTCACTCAGCATATGCGTTGCTCATTGTTTGTGTTTTGTATTTAGGCTTATGTTCACAAGTCAAATTACTTGTATTCAAGTTTATGTTTGCATTCACATACATTTGTATCGAATCACCTTCAAACGAATTGAATTTAAAAATTAAACTAAGCTCCAACACTATTTAGGCTAATATGATTCAGTTACCAATTGCTATAATTCAAGCAAAATCACACTTGAGATAGTATGGTTCTAATTAGATCTCATTTAGCACCATTATCTTGACTATTTGATTTTATTTTTTTTCAAATTTTATTTTAATTTTTTCAATTAAAAATTAAAGTCTAAGTAAATGTTTTTTAGTAAACAAAATATTATTTATTTGTATTCTTAGGAGGAAAGTGATATCAACCGGAATAAAAATACCCTTTAAATTAGCTTTTGAAATTTGATGATAGATAAAAATTAGTTTTCCGGAAAACTTCTGGGGTAAGAAAATAAAGTCTCAAACCTTTGGGGGGACACTGTGATTTTCTCTAAAAATAAAATCCATTAAAGTAGTCTCTGAATTAAGGGTCGACCCGTTTCCCTTTCCCCACGTCTGAAGTCTTCGTTGCAAAGTTCGACTTGAAGGGCAGAAAAATAGTCTTGAGCTTTCACGTAGACAGACTTTTGATTCTTGGCAAGATGTTATCGATGTCGTCTCAACCCAAGATAAATGTCGTTTTGAAACGCCCCATAGCAACAACAGCTAACTTGCTTTCCAAAAACCTTCTTCTTAAACCCTTCGTCGAAAGCCCAGTCTATCTCAACCCACGTGGGCAAAACCCTTGTACAAGACGAGTCAAAATCGAAATCTCTTCTTCATTACCAGCTGTTGATCCAATACTCAAGCAACAACCTCCTGCAGATGATTCTGACTCTAATTTCCCTTCCGACAAAGAGGTTAGTTGTATACATGTTTCGTTTATCTGATTTTATAAGTGGGATTTCTTTTTGTTTTTTTTTTTTTGTTAAATCTTATTATTACATGCTCTGTTTGTTTTCATAGAAAGTTCTGGAAAGTAAAAGGGAAAAAAGAAACTGGAAATGTTAGTTTAGAAAGTTTTATAGCTATTGTTATTGTTCACCGGAGAAAGAAATGTTTTTTAACTTAATTTGATTTTCTGAGCTAATTAGCAGTTTTGGATTCGTTTTGGAGGGCTTTTATAGAACGAGCTTTTACTGAAAATCGGTATTGCTTTGTAAAAAAGAAAAAAAAAAAATTGATTGCTTTCATCATCTAAATATCGGGTTTTTATTAAGACATTTAACAACTAATTCTTTGAAAAACAATTCGGATGCTTACTTGATCTCAAAAAGCACTTCAACCAAGCACAACAAAGTCAAACTAAAGACTAAAGCATTTTTGCCCCTTGGGCCAATCACTCAATGGTCAAGGAAGAGTACCTAAAGGCTTGAATTTAGAAAGAGTTTGGCATTGGTTTGATTCTCTGTTTCTGTGGAAATGCTATACTTAAACAGAAAATATGCTGCGGGGCCAATACAATGTCTAGGTTTTCTCTCTGTTCTCAATGACAATAAATGGTTGATTCTATGATATTAGCAACTCTAGGTGGGCAATTCCAAAGTTAGGATTTGTACTCGATAGAAAAACTAAAAAGACTTGTAACTGTTTGAAAATGTTTTAAATGTTGTTCTCAGTGGTTTGAAAACACTTGTAAATGCTATTAATTCTTGTTAATGGTTTTAGTTTTCTGTTTTGGTTCACTTTACAAGTAAAAGTTTAGATTTCTTCGTATTGTGCCTGAATTTAGACTTTTATTTACACTGTGTTAGGTTGTCTAGGAACTAATGGCTCGAAAATCTTAAGCTTTGAATACTTAGTACTGCAGAATGAAATATTACTAGAAAAGCACCTTACTTTTTGTACTTTTTTATCTGATTTCTTGTTTTATAGAAGCTTAAAGTGGTTGTGAAACCAGTTGAGAAACCGAGGCTTGTACTGAAGTTCATTTGGATGCAAAATGACATTGGAGTTGCACTCGACCAAATGATACCAGGGCATGGAACAGTGCCTTTGAGTCCCTATTACTTTTGGCCTAGGAAAGATGCCTGGGAAGAGCTCAAGGTTCTGCTAGAGAGCAAGCCATGGATTTCTCAGATGGAGAGAATCAATCTTCTCAATCAGGCTACCGACATCATCAACTTGTGGCAAAATGGCTGTGGCAATTTGTAGTAGAGTTTAGTTTAAAGTTTTGAAATTTGGTTAGTTTTTGTCATGGTCCTGTAATTCCTGAAGGCCAGGTCTGGTTTTTTTTGAGATGTTATGATTTTTGGATATCTCTTGAATTTCTCTTGTTAAATTTTAGTGGAATCAGGTTTTCTTTTCACATTCCATGCTCTGTATCATGTGTTTGTGTTGGTTGTTGCTTTGATGATGTAACTTCAATTCCATTGTATGAAAATAATCTTTTTTTCATCCTTACGAGAAAATTTTTTACAAGTTCTCAATGTTATGTTGACTATTTTATCAAAAGAAAGTGTAGCTAGGACCAAAAGGAAACTAATTACAAATGAAAACCCATTTGCAAAGGATCACTGAGAATTGGTGATCTTGGAGGCTGGAAGTTTTGAGGGGTAATCATTCTGTTGTAACAAAGCACCAACGTGTAAGTGAAGGTTGGAAAGGCACTATACTGCAATCAGTTATCAGAACTACTTATCAGAAAGCCTCATGAATCTTGCTTCTCAGATCATTTAGATCGCGTAGAACATTTCGATTGGCAGATTTCCGTCACTTTCCTCATACTGAATAAAAGAATGTCTCAAAATATTTCTCTATTTACAACCACAAATCCAGATGAACGAAAAAAACGGTGTAATAGAGCGTGCTCTAGCTAAGCAAAATTTGAATATTTAGTAGTAATTAAACTAAATTGCATTTCAGATCCTCTGAGCTCGAATAGTCCTCATTGAAAATTGCTTCCAGTCTCTGCTTGAATGCTGTTCATGTAGTTGTTTTCTAAAATTCAAGCTCTGTGTGTTTGTCATCCTATATGTCCTCTTCATAGCTTTTTTCGTCAGATCCTCCTCAGTTTCTGGTGAATCCAGTTTTTGTGAGGGGTGAGAAAGCTTGTTGTCTATTTCCTCACCTGCGAGACGTTGATGGTCATATCCATTATTCGCTCTAATATATTCGTGTGTGATCATGGACAAGCTTGGTTTCTTGTTAGAATCCAATTCATCAAGCTTTTGCAATTGTCTAGTGTCTTCATTTGTTTCGGTATCATTATCATCTTCATCTGAAGCTACTTCCTTTTCCTCATCATTTTCTGGCCCTGAACCTGGATACTGTTTCATAATGTACGCTCTTCCTCCATTCCTTTCATTATCTTCCAATTCTTTGAGATGAATCTCATCCCTATTTTCGGCCAAGTCTTTGTCTCCTGATTCTAAGCTTAGGTTGTTCACGGATTGGTTTTTGTCAAACTCCAATCTATGGCTCGAGTCTTCATCCCCCTCTATGACTGCATATTTGTCACTTTGAAGGTCAGATGTCAAAGACATATAAGATTCAGAGCCAGTACCTTCTCCATGACTGGAACCATCATCATCGTCTGAATCATAGTCTTGTGATTCAGATCTTGAGAGTTCAATAGCAGCCCTTGCAGCCACTGCCGCATAAGCAGCTGATTCAAAAGCATCTAAAGCAGCTGCAGCTGCATCTCGATATTCCTTTCTTGTTTTCACAGATTCAGCTAACTTGTCATCCAGGTTAAACTCCAGGGAAATACTTTGTGGATCCTCTCGAAGCTTAGCATTATCAAAGTCAGCTGATTCAATGGGCTTCTGTTGCTTTTGTTCCTACAATCATAGAAAGCAGTCATTTAGCAATGAAACATTTAGAAGCAGTCTGAAATCTGCCAAGTGTGCAAGTTTCCAAACCTTGACAGTAGCAGGAACATCTTCCTCCAAGGGCAAGGTTATTCCATTCTCAGCAGAAATCTCCTTTAGCACTTTCAATCTGCTTTCTAAGCTAGGCCGTCGCGAGGACAACTTCTGTACAATCTATAAAATTCCGAAGAACAACCCTCCATGTTAGAAGGTAAAACAAAGCAACAATTTGTTTTCACCAAATCATTAAACAAGCAATTAACTCCTTAATCACCGTAGGATTCACGCCACAGTTGTTGCGCAATTCAACAGCACGAGCAGCAAATTCTCTCCCAAACCTCAACATTAACATCTCACGAATTTTCAGCAACTCAGGAAACTCCCCAAACCTCGAAGACGCAAAGATCAAGCTTGAAACTGCCTCCCTCAGCTCTTCAGGACATTCCCTACGTAAAAATATCAATGCACATCGGTAAATATACATATATCTCAATATCCAAAGAATTAAGTTTGCAAGATAACTTACTTGTTCTTTCGCAACAGCATGACTTTTTCAATCAGTAGGTGACAGTAATTTTCTATCATAACAAGCACGTCCAACATGTTCTCCTCTTTAATCACATACTCAGCCTGTTAAAAAAAATCCATTAAATTTTTAGTCACAACAAATACACATGCAAAGAGTTGAAAAGGGTGGGGAGAAAAGTTAATTACTGACACGAAGAAGAGCTCTTTCATGGAGGCCGTGGTTAAGTAACTCGACAACATCAGACCTGGCATACGAATATCGAGCTTGGCGCTGGTTCTTCATTATAGCATCTCTTGAAACAGCAAGTTTAACGATGGTTTTAAATTTAGAGGTTTTGAAATTCCTTCTAAGCAACGCATCAAGCGCCCTCTCCATCTTCTTGCACTTACTGTTTTGCTTCAGCTCTTTACTTGCCACTGCTCTTAATACCCACCGAAAACACAACACAAAGTAAAACAAAACAAACCCAACTTGCCCAGGTTTTCAGTTGCACAAGCGTACAAGCAACAAATGCTTTTATACAACTGAAAACCAGCTGGATTCCTGGACCGTGCCTAGGAGGTTTTGCTCTGCCAGGTCAGGAAGTGCCCAGTAACACGTCATTCAGGAATTGGAAAGTATCAATGAGGTTAACGTGAACGAGGAAAAGTATTGTGGTCAACTTTTGGCGGCTTCTTGAGAAGAAGATTCTTCTTGGTTTTGCGCCAATTTCTGTTTTCACATTGTAAATAGTCACAAATACCCCCGCTTTTTCTTGGGCAAAGACCATTCCATTATCAGTTGTTTCTGTTTTTGTTAAACCCCAGGAACCATTTTCTTTGGTTTTTTTTTTTTTTCTTTTTGGTTTCAAAATTATTATTATTATTATTATAGTCTTTACGTCATGTGGTTATAATTAAATAGAAACAGAAGACCCAATTCGATGGTCTGTTTTCTGGGTCCATTTCATTCAATACGCGATTCAAATGTTGGAAAAATAAAATCAAACTTTGCTTCTCATGAGATGGACATACACAAGGAATTGCATGGAAAATTCCTGACGTCCTTTCACAATCTTACAAGTGGTATCAGCGAGAAAAATATATATAAAGTCAAAGAAAAAATTAATTAATGGTTTAATCATGAAAACAAGTGGACTAATTCCCACCCAAAACATTAAGACGAAATCAAATTTCAACAGCTGAGAGCAGCGAAATTAGAAACGGAGGGACCATTGTCGTATTCAATATTGTAGTTATCTTCCAAAGAAAAAACACAAAGAAAAGCTTGCAAGCAATCCTATGGCTGACCAAATTGGCCAGAAGGGTTGGCCGCAGGTGTCCTTGGTTAGGTGTTGAGGAAGTTGCCACAGTAACCATGACTTGTCAGCAATGGAGATTTTGTTGGGCCTGCTACAGTGCTAGTCTAAACGAGCAGTCTTTAACTTCAACGGAGTAAGACTATTGAGTTCCATAAAACTTTCATTGGCGAAAATAGTAACAATTCTCCAATCATTTAAATTAAAGAACATTCCAGTCTCTACATTACATTCCAACAGCAACTATGAATCAGAATTTGCTTTGGCCTATCCCTCACAGGGCCCCACTTGGTGTTGTTTCTTTGGCAGATAAAAAAAAAAGGGCAAAAGAATGGGGAGTTTATACAATAAAATCTGAAAAAACAATAGTTACAAACTATAAACTAGAGGAAAACGGGAGAGATAATTCCAACACAGAATTATGTATGATTATATAATCAACAGTTAAAAGAGGAGGCGTCCACGGATAAATTAGGGACATCAACATCTTGAAAAGTTTGCTGCGAAGGCTCCACAGAATATGTAATCGGTATAAGACACTGTTAACCACAAAAGTATATTCACCCAACATGGAAGAGAAAAGTCAGAACAGAAGCAAAACTACAGAAAAGCAAGGTGGAAATAGGAGAGGGACACTTGGATCAATCGTCAAACTCGTGCATATGATCTAAAAGATAGTTGGCTGCCAACTCCTCATTCTTGTTGCATGCAAAGAAAACCTCCAACACTAGGGAGCGATCAAAGCCCATTGCTTCAAGCTGCATAAATCATCAACAAAGACCAACTTAATCATGTTTAACATGACGTAACAAAATAACTTACCAATTGCTACTGAAATCCAAAAGAGATCACAATGGTGAGCATACTTTATCCAAAAATATTAAGTAATTCAAACATTAAAAAAGAGATTAGATTGAACTTTATCGTAAATACTTATCGGACAAGTACTAAATGTTCAGATACAAGTTATGAATGGAAGTTTTAATTACTTTGGCTACAAAATATCTCTAGGTTATGTATTTGATACATCAGAAATTGGATTGTCATACATATCCTAAACATTTTATGTAAATTATTTCTACGGTTAGCCGTGGCATAAAGAATAAAAAAATTCAGCAGACAACGATAAAATTTAAACAGGGCCTACTCCATAAATGGGCAAAATATAAGGACAACACAATACAACCCCACTAAAACTCATTATATATACAAGATCAAAATGTTAAAATTCTCAGATGCAGACATAACAAGTGATGTCAGCAGCCATAATTCAACTGTAAGTTTGCCACAACCAGTTACGAATATAATTGCTGACAGCTTGTTCAATTTACATCAAATTTAGAGGGAAAATATACGTACACGCTCAATTGCTTCTCTCTCTTCAGGAGTCACAGTAACAGCCTGTTGCATTGCTGAGGCCAATGGACCTAGTATGTTCCTGATAATAAATGGACACTTAAATCGGCATCACATGAATTCATTGATCAATAAAACAAACAAGAAAAGTAAGAAACAGCAATGCAGATCATCCCACCCCTCTCCTCCTTCAACAGGCTCATTTATCAATCGCAAGAAGTCAGCCTGATGCTCTTGGATGAGCCTCATAAGCCCTGGATTTTGCTTTCCAAGCTCCTGAAGCATAGGCTGCATCACAATAGAATATCATACGTGCTCAGGCAGAAAGGTGAACAATGAATGTAAACAATTATCAACGAAATGAAAATTCTAACGTATGAGAAATTATAGGCACCTGCAAAATTTGAGGATTTGCTTGCACCATAGCTCGCAATGCTTGGAACTGAACCAGAAGGTGATCAAAAACAAAAATTAGAAAGATTAGGCAAATAAATAAACAAAAAACCAGCACACATGCAAAACAATATTGAAACCTGCTGACTGTTGCGCAAGAAATCCAAGGTGCCTGCACTTGCGTTTGAACCCATGTTCGGAAGACCCTGGTTTAAGAAAATGGATTACCATTTTCTGTCAAACAACTCCATAACATGATTTAAAGCATATGATAAAAAAAGTGTCTACCTGAGGAAAAAGATCCAGTGGGTTTGCATTGGGGCCACTTGCGGGTGCAGGTGCTGCTGGCTGTTGAACCTGGGCTGGTGGTTCAACAGGCTGCCCACCAGCAGGGACTCGAGAAACTGGTGGAACTCCAGTTTGTTCAGGAATGCCCTGCATTATTTATCATGTTAAACTAATTAGCTACCAGCAGTTGAATACAAAAAACAGCCATCTTAAATTTGGGAATATTATACAAGTCTTCTTTTTCTACTAAAGCCCTACAATATCAAACATTACTTCTATTATCACATAGCATTCAAGGTCGAAGGAAATCCATAAAAAAAAATGAAAAAAGGGCCTATACAGACTTATATCCTATAATCAATGTCAAAGACAAAACAAAGAAAGGAAAAGAAAAAAGCACTTGAACTTGAAATGATATTCCTGTACAAGACACTAATAATTGTGAACAGATTGCAGCATCCAAAGAAAAAGGACCTACAGAATATAGATATTCAACAGCTCTTTCAGGGTTGTTATATGCAGCACGTAGAGCACGGAGAACAGTTTCCCTGTCCCAACCACCTCCACCCATATCAAGTATCTGTTGCACAATAGTTTCTAAAGTACTTCCGGCAACAAGATTTGATGCAGCTTGGCCATAAACATCTGATCCTGAACTGCTTTAACACAAAGGATAATATTCAACTTCCCAGTCATCATTGTAAAAGGCAAAAGTGAAGCTCAAAAACAAGGTCTTAACTGTTGCAAAATATCACCCACTTAACACAAACTATGACACTCATTTTCAAGTAATAGAAAAGGATACTCACAAGACAGGTGCAGCTGCAGCAGGGGTAGATTCAGGTACAGCCTGTGGCCTGCACAATTGAAAGAAGAGAGGGAAAAAGTAAAGAACAATCATAATAAGAATAACATTCCAGCTTCAAAGTTGAAAATATAAATAAAAACCCAGCCAACATTTCAAAAACAATATAAGGAAATAGGAATAACGCAAGAAGAACACATATTTGAACTCACGTTGCTACCACTGGTGCAGGAATCTGAGATGTTGTGGGTGGTTGCATCGATACAGCAGGTGCAGTTGAAGTTGGTTGGGCCTACACAATCAAATGGCTAAACTAAACAAGCTCTCAAATGAAAAGAATAAAGGATGAACACAACCAATAAGTGAAATCAGAAGAATTATTTTAATAAAAAAGAACCATAAAATTTCACACATTATACAGAGGCATCATTAGGATATATTACTTGAGGGATAATACTTAGCACATCCTTATACATGGCTCTTTCTCATACATCCTCATATTCAAAGAAATTCAGGTTGTATATGAAAGATTTATAATTGAATAACACATATAATACATGCTTGACATGATGAAAAGTGGATTGATTTCATATATATATATATGAAAGTTGAACGTCTGCAGAACCAATTAATATGCATCCATACGTGGAGGACAGCAAATATATATCTTTTATTTCAAACAATGATTTAACGACTCCAATCAGTATCATAATTCAGCATAATCAAAATCTAATGTAAAGCATGGGCAAAAAAAAGTATTTCTAAGCCTTACCTCACATGAGCAGCATGTGGGTTCTTAAAGAGTCCAATTCAATGAAAGCACTAAGAAAAGCAATACCATGTCCATCCATGCTTTGCAGAAAAACTAATAGTCTTCAATTCCCTAATTGACAGATTTCCGGTAATAGATCTGTCACTAGCTATTACCATGTCTGTCCTAGCATATTTGTCTTTTTGCTTCAAGCATCCATGGTGAGTCAGATACCCAAATTATAAATAAATATATGAGTGAAGGAAAGACAAACACTCAAAGCATAGATAGCCACTTCAAAAATGCATTTAACAAGTGTCTAAGCTGGTAATCAGTCGAGCAGAAAATAAATGCAGTACATATTTCAATACAGAAAAAATCCATTTATTCAATTTATCAATTTCACACATCAATATGGTAATTCATCCTAAACTTCATAAGATGAAACAGATATAACAGATACCATAGGGACCATAACACTAATGAATGCCAACAAAAGCAGCTTATCAAAATCATTAAGACCCAATTTATTGAACTAACCGGATTTGCTGGCACAGCTGAAACAGTTGAGGGTCCACTTGATGAGACCTTACTCTGCAATTGTTTCAGAAAGATAAAATCAGTCATTTCATTCAAGAAAATGTCATGTTTATGCCTCTTAAATAAAGATATTTAGCCAAACAGGATTATGAAATCCCTAGGGAAAAAACGAACAGATGTCTGTACTACATTATCACTCTTTAGAAATATATTAACAATGACAAGGATCATAGTATTCAAATTCAGCAGATTAAACAAGAAACAATCTGCAACATGTTAAGGGATTTCCACATAACAAACTATAGGGCTAAAAGAGAAAATGATTAGAAAAAATCAAAAATTAATATATATATTAAGAACAAGAGAATTGTTGTTGCAAATTTACTTTAAAACAGTAAAATAACAACTAGTAAACGGCTCAACCAGGCTAACCTTGGTCAACATGACAACTACAAAACTGTTTTCAGTAACTTTGTTTTCATCCAGGGTTGTGTCATCCTTGAGAACCTTTCCCTGGTGAATAAGCATCAGTTGCGCAGCTGGACAAACATCTGCACCTTGTACACTTTCTATATTTTTCTTCACATCAGCAACCTGAAGAAAGAAATATTTCAGCTGACAAGGCCCTCAACAGTAATTCTCAAAACTACACAGAATGATCATAAATGTTTACCAATGTTCACCAGCAAGAGGAAGCATGCTAACCAATACTAGCAATAGTGTGAAGTGCAATACTTATTACTCTGTGTCTGTGTGTGTGTGTGTGTGTGTGTGTGTGTGTGCATTGAGGAATTGGTTACCATCAATGACTCAAAAATACAATTTGTTAATAAAAATAATTTGCACCACTCTTTCCCTACACAATAAATTGTTGCATTTATGAATATGCAAAAGCTTTAATCAACTTTTATGCTTCCAAGAACTAATCAAAAGCAGCATTCTTCTTCAATTCACAAGCATGAGAATCTGAAGACCCACAAGAGAGACAAAAAAAACAAGCATAGATATACTCAAGCAATTAAAATACAATTTAATTAAATCCCCAAACAGTTACTTGAATTATAAAACTTGACAGGCTAATAACAAGAGACAATTGAAGGACTCTGAAAATTTATAAACATTTGTTCTTCCCAGCTAAAATGAATTACATCAGGGTCTCATCTGATTTCTGTGGCATACTACTATTATTTACAAATCCTTTACAAACACACATGAAATCTAACAACAACAATAAAGAAAAAGCCCAAATGACGGTCAGTTCACTTTACAGTGGAAATAACAGTAACTAGTCATAGAACACTTTGAAAATAGGACTGTCTACTTATAGAACATCTTCAGGCAAATAAACACATAATTACAGGTTGACATCTGCTCTGTATTGGCTTAATCCAAGTTCCATACATTCCATTCACTGAATTTATCTATTGTGCACAGCTTGCAGAAAAGCCACTAAATACATATGTTTAGATAACTAAGCAGTTCAATCTACCTGTATGCAAAAAGCATCCCATCAAACGGAATAATAACCTCACACGCAACAAAGCAAACCTAAACTTACCCAAATTAAGACAATCAATACATAAGTTCACAAAAAAAGGGGATAAAAAACACATTATTCGATTCAACTACGAAAATAACGCACGCAAACTTATCAAAGAACAAAACATCGCTACAAACCAAAAAAAGCCACACCTACTACCTAAAAACCTAATTGTAAATATGAAAACCTATTATCAGACGCAAACTTCATGAAAAACTAAGTTTCAATTATAACCAAGAATTAAGAGAAAGCACGAAAGATTAAAACCTTGTCTTCGGGCTTCACTTCGATCTCGAAGTGAGTTCCCTTCAAAGTCTTAACGACCACCTTCATCCTCTCCTGAACTCACTGCTCCGAACAGTCTAAGATTCTCCACCGAATTAACCGAGCGTCTCTCACCGCCGGCGATCAGTCTCGAAGAGAGACAAAAGCGAAATTATTATTATTACTTATTATTATAAGCAAAATTATTTTGGTAAAGTGAGCGAATATTGTCACATAGGAAAGAGAAAACCGGGTCCGTCCTCTTAGAGGGTAAATAAGTTAGGGCGACAGCGCGTTTGGCTTTACTGATCAAATGGGTAATAAAAAACCGCCGCGTGGATTGTTGTGGCAGGTGTCGTGCTGTGATTGGACTTGTGAAGAAGTTTGATAGAGGATAGAGCTCGTATCACGTAAGTTTGCGTTGGATAGAAATAGAATAAACTAAAATTCGGCATCCAGCGAATCGTGTCGGGATTATCCGTACACATGTCGCCTGAGCCAACCAGGAAAGCGAAAATTTTAATTTCTTAAATTAGAATTTTCAGTTTTTCTTTCATATTATATGTTCAAGATGGAAACATATAAATAACATTATTTTGAATATTTTTGAAATTAATATAGTGTCACTTAAAATTAAAATTTGGAATCTTACTTTATATTAATAACATTACTCTATTTTTTAAAGACCAAACTACTAATTCCCCCTCATGGTTTTTTTAAATAACAAAATTTTACTCATAAATTTTTAAAAAATTAAATAACCATATTTTTTCCAATTTTTGTAACATTTTATAATAAAGGTCAAAAATATTTTTATAAAAAAAATAAATAATGTTAATATTAAATTATAATTTAATATAAAATAATAATTAAAAATTGGTCAAACGACAAATTGTCACCCAAGGTTTGGCTTAATGACAATTTCTTACCTTTAAAAGTTTAAAAAGTCAAATACTCACCCTTTAGAGGGGTATTTTTGTCTTTTCAAATTAAAATTAAAAATAAATTTTATAAAAATATTAAAATATTAATTTAAAATAAAATATTAATAAATTATTTAAAATTTTAATAAAAATTTTAAAAATAAAAAAGTTTAAAAAGCTGTCATCGCCGTCCGATAGCGTAGTCGACGATAATGACCATTTTTAATCTCACCAGGTGGTTGAAAACGGTCATCTAGTTCTATTGGCTGTCAGATCTGGCCGTCAAAGATCTGACGGAGGCGGTCAAATCTAGTTGTCTTTGCCATCTAAAATAGTCAGAAACAGTCAGAATTAAGCATTTCAACTATTTTCGACCATTTTAGATGGCAGAAACGGCTAGATTTAGCCACTTCTACCAGATCTTTGGCATCGAGATTAAGCTACTAATAGAACCAGGTGATCGTTTCTAGCCACTTGGTGAGATTAAAAGCGACTGACGACGCTTCCAACAGTGGTGGCTACTCTTTATACTTTTTTTATTTTTGTATTGTTTAATAATTTTTAAAATTTGTATTATTATTTTAATATTTGTTAATTTAATTTTGTTTTAATATTATTTATATTAAATTTTATTTTAATATTAATATTATAAGGGTATTTTGGTCTTTTCTACAGTAAAAGGCAACTTGGATTTTAAAAGCTTTGCGAGTGGGAACTTATCATTAAGCCAAACCTTGGGTGGCAATATGTCGTTTGACCTTAAAATTTTTAAAAACAATAAGGTGGCTAGATCTTATCGCCAAAGAACTAACAAACATAACCATTTTTTGATACCTGGTTAGATTTTCGATGATCACTGTCGTTTTTTTTTTTTTAATTAATTTTTTTAATTTGTATTATTATTATTTTAAATCTTTTACATTCTTTTTCTTTAAAAAAATAAAAATATTTTTTTGATCAGTTAAATTCAACAATTGACAGTTAAGTTTAACTATTATCTTTAGTCAACGGATAGATATTTGACTTTTTGAAAGTTTTTAAGTGACACTTTGGCATTTAAGGAAACCTTGGGTGGGAATAAGTTGTTTAGCCTTTTTTAAATGATTAGTATGAAAGATAAGACGTTAGATTAATCTTATCTAAATGACAATATAATCTGATAATGATAATTATCATTTATTTGTATATTGTAACAAGAGATAATTGTAATGAGCCTTTAATATAATACATAATAGTGTCTTTGCCTTCAATAATTATCATATGGTATTAGAATTCTGATAAGAGACCTAACAACCCTATTAAATTAAATTAAATTATTTTCACAAAATGACTAGTCATGCAAGTTTGTCCACCACCATTATTATTCCTTGTACATGACCTTTGTCTTATCTTCCTCAACAACCCATTGCCATCAAACTGACCTCCACCAATTACTTGTTTTGGAAAACTTAGATTCAACCCCTCTTAAGTGGATACAACTTGATTTAGTCTGTCGATGGTTCTAGCTTGTTAAGGCTCTAAATCCTACCTATCTAGATTGGTTTTTGAAGGACCAATTGGTCCTTCTATGGATTCTTAATTCTCTTTTTGAATCAGTTATGGTTCAGGTTATTAGTGTTTTTGCTACTTGTGGAGTCTGGCAATGCTTAGACATAGTTGAATCAACTTAGTCACAATAATAATGACATCTCAGTTTACATGTCTCGTGCCAAACAAATAGCTAATAAATAAAGCTTCTCCACCATCCTCTTCAAGATGATGATTTTATTGATGCAATCCTTCATGGTTTAGGACCTATTTATCATCCCTTTGTTTGAAATATTGGAGTTTATTTGGCATCTATTTCATTTTGATGATTTGTTTGGCTTGTTTCTTAGTAAGGAGATATAACTTAAACAGGACTAGTCGACTACTAATGTTCTACCTACCGTAAATTACTTTGCCCTACCCCCCTTTAATCCTCTTCCTAATGGGGGGGAGGTCGTGGTCGTGGTCGTGGCCATGGTCATGGTCATGGTCATGGTACGGTATCATTTTCTCCATAAAGTCAGTCTCTTCACTCTTGTTTGATCCTCAACACCTTTGTGGTTGTTTGCTATAATTGTCATGGCTATGGGCTTTTCCAGAGTCAATGTCCTTCACCCAAATTTGGCCTCGAGCATCTAACTTATTCTCTTAGTTCCATTTTAGCCTCTGCAAATACCAGCCCTAACTAGGAGAGCCTATATTCATAAAGCAACCACAAGGATTTGTTGATTCCAAGAGAGCTAATTGTATGTGTATTCTTTGAAAGTCTTTATATGGCCTCAAACAAGCACTATAACAATGTTATAAGTCACTTATAACAACTCTCATTCAGCTTGGTTTTACGAGTTCCAAGTCTGATATATCACTTTTTATCTACTATCATGGAGGTCAGAAGGTATATTGCTTACTTTATATGGATAACTTAGTTCTCACGACACTTCTACCTTAATTATTTCTCTCATCATCAAAAAATTGTAGCAGTAATTTTTTGTAAAAAAATCTAGGTTTCGTAAGTTATTTTCTTGGTTTAGAGGTACATTGAAGTCAAGGAGGACTCTAGCTAACTCAAACAAAGTATATAAAAGATATTTTTCTAAAGGTGAAAATGGATGATGGTGTTTCCATGACAACACCATCAAATCCACATCATAAATATGTGGAAACCACACGAAAGAATTTATATGATCTTACTTTGTATCACAATACGATAGGAAGCCTTCAGTAGTTGATGTTCAACCGTCTAGATGTCTTTTTTGCTATCAATTAAGTTGCATAACATATGCGCCAACAATTGAGGATTGGATTACTGTTAAACCAATACTTTGGTATCTCAAAGGCACATCCAGTCACGAACTTCACTTTAGTCATCAAAGGGCATTTATAACTTAGTGTTTATATTGATGTTGATTAGGGAGTGAACACACTGATTGCAAGAGTACTTATAAGTTTGACATATATCTTGGTTACAATCTTATTTCACGGTCATCTTGCAAACATAAAATCATAGCTTGATCCTCAATTGACATTGAATATTGGGCATTCCTTACCATTGCATCAAGTCACGTGGATTTAGTCTTTGCTTTGTGAGATAAGATATCTCAGTAACATGTCGCATATGCTTTAGTGTTTCTCAAAGCGAACCTAGTCTTTCATGCCAAATCAAAGCACTTGGAGATCGATTTTCACTTTGTCAGGGACAAAGTGACAAAGAAGTAGTTACTTGTCAAGCATCTCTCAACTGTAGATCAAATTGTGGATATACTTACAAAGCTGATGTCTATGACATGTTGTTTCCAACTCTAAGACAAGCTAAGAATTGTAACCTCTCCTTAGCTTAAAGAAGGATGATAAGGATAATTATCATCTATTTGTATAGTTGCAACAACATATAATTATAGAAAGTTAATCATAATCATCTGTTATAATTCATTGGCTCTATAAATAGTCCTTAATACAATATATAATAATGTCTTTGTCTTTAATACTTATCATAAAATCTATAATTATTTTAAAAATTGGAGATTTCATATTATATATTAAAAAAAGCATGAATATATCAAAGAATAATTGATGAATAATATGGTGCAATGTTAAATAAGAACACGTTCTTTGAAAGGTTAAAAACTAGTTCTTACCCAATGTTTGTTGAAATAACAAAATTTTACTCATTAAATTTAAAAAAATTAAATTTATAGTTATTTATTAAAAATCAATATATAGTTTTAATGGTTAGATAATACTTATAGTATTTTATTCAGATATTAAGATAAAATTATATATAGAGTATAAATGTCATTTTTTCAAATTTAATAAGGGTAAATAAGTAATTTTATTTTAAAAATTATTATATTTATGATATATTTTAAAAATATTATATAAATTTCAATAGTTTATAATATGCTTTACACTTCACTTTTTTTCAAATTTTAAAAACTTTAAAACATTTAAGAATACATTTTTTACTCTAAACATATTTCATTTTATTCAAATAATATGATAAAAATATATTTAGGATATAAATATATATTTTTTTAAACTTGTAGAGGTAAATATATAATTTTTCTATTTTATTTTAAAATTTCACATTCACCCATACATTTTGTAATAATATATTTATATCTCTCAACTTGTTGTATTTTTTAAGTATAATTGTTATTTTTAAAATTATTGAGAGACACATTGAAATTTAAAAAATTTCTAAAACACTCTCAATTTTTTTCAAATTTCAAAAAACACCCAAGTATTTTTTTTTCAAATTTTGGGAAAACACCCCAAACTTTTTTAAATTTCAAAAACTCTCAAAAATTTTTAAAAATTATAGTTTAACCTAAATATATAATTATTTTCAATAAACTCTATCCATATTTATAGTAATTAAAATTTTATATTATTTTTAATTTTTAAATAATATAAATTAAAGTAAAATTGTTTAATAAAATTTTAAAAATAAAATATTATTTAATTTAAATGTATTTTTATCGTTTTAACAAATTTATAAAAAATATAATAAATGGGTAAGAATTTAGTTTTTTCAAATTTAATAGGCCTAATCTTGTTATTTTAATAAATATCGGGTAGAAATAAATCTTTTAACCTATTTAGAATATGAATTTCAAAAGTCTTTTGAAATTTCTAGTATTATTGATGATTTTTTTGTTGGAGGCATATGTTATTGATAATGATAAATATTAACCCTATCGATGCTTCATTAATTATTGAAAATATAGTAGAAATCCAAAATTAATTTTTAAATTATGAGCTTAAAATCTTAAATTTAACCGTAGACTTCAAATTAGGTCCGATATTTAAAATCTTGTATTTAAACTACTAAATATTTACATTTATTAATGTAAAATCAATTTTAGGATGACATTTTGTTAGGCCCAAAATCGAAATATACTACAAATTGGGAATGGGAAAACAATGACATTTGATCATCGATAGTGTAATTGTTGATAGAGAAGCCAAAAAGGTTACGAGGGAGGCAAAAACGATTGGCTGGGGAATTAAGAGACAAATGACTACTAAATCCGAAGTAGCCTCTTTGCCCGAGACCATCTCATTGCCATCCCAAAGTTAATATTGGTCAAAAGATTTAATCACGTCTAAGGTTTTCTTAAACGACAATATTATACCCATCCACTTTTTAAAACTAAAATATTTAATTAAATTTAATAATCAATTATTAAATATTAAGAGTTAAAAGGGTATTTTTATTTTTTAAAATAAAAAATTTTTTAAAATATAAAATAAATCAAATAAATTTTAAAAAGTAATAAATATATAAAATAATAATATTTAATGACTAAGTGTGACCACTTCTTTATATAAAAAGATTAGATATTGATTTTAATAAAATTATTATTAATATTTAATAATTAATTTTAATAAATAAACAGATACTTAAATTTTAGAAAATTAGTGAATAAATTTGTATGGTTCAGTGGAATTAAGTGATTTAACCTAAGTATCAACATATAAATATACAAAAATTTAAACCCTAATTAATGTCTGGTATGTGTCAAATCCTAATTCTTAAATTTTGAAGTCTGAATCTTAAAGTTAACCCTAACCCTAGATCCTAAATTAGGCCTAATATTTAAAATCTTTTATTTTTAGAACCCAAGGGTTAAATATAGGCCAAATGACTATATCCCACCCATAATTTGAGACGGGGACAAAGTCTCACCCGCTTAAATTTAAAAGCCCAGTTTCCCACCTCCCATCCAATTTTTTATAATTTTTCTATTAAAATTATTAAACTACCCTTTTAAAAATTAAAAATTTATAATAAAAAATATATATAAAATAATTTTAAATATAATATTTAAAAAATTTTTAATTGTAATATATTTAAAATTTTTTTAAATTTTAAAAAATTACAGCAGCCACCGCCGCCGGCATCGACGGCGGTGGCTGCCCATAATAAAACCAGGTGGTCATTTCCGACCACTTGGTTCCAGGGAAGGCCAGTCTGTCCTCCCCGTTCGGTGATCTGGTCGCCTCTGACAACATTTGGAGCTGAAAACGGTCGTAAAGGGTCGACCTTGGCCCCACTAGCCGTTTCCGACCTTTATTTCAGGCGAAGGCTGCTAGATCTGGCCGCCTCCACCAAAACTTAAGGCGGCCGATCTGGCTGCCTCCGTTGAACTCTGAGGCCAAATCTAGCCTCCCCTGGAACCATATGGCCGGAAATGGCCACCTGGTTCTATTGTGGGTGGCCACCACCGTCGGTGCCGGCGGAGATGGCTGCTGCAATTTTTTGAAATTTTAAAAAATTTTAAATATATTTTTTAATTTTTTAAAAATTTTTAAAATTTTATATTTATATAAAATTTATTTTATTAATTTATAAAATTTTAATATAAAATGACAAAAATACCTCTGATTATTACCGTATACTATTGTTTTTAATATAAAAAATTGGGTTAGGGGTGAAAAACTGGGCTTTTAAACTTAAGCGGGTGGGACTTTGTTCCCACCTCAAACTATGGTGGGAAATAGTCCTTTGGCCTTAAATATAATTAACCGGAGAATTAAGATAAAATATGAAATAACAAAATTAATTTCGCGACAATCACGATGACAGTGGCTGCCTAGGAGCGAACCTTGGTATTCTCTAGTCTTCCTGGCACCCTTCATCCACGACGAAACAGCTTAAATTCTACAATCAGCTGCCACAAATTCCAATTTGGTACATACGAAGCCTCATTTTTTTGTTTCAAAGTTTCGGAAGTTCATTAGATTTTATCTATGACGGTAAATGAGCCTAAAATCTATTTTAAATTATCTGATTTTGAATTAATTATTCAGGTATGCATTCGCTTTCTGTGATATTTAGATTTTCCGATTCTCCTGTGCTCCCTTTTTGTGGCTGAGAAAGATTGAAGATCGTACTTAGTAGAGTTTTGAATTCGAAGGTTAAATTTCCTTTTGTTTTTCGTCATTCGTCCAGTTACCAAACTGAGGATCTGTCTTTTGCTGTCAAATGATCGTTAAATCACTAATCTTTGATACATTGGTTTATTGGAATTCCAATATTGAAACTTTTCGAGTTGTTTCGTTTCAACTTACCGATATGCTATGTATAAAATTCTCTGATTTTTAGTGTTGGGTATGCATTATTGCTTAATTGTCTGTAACGGCAAGTGGTCGATGGTGGGTTTGAGTTGAGTCTTGCTGCTATTATTATTGTTTTTGCTAGATTTTGGTGCTATATTTTTTTGGTTTGTCTTAATTTAAAATGGTGGAAAAGATGGAATGGGAAAGAAGAAAGAAGAGAGAGTGATGGATGACAAAGTAGAACTTGATAGAGATGATACTGCCTCATGGTGGTTGGTTCAAAAGGGGATTGGAGCTTCATTTGTTTGTATTGCTTTGCTTGCATTGCTAGTACGAGTTGCAGTGTCACTGCATCCTTACTCAGGAGCTGGTAATCCTCCAAAATTTGGGGATTATGAGGCACAAAGGCACTGGATGGAGATTACTCTCAGTCTTCCGGCTACGGAGTGGTATTGTAATAGCACCACCAATGATCTTAGCTACTGGGGTCTTGACTATCCTCCCCTCACTGCCTACCAGAGTTATGTTCATGGCCTTTTTCTTGGATTTTTTGACCCAGAATCAGTTTCTCTTTTCACATCTCGTGGTTATGAAAGCTATCTTGGGTGGGTATTATTACACTTTTGATATGATGACTCTTTTGAACCTTTCTTCTTTATGTAATACCAATTATTATATCTGTTTTCCATTGCAGAAAGCTACTAATGAGGTGGACAGTTTTATCCTCCGATGCTCTCATATTCTTTCCTGCAGTTTTGTATTTTGTTTTTGTTTACTACACGTCTTGCAAAAGCAGCTGTAGGAATGATATACTGTGGCACATTTCAATGCTTCTACTTAATCCATGTCTGATATTAATTGACCATGGTCATTTTCAGGTATCTAAGATCTTCTGCTTGCTTGTCTGTCTAGTCCTGTTCTGTATCTTTTATACTAATTCTCATCATATATGATTCTCCATCAGTACAATTGTATCAGCTTGGGGCTTACTGTGGGTGCTATTTCTGCCATCCTTTCTCAGAAGGACCTTGTCGCTAGTTTCTTATTCACTCTTGCCCTGAATCACAAGCAGGTGTTTTCTCTTTTCTCCAGCTGGTTTGCATTAATTTCAAATTATTTTTCTAAACCTTTATCAGTTATTCCACATAGTTTAGCTGTATGTAGTTTACCAAATGTAGTTGAACTATGAGTTGAGACCTTGGTGTGATTAATTATTAATTGTGCTACATAAAGGGAATTGGTGTTCTATTATGTGCTTGTGTTCAATCTGCTAAAAATTACTTGAGGGACCATCCAAAAATCAGATTCTAAAAAATGAAAAGAAGCTTCTTTGAGCTTCAGTAGTGTATGTTCTAACATTAGGAAGGGGAAATTCCATCATTTGTTCACTTAAAAGCTTGGAGTGACGTGCTGGTGTGTGTGTGTGTATATATATTTAACACCAAAAGTTAGATCCCATAGTCCTTTTTCTCTTCCAATGAGCAAATTGCAATGCATGTGTTTCAATATTTGCAAGAGGATTACTGATTACTATGCAGCTATAGCAATAAAGAGATATAAAAATAGGGATATATAAGGAGTTGGGAGGTTCTAGTGATGTGGTAAGGTGGATCAAATCTGTATCCCTGTGATTACAGATGTGCTGAGTTATCCCCAGGGAGCTTTGATGAAATAGCTTTAGTGCAAGTGAAAAATCTATGGGGTTACCTTCAGCTAAGACTAAGGCCCAAATCTTATTCAAACATAACCCTAAGGGTTGGGTTAAGTGGTAAAAGCTCTTGATTCAACCAATTGTGATCACATACTTGGAATATTTTAATCTACACGCTTCCATCTGGCTGTCGAGGTGGTAGGCTTTGGAAGTTGCTCTCAGTTTAAACTTAGATAACATGTAGGGAAGCTTGAGGGATTTGCGGGCACTAAATAAAAACCTTATCAATACTTACATGTGTAATTTAAATAAATAATGTTCTGACAACTGATTGAATCTGAAACATTGACATCCCTCTAACTGGGTGATACTCTGTTTCAACTTAAAATTAGTTGAGGCATTGTTTGAGAAAAAGGAAAACACTAGCTACTTATCTTAATGTATGTCACAGATGACAATCACTGATTAATTCATTTCTATGGCTTATCTGTTTTAAGTTGTAATTATATTTATTTATTTAGGATTTATTGTAAAGTGGGGTTTTGTCATTTGTGTTCCCTTTCTGTCAATTTTGTATTTTGATTGTTTTATTATTTTAATTGTTGTGCAGATGAGTGCATATTTTGCTCCTGCTTTTTTCAGCCATCTCTTAGGTAAATGCTTAAGGCGTAAGAATCCTCTTCTTGCAGTGATAAAACTGGGCCTGGTGGTCATAGGAACATTTGCTGTTGTTTGGTGGCCATATCTTCATTCAGCAGATGCCTTTTTCAGGGTAAACAACCTTAAAAATTTGTCTTCTGTTTATAAATGAATTTGTTGGTCTGACAGTATATGTGTTGGCTACTAAATTAGGTTTTTTTTGTTCTGGTTTAGATATATGGGTGATGGCCAAAACTTCTCATGTTTCAAGATCTAGCATTCTTACTGAGACTTGTAGGGTAAAAATAATAATGAGATTTAGTTTATATTTAGAACATAGTGCTCCTAAAATAGGCTGGATAAGATAACTATTATCCATGGAGGAATCTGTGCTACGAAGAAGAGTTATGAAACACATTGGCATTCTGACAGTTTAGACAGATCTGTTTTATGCTAAAATTTTTCCGTATTTGTACATCACAAATGATTGGTATATCATGTGTATTGACTCTTGAAGTAATCATGTTCACTATTTTTAAGTGGATATGTGAGGGCTTTTTAGCAATGGAAGTAGGTTTCATTTATAAACTATGAAAAAGGAAGTAAAACATTGAATGTGGTAAAATATCATACTAGCTGCTAAACTGCTATTCGTCAGTATTTCCTCTACTTTAATATTGGTAATTGATGCCTTTTACAGGGCCTTTCCCGTCTTGCCCCTTTCGAAAGAGGGATATACGAGGATTATGTTGCAAATTTTTGGTGCACCACATCAATTCTCATAAAGTGGAAGCAATTGTTTACAATACAATCATTGAAGTTACTTAGCTTTACTGCAACTGTTTTGACTTGTCTACCATCAATGGTTCAGCAAGTGCTGGCTCCTAGCAGCAAAGGTTTTCTTTATGGGCTTATGAATAGTTCTTTCTCGTTCTACTTATTTTCATTCCAAGGTAAGTCAATTTCTTTTCTTCCCTTGTTAATTTGCTTATGGACATTTATCCCATGTAAAAATTGTTTGAGTCATTTGCATCTCTACAGTACATGAGAAGTCTATTCTGCTGCCACTTCTGCCTGCAAGCCTTTTGGCCCTAGAAGAGCCTCTTCATTTTCAATGGTTGACACATCATGCCTTGTTTTCTATGTTCCCTCTCCTTTGTCGTGACAAACTGATTCTACCATATTTGGCGCTGTATGCTCTCTTTACTCTTCTGTATCTTACACCTGGTGGCAGATCCTGGACGAAGAAACCTGATCATTCCCGCTTCATTGCGTCAATTATGATGGGGTTTCTTTATCTGTGCTCATTCATTCTTCATATTGTTTACTTAACCATCCATCCTCCTAAGAGGTTTCCTTACCTTTTTGAAGCAATGATTATGCTTATGTGCTTCCCGCAATTCTTGTTTTGTGCATTTTACTCCAATGCTAGGCAATGGTTGTTATCGAAGCAGTCTACAGTAGATAAGGAAAAGAAGCTCAATTGATTCTTGAGTTTCTGAAATAGTTATGCTTTAAAGCTTTTTGTTTTTTGTTTTAACTTTGTTCCTCACAGAAACTCAAATTCATAGCAGCAAATGCACTTTAGCATGTGCTGGGTGACAAGTTATTGAAATGAATAATGTCATTGCCTTAGTTGTTTTTGCTAAAATTCATAAATTACATGCAACGTGGATCGTTTGATCACCCGCCTCTATTACTTATTCATGGGGTTGATCTAACAGCTCGCATGAGGTGATTAACTCTCTAATTAACAAAATTATGCCCTGGTAGGAGTATATAAATTGGCTGTTCAGTTTTGAGCAGCATATTTAGTCTTTAAACACCTCGTTTAGCTTATGAGGCTGTCCTCTTAATTCTTAATGCATGGGCTCAATATGTTGTCAACTTCCCTGGAATCATTTGTAGCATTCAAAGATGCCTTTCATATGTCAACCCACCTCATAGTCATCCCAAGCACTTAAATTCGAATTGAAATTCAAAGATGCTTTCCTTTCATTCTCACATGTTTGGCTTCCAAGAAAATCGTGTAGGACCAGAATTACTCCCATTACAACAAAGAAGAAACTTTGTTTATAAACGGAAACTTAAAAACCTTTAACCAAACCTTACAAGCATCTATACCAAGGACCCAAGGCCCATTAGCATTTGCCACACTGCCTTCCTTAGTAAGGACACCCAACCCCACCCCATGGGAATATGTTCCCCTATTTTCTTGAAACACATGCTTCCTTATAAATTAGAGTAACACCGCATATGCCTATGTCCTCCTTTTCCTTCCCTTTTTACTCATGGGTGAACAATTCCTTCCCTTTTCCTTCATGTAATCATATCAACTTAGCTTTATTGATAAGACTGTTCAATAAATTTGAACTTCCATTTGGCTAACTAATGGGTTCAAAATTTTTTTAAGTTAATATTTGACTATTCCCAATAACCAAAAGGCAAAGGATTCTTGAAGCCTGCCCTTTCCGCCATTGATGACATTGTTATATATATATATTATCTTGGAGAAGAAATTAAAGCAAAGTTTACAATATTGATAGAAATGTCCTACGCACCGACTCACCAATGCAAAGATGATACTCTTTTAGATTCTAATTAACTGCCTCTATGATTTAATGGTTCTAATTCTGTATTAATTTCCTTTGTTAGCTTTCGGTCAGGTTCCTTTCAGGGGTCAAATCTCCCCAGAATACATGCCAACTTTAATTAGTTGACTTGTATTTTAGTTTAGTTTGAATTATTCCAAGAGTTTTCGACCTTCTTTTAAGATTTACTAGTTTGATTATCAGATTTATTAATCTTTTTCTCCTTAACTTTGGAACGAAAGATATGAAACTTTATCAATACTCTTAAAATTTGGAGAAATTTGAAGCATTGTATTGGCTCTGTCATTGATTATTGTCTTTGTATGTTGCTCTAAAAATGCATTGTTTTGATTATTATAGAAAGACATAACATTTAGTACTTGACAAGCCCATATGTATATATATAGTTAGGCAAAAGAGAACAAAAAAAGAAGAAGGGTAAATTGTCAGATTTATTTCTTCTAATTCTAAGTCATGGTCTCAATAATTCATATTGGCAGTTCAATTCATGCACTGAGATTGAGTGCATGTACCTTCTTTTTTGGCATCTGAATTATTCTGTAAGTCGCCATGAATTGGCCTTAGTCTGAACTTTATATCATCTTGTTAATAAAATGCCATTGAATACGAAACCATTTTTGTTCAAAGTTTTCTGAAAGCATAAACTTCGTCAACATCTATATTAAGTGGCCTCATTTCTGATGGGAAGCCCCAGAATGCTGCAAATTCCCTGGAATTTTCGTAGACCCTTCTTACCTTCTTTCGGCTAAACATATATTCTCTAAGCATGAACAATTTGACAATCAAAATGGACGAGCCACCCTGTATGAAAATAATAATAAATTCATCAGATAACATTAAATCTTTTCTCTATGACATTCAACTGAATAGTTTATAGTAAGAGTCTGCTGTGCATATCTTCCAGTTCCTCTTTGTTAAATGAGATCTGGTGGTCAAGATTTATGGAAAAAAAATAATAATAATAAAGAAAACATGATGAACTTTCCGTACAGAAGATCATGAAAGCATCTGTAAATAAAGAAAGCAGTAGACAAGCAGGACTGGGAAAGGAGGTAATATGATAAATTAATGTAATGGAAAATTAAATTAAAATGGGCATGAATTTTTGAAAGCTGTTAATGTAATTTTTTTTTTTATAACACAAAATAGAAATATTAAAAATTTAAGAGTTTAAATTGCATTTCTATAATGATATATAAGAATGATTTTGGGAGTTTAATGTTTGTTCATTTTAAGTTGAAATTGTTTGTATTGGAATTTTACCAAACTTCATTAAAGAAAAAATAAAGTAGACACAACGATTTTTACATGATTCGACTAAGCTCGATATAATAAATTTTCATGGGTTACAAGCTAAAATTAACTTTCGAATGAAAACTCTTTCACTTAATCAATTCTGAAACTCTCATACAAACAATTGTTTATCTTCAAATCTAAAACACTCCAACCATCCCACTTGAATGTTCAATCTTCTCATGAATTTTTTTGCCTGAAATCCTTTCAACCCTTGAATTCAAAATCGCGTCAAACTCAAGTAACACGTGTATCCCATAACAACATTATATTTAAACAATAAATAAATAATTCATATAAAATCTGGTTAAAGTCGACGTCTTTATAACTTTTCTACCATATAACTCTTTCGATTTAATCTGTTCTCTTGCTTTTTTAATTTATTCAAAAGATAATTAGTCAGTTTTTAGACTATTAATCACATTGAATTGATAAATCATGAATAATATTTTTATTTTGAAAAAGTTATCAATTAAGTTATCTTATTTTTCAGAGACGATTAAATGAGTTATTACTAATACTTTAAATGAATGGCTTAGTTCAATCGTTCGCAAACAAACAAATGTATATCTTAAACAAATTCAACGAGAATCCAAATGTATAAAGTTTACCAAAACCTTCTGCAGTCAGCAAGTAAGAAACGAATAAAAAGGCCTTCAAAATCATTTGGCAATGATGCCATTTCCTTTTCACAAAAATTCTCAGTTCAAGGGAAAATTCAGTGTTTTCTGTGATTTCATACCTTTCTGGGGTGGTCAAAATTGGTTTCATACGGACCATTTTTTGTTTTAATTGACAGTCACATTGTATGACTAAAACCTTTCTGCGTCAGTATGAAAATCTGACTAAATCATGTCAGAATTGTATTCTTTCAGTCAGTACCCGCCAGGCTCCTCTGCTGTCCCTTCCGGTTCTTCATACTTCAAAGCACACTCACTGAACTGACAACTGAATAAACGTATCATCAATGAATGCTATTATTTTACAAATGCAAATTGATGTCTTTTTTTTTTTTTTTTTTTTTGTAATTTGGGAACCCATCAATCTAAATCCATGGAAGGGATAAAATTTGAAAGATTGAGATTATTCTAAGGCCAAAGGGCTATTTCCCACCCATAGTTTGAGGCGGGGACAAAGTCCCACCCACTTAAGTTTAAAAATTCAATTTTTTACCCGTAATCCAATTTTAATATTAAAAATAATATATGTACAATAATAATCAGATGTATTTTTGTCTTTTTAATATTAAAATTTTATAAATTAATAAAATAAAATTTATATAAATATAAAATTTTAAAAAAATTAAAAAAATTAAAAAAAATTTTTTAAATTCAAAAAATTAAAGCAACCACCACCGCCGGCACCGCCGGCACCGACGGCAGTGGCCCCCCATAATAGAACCAGGTGGTCATTTCCGACTACCTGGTTCCAAGGGAGGCCAGATCTGGCCTTCCCGTTCAGTGGAGGCAGCCAAATCGACCGCCTCCAGTTTTGGAGGAGGCGGCCAGATCTGGCCGTCTCCGCCTGAAATAAAGGCCGGAAACCACCGTAAAGGGCTGACCTTGGCCCCACTGGCCGTTTCTGGCCTTTATTTCGGTCTGGCCGTCTCCTCCAAAACTGGAGGCGGTCGATTTGGCCGCCTCCATCAAATGGGGAGGCCAGATCTGGCCTCCCCTAGAACCAGGTGGTCGGAAATCGCCACCTGGTTCTATTATGGGCGGCCACTGCCGTCGGTGCCAACAATGGTGGTTGCTTCAATTTTTTGAATTTAAAAAGTTTTTATATTTAAAAATTATTTTATATTTTTATTATAAATTTTTAATTTGTAAAAGGGTAATTTAGATATTTCAATAAAAAATTATAAAAAATTGGATTCTGGGTGAGAAACCAGACTTTTAAACTTAAGCGGGTGGGACTTTGTCCCCACCTCAAACTATGGGTGGGACATAGTCCTTTGGCCTTATTCTAACATTGATCTTTCATTGTTCAGGTCAGTCCGCAAAATTTATAAAGCAGTATTATTGAAAGAATCAAAAGCATTAAATTACGAAATAGAGTGAAATGTATTTTTCCACTCAAAATTTGGTTTTGAAACCCTTTTCCACCCCAAAATACTGAAAATAATTTTTTGTCATAACTGCAGTAGAAGGTAAAATTAATATTTTATCTCTGATATTATATTTTTCAAACTTATTACATAACCGCAACTTAAAAAATTTATAATAAATCTTTTAAATATCTAAATTGCAGAAGAAACAACTTTTTTTTTTTCTGTTCACACATATATATTTCTTCCCCTCTTCTTATAAATAGTGGTGTTTTCGTCTTATAATTGTATATAAGGAGTAAACTATAATTTTTTAAAATATTAGAATTTTTTTAAAAATTTTTAGGGGTTATTGAAAAATTAGAAAAAAAATCAAGGGTCTTTTAAAATTTTTTAAATATCAATATACTTTGATAGTTTCAAAAATAATATTTATATCCCAAAGTAATTGAACAAAATACAAAAAATTATAGATATAAATATCTCATTATAATTATTAGGGTTATATATAATTTTAAAATATAGAAGGGTTAGAATAAACGTTTGAGTTTGATATATAAAAGATTTTTTTTTTAATTTTTTTAAATTAATAAATGATAAAATTATTATATTAATTTATAAATAATAAATTGATCATACACGATCTCTAACGTGGACTGTATATTAAATTGACATCTTTAGTCGGCATGGTAAAAATTAAGAATATTTATATCTGATAACTTTGGAAAACAAATAATTCAACAACTTTAAACTAAATTATGTAAAATAAATAATCTGTGCCACAATTTTTATGCACTCAAATTCTCAGCTGTTACTTGAATGATGATTGGAGGCAACAAAGGTCTTGCAGTCCAACTGGAGAAGAACAAGAGCCAGGCAGATATGGGGGGGATGGAGGGAGGGAGACAAAATTCATTGGGTGCAAAAACGCCAGGATTGAACTTTAGGATTAGTTTAAGTGGCAAAGAGTGTGATTTATTCTCTAAAATGTTAAGTATAAATTACAAACAATATATCATAATAAAATTATACCATAGTTTAATTGGTGTCATAATTATAAATTAAACCGTAACTTTCGAAAGGATTTGTGGGTCCAAACGAACTATGGATTGAATTTTATAACCATAGTTTTCGTTATGGTTTTACAAAAAAGAAAAAGGGAATAATATTTACTTAATTGCATTTATTTTAAAAGGAATATCCTCTTATATGATAATGTGAAGCAATTTGTATACTAACGTTAAAGCTGAATTTGAGTTGAATCATATATATATATATATATATATATATATATATATATATATATATATATATATATATATATATATATATATATATATGTTTGGATTTGTTTATTATAATTTGTATTCAAATTTATATTCATCAAATTTTTTATAGTAAAATTTGGGTTTGTGTTCGATTTATATAGTTTGGTTCGTATTCGTATTCGATTCATATAGCTTGTATTTATATTTTTTAAAAATTATAATTAAAAAAATTTTAATTTAAGTTCGAATTCATGTTTGTGTTTGCTTCGTATAATTCGTATCGGGTTCATGTTTGTTGATTTTCTAAATCATAGTTCGAATTCGTGTTTGTATTCAGGCTTGAACAGTTTGTTTCATGTTCATTCGAGCTAAACTTAAAAATGAATTTGAATATAATCAGTTCGAATCTAGCCCTAACTAATATGAATATTCATTAACTATAAAAATTAAATTATACTATTTACTTAAATTCATTTCTATAAAAACCACAAAACACATACAAAATAAACAAAACTTACTTAAATAAACAAAATTTAATCAGAATTTTTTTTTTTTTTTTTTGTGTGTTTATGATGATAGAAAATCTTTAAGTTGAAAATTTGGAATTTCTTTATTGTTTAGACTCAAAAAGAAATTCATAGAAATAGTTGTAGGAAAGACAAAATACTAATTTAAATGTTAATAAAATATGATTCCAATCATCATTTATAAATTAAAACAAAAATCTACATCATTAATTTTTAACAACATTCAAGATCAAACCCATTTTCATGTAACATTATATAAATTCCATTATTTTATTAGGAGTATTTGAAAATTGGATCCTTAAAAAAAAAAAAAAAATGCAATCCTTCATTAAAAAGAGATATAATTTGACTAGAACTTTAATAGTATACATGCAGGGGATTTACAGTCAACTCATTTACTTACCAAGTTTTTATTAAGAATGTCTGCTATTTTCTATCTATTAATGACCCTTCTATTGAACTATATTATCAAAAAAAATATTAAACTTTCAAAAATAAAAAATTTGTAGCCTTTTTTCACTTATAAATTGGTGAATTCTCAGGTTTGGTGAACATCCATAATATAAAACTCAAACACTCTCTTGCTCGCTCTGTGTAATTCCAGTCTGTGTTCGGAGAATTTTTCTGTAAGTTTCATTTTGATATTTAGTCACTACCATGGCGATGGTGGCTTTGGCAACTCTTTTGGTTTTGTTTATGTCTTTGTTGTTTAGAGTTGCATATGATACAATCTCATGTTACTGGTTAACGCCGAGACACATCAAGAAAGTCATGGAAAAGCAAGGCGTGCGTGGCCCGAAACCCCGGCCTTTAACGGGAAATATAATGGAAATGGCCTCTTTAGTTGCGCAGTCCACCGCCAAAGACATGAACCATATCGACCATGACATCGTCGGTCGCCTCCTGCCACATTATGTTACCTGGTCTCAACAATACGGTATGCGTATTTCTTCATCATCTTAGTCTAAAAATCATATGAATATTCAAGCTTAAAGTAAAATTTTTCTTTCTCCTTGTTTGCAGGGAAAAGATTTATATTTTGGAATGGAATCGAGCCGAGGATGTGCTTATCAGAAACCGACTTGATTAAGGTGCTTCTGTCCAAGAACAGCTCGAAATTCGGAAAGTCATGGCTGCAACAGCAAGGATCAAAGCATTTTATAGGGCGAGGTTTGTTAATGGCGAACGGTGATGATTGGTACCATCAACGCCATATTGTTGCGCCTGCATTCATGGGAGATAGACTTAAGGTATATAAAAATATATATTTGATTCCATAATATTAATATTTTCTCACCTCTGCATTCACTTTTGATCAGCCTTTTACTTCAGTTTCCTTGATTGGTTTGGATTTTTTTTTTTTTAAAAAAAATTATTGCGTAGAGCTATGCGGGGCATATGGTGGAATGCACTAAGCAGATGCTCCAATCACTGCAAAATGCAGTGGAATCGGGGCAAACCGAGTTCGAGATAGGAGAGTACATGACGAAACTCACAGCTGACATAATTTCACGAACCGAATTCGACTGTAGTTATGAGAAAGGAAGACAAATATTCCATCTTTTAAAAGTTCTTCAGCACCTGTGTGCTCAAGCTAGTCGTCACCTATGCTTTCCAGGAAGCAGGTGATTTCTTTCACGCTATATCAATTTTCTTTTCAGTAATTTAGAAAATCCTACATGCTAGGCTTTTTTCTGCATTTGCACCTTTTTCTTTAAGCTTATGTTATTTGTAGTACTTGTTCCTTTTCAGGCTATAGTTTTCTCGGAATAGAGAATCATTTTCCTATTTATTTACAGGTTTTTCCCGAGTAAGTACAACCGGGAAATAAAGTCATTGAAGATGGAGGTAGAGAGGCTTCTAATGGAGATCATCCAGAGCCGAAAAGATTGTGTAGAAATTGGTAGAAGTAGCTCTTATGGAAACGATCTGTTGGGCATGTTGCTTAATGAAATGCAAACCAATAGATCGGAAAATGGATTTTCGTTGAACCTGCAACTGATTATGGACGAATGCAAAACTTTCTTCTTTGCGGGACATGAAACAACTGCCCTTTTACTCACATGGACTGCTATGTTACTTGCCAGTAACCCTTCCTGGCAAGAAAAAATTCGCGCAGAAGTTAAACAAGTCTGCAATGCTGAAACTCCCTCCGTTGACCACCTCCCAAAACTCACTTTGGTAAGCCAAAATTCCAAAATTCATGGCCCGTCATTCCTTTCGTTCTGTTTTTGGTGATTTGGGGGAGAATATGGCCAAAAATAGTAAAAATATTCAGTCCGAAGCATATTCAGTCTTGAATTGATCACTAAAAATATTTAAAAACACACATTAAAGGCAAGTTGCAATTCGTAATCTCAATTTTTTTCTCCCCCTTACGCTCTTGGTCAGTTTTTTGTCCCTTTTCGATTATGATAATCACCATAATGACTCAATGCCAAAGCACAGTCCCGCTTCCTTTAAGATAACTACGCAATTAAATTTATTGCACAATAGTTCATGGATCCCCACTTCCCAATAAAGTTCAGTGATAATATAATTTCAAGTCAAAAGATTAAAATATTTTTGCGGCCTGGATTGATTATTATTTTGGCTGCAAACGACTTTATAATATATTTTTTTTTTCAGTTGAACATGGTGATAAACGAGTCACTGAGGCTATATCCACCGGCTACTGTTTTACCAAGAATGGCATTTGAAGATATAAAGCTTGGAGATCTCTTGATTCCGAAGGGCTTATCGATATGGATCCCGGTGCTGGCAATTCATCACAGTGAAGAGTTATGGGGAAGAGATGCAAACAAGTTCAACCCAGAGAGGTTCGCTACAAGAGCACCCGGCCGCCATTTCATCCCATTTGCAGCAGGCCCTCGAAACTGTGTGGGGCAATCATTTGCCATGATGGAGGCAAAACTGATATTGGCCATGCTGATTTCCAAGTTCAGCTTCAGTATTTCTGCTAATTATCGTCATGCTCCTGTCATCGTGCTAACAATAAAGCCTAAGTATGGAGTTCAAGTCTACTTGAAGCCCATCGATGCATGAATCACGAAGATTAAATTTAATTTTGTAGTTCAGAGAAAAATATTATTTTAGTGGCAGGGAAATCCTTTTTTCATGAATTACTTTTTTTTGTTATTTTTAAAATAAGATTATAATTGATTCCCTACCAAAAGAGATTGACAATGAGTCCTTATTACAAAATTTGAAGACCCTTTCTTAATCAGAAATATTTTTTATAAGAATTTACAATAGATGTCACTCACACACACACACACACACACATATATATATATTGTAACAAGAAACTTTTATTGGAGCCAAATTGCCTTATTGGGGCTGAACCTTAAGAGAGAATTCTGAGTTACAGTGATGGAAATGGTTTAAAGAGGAGGCTGTTAAGGTGAGCTTTAGATGCTCTTAAAAAAAGTGCTGCTGCTTTAGCTTGATGCTTCATAATACTTATTTTGAATGATATTTTTATCCTCTCCCTGTTTTCCACCAAAATAATAGATTTTTATTTAAGTGGTATAGCTTTAAAATTAAAAATAAAAAAATTGAAAAAATAAAAATAAAGCCAAGTTGTAGGGTCAAAATCTTAAATTAAAAATGAAAATTAAAGCCATCCTATCATATTTATACACCAGTCTGTATTATTCTTCTGCTCCTTCCACTACTTGTTCTTCTTTCATTCAACCGCCATTAATTTAATTTATTCCCCTTTTCTCTTTTTATGTAGGGGCCAGCCTGCAATTGCATTTGCAATCACAGAGATGAGCTCAGAAGAAGCATGAGGTAGGAATTGGTGTGATAATGGTAGAAAATAATACCAATTAACAAAATTTACACTTAAACAAATATTTATAAATAATATTATAATAGTTAAATAAATTAGAATTAAATATACTAAGAAAACAAGCCTATGCATAGAGAGAAACACACAAGTATTTGTTTTCTTGAAACCAAAGAGTCATCCCCTTTGTCCAGGCATGAACTGTATTATTCAAATTCGAAAATACAACCCAAAAGTTCTTGACCAACGAGATTCTTATCAAGTCTTATAGTGTTGAAGTTGTATATGAATTTTTAGAATTTTTTTCTATTTGTTTGTGTTATGTGATTTTAGTAAAATTAAGACATCTTATAGTAGATTTTTGTAAGGCGTAGTTAGAGGATTTTAATGTCTTATTATTGAAATTTTGCAACTCATTTTAAATTGGGATGACAACACCTTAAGAAATTCAACTAGAATTACAAAGCTATATTTTGTCTGTTGAGAGATTTAACTCTTAGTTTTTACTATCGAAGAAACCAATTTTTAAAATTTTTTCTATATAAAGGACCAAACTTTTAGTATTTCTTATTGAAAGTACCAAACAAATATAATTAAGATTGTTTATTTGTTTTGTTTTGAAACGCAGATGATTAATTGGTATTTTCAATAAAAAGTGAAAGTTACAAGATTTTTATAACAAAAAATGAATGTTTTAAAATAAAAGTAATTCTTAATTTATTATTATTAGTTTTATATGATGGGAAAGCTAGCCTAACCTAGTGTCCCCAAAGAATCCTTAGGTCAATGTACCTTTTAGGTCTACCTAGTCTCTCTTATCTTTTAACTTAGTTGGTGACTAGCATATTCAATTTTAAGCCTATTAATCACATTAAGCTAATAAACCTCAAGTGTTCACTATACCCCAACTCTGCATAACCATGTAAAATCAATAATTTTATCATGATTGAATAGGATTTTTTTTAAAAAAATTTATGGAAGGACAATTTTAAGGGATAAAACAGTAAAGAGCGTTTAACTTAATCATCAAATTTATCAAGTTTAACCAAGTTAAGCAAACAATCAACTCTATCTAACGAAGTACAAGGTTTTGCTTTCAAATTTATCAAGCAAACCAAGTTAAGCACAATCTAGTGCTCAAACAAAAAGGTTGTGCTTCTAAAAGGTTGACTATTTTGACTTTGCATGATGAACCTTACACAACTAGGTTAGTGGTGTGTTTCCAGTTTTTACAAAACGCATAGGCATACGTCTTTATCTTACATGGTCATGCACAGACATGATGACACAGTTATCTTAATGGTACATCTCTTCAATTTCTTTATTTTCACGGTCTTGTGTTGAATTATGTCACGTGGTCATGCATTGACTTTTGGATTTTGATCGTTATATGATGAGGCTACATGGTTGAAGTGCTTGTGTTGCTTTGGAAATACAAGTGCACAATCATGTGTTAATTTCCAATAGGGTTGTGCAATTGACTTTGAATCTTTGACAAGACATGATAAGGTTGCACGATGAGCTTTGGTCATGTTTGTTCTAAGTAGTGCTTACACAGTCATGCAAAATAATTGCATGATCATGTTAAACCTAAAATATTTCTTTATAAATCACAATCCTTAGCATAGGTAATAGACACAACATCAAGTTTTCAATGTACGAGTTAAAATATAACTGAGCATATCGTGCATGAAAAGGACATGGTTGTGTGTTGCCTTAAAAATGTAAAAATAAAAGTTTTACCCCTTTTTGTCATAAATGAATTCATACCAAGGTTATATTAGTTATTTTAACACATTTTTATTATCATCAAAATATCAAGAATCTAACAACCTTATCTTTTTCTATTGATGACAAAAATATGTTAAGTTTGTCAAAGTTTGATCAAAGAAAAATTGTAACACTCCTCATTTCTAAAACATTTTAAGTCATTTAGCTTTTAAGACCCCTTTTTGACATTAATAAAAAAAAAAAAAATTGGATAAAGTGTCCTCTGTTTTTTTAGCATTTCCCTTTTTCAAAACACAAAAACACTTCTAAAATTAATTCATAATAACAATTTCAAACAACCACAACTTCATCAAGAAATACACAAACAAGCAATCATCAACAAAACACAATTAATCATATTCAAGGATCCATATTCAAATATTCAATACACATAATCATCATTACTATTAAATTATCCAAAATCAAAATCAAAATACTATTCAATATGTTCCTCAAAATAAAAACTATGCATAAAAAGTATGAATGTGATAATGACGCATGGAATGTAATATGAAATAAGATGCATGCATGGATCAATCTTCATTGGATGGAGGAACTTGATCTGGTTATGGAGACATGAACAATCTCATAGACCTTGCATTTTTAGGTCATGCACAGCTACGTGAACACGGTCGTGACCATACAGAAATGCAGTATGCACGGGCGTACGCTATGCGTTCACGGGCGTGCGTCCTGCTCTACACTAACATGACCGCTTGGAATCAAGCTGATTCTCATCCAAATTTCATACCAAATGCAAATCAACCATTTTTCACATGCAAAACACTTCATATACACATATTTTCCCTTTCCATAACTTCTAATCGCATATTTATCACCCAACCCATCACATAAGCATGTACAAACACATATTCTCACACATAACATACATATATGTATCAAATCATCATCATCATCATCTCAAGTCATCAAACATGAAGTAAAGCATTATAAGCATGTTAGAATCGAACTCATCTCAACTAAAACATGCATCAAACATACCAAAACACAAGGGAAAGAGGTAAGAACCGTCTACCTCTGGACATACTTTCTCTCTCAAGGAAACCACAAGCTCAAGCTGGATTAGATGGTCCTGGATGTTGATCTTTTCTTCTAGGGTTGATATCCTCTGAAAATAAAATGAAAACTTTAGGTGAAAATGGCTGAAATACAGATAAACTCAACTTAAAACCAAGGCAGCTAAAACTTTACGCATGCACGGGCATACACCTCTCTTACACGGTCATGTATGGCAGAAAAATTACAAAAATACCATTTTTCCATGCTCGCATGTAAATCCACTCAACATGATCCATGCACAAGCTACCAAACTCTAGAAAAATCTCTATTTTTTCCCAAAACTTTTACACAACCCTAGAATTCACATCAATCTCAATCTAACCCTAGATTAGAAGCTTAAAAGACAAAACTAACCCTGGGATGTTACAAGTACCTCCTTACCTTCTTTCCTGTTTCCATAGTTTATATTTCCTTGGTTGGTTGATTTAGTTATAGAAGCATGTTTTCAGTTTAATAGCATGTTTATGAGATGATGATGATGAAATTGATGAGAGATTTGGTGATAGAAGCATGTTTAGTTTCTTTGATGCATGTGTGTGTGTGTTTAAGGGTTTAGAGAGATATTAGTTTGATTTAGCTGTGAATGATGGGGGAAAAGTGTTAATAGCAATGTATGTTGCATGTATGCATGTTATAGTATGTTTAATTGAAGTTTGATAGAGATTTGAGTTGAGATTGGTAGTAATCTTACGTGTTTCAGCCATGGTCGTCGAAATAGAGCAAGATGCACACTCGTGCTCTCGAGAACACACGTTCATGCATTCTGGTTTTAGCAAGGTCATAGTCATGCATGCTAGACGTGCACAACTAAATCATAGTAAATTCACAACCGTGTGCCTGAGGGTCACAGTTGTGCATTCGCAGAAGAGAAGAGAACAAGTAGAACTTCCAGAAGCTAGCCCGATTGGGCTGTACGACTGGCACACGACCCGTGCACCTTTATGCACGCCCATACATCCGATAGTGCACGCCCATGCGCCTAGTGAAAATAAGAGATTTTCCTTTCATTCAGCAGAATTTCAATAATAAAGAAGCATATCAAATATTATAAGTTGAATAACAAATGGAACAACAGATTCTGAATAAGAATAAGTATAAAGAAGGAATAGACACAGAGAATCCACAGTCATAACTAAGAGAAAATTAATAGTAGTTTAGAAATAGCTTAAATAATATATCATGATCAGGAAACAGGAAAACACTAACAAATACAGTTGACACATACAGAAACAGAAATAGAAACAGTTATAAAACATATAAGATAGGAAATGTACAGATACAGTGATAGAATACAACATACAGAATATAATATATAGAACTTATTAATATACTTAATAAATTATCTAAATAGTAAGAATACACAAAACATAACTATAATAGATATACATATAAACAGAAAAGATTTAGAAGGAAAGAAATGATAGTTTATTATACATGATATGCATTCCCTGACATGGCATGCCAACTCAATGTTTTCAGATAAAGAGATCAAGGGATCTATATGTATCAGTTTTCAGTGTCATGGCCTGATATCCGGGTTAATTAGTAAGGGTGAACTCGAGGGGGTATCTATAAGATTTCAGCTTTCTGACTGCGGTCAGATTAGTTCAGTTTCAGCTTACTAGTCCGAGGACTAGTATGGTATATATTTTAGCTTACTAGCACTTCGCTGGTCTAGTTCAATCCACATAATCAAGATGTCGAATCTCTATATTCATCAGTCAGATCAATACAGTAGATATCTTCTGATACACAGAATTTTCAGATACAACTTTATTCAGTATTTTAGGATCTTTAGATCCCAATAGTATTTTAGTAAAATCAGCTTTCAGAAATATATTTTCAGTAAATTGGTCCAAGGGCCTAGTTATGATTTTCACCATCATTAAATATGATTTCAGTATACTTCATAACATGTCATACGTGGCATAAGAGCAAGCAAAATAGAGAAATCATCAAACAAGCTGATAACCAATAACACAAACAGAATATGAAATGCCAGAAAAATAAGTTTGTACAGAATATTATATATATAACAGGATGAACAGGTTTATAGAATAGACCATGATAAAACAGTAAATAAGCCAAAGAACAAGATAATAAATATCAGAAAGAGAACTCAGTGAGTCAGTTATATCGCTCAGGCTTCTCTTCACACTAGGTTGTTTATGTATACTCATATACATACTTATACCACAGTATGAGGTAATATTCGAACAGTAAGTCAAGCTAGAAAGGAATACTCTATAAGATTAAAAATAAACTCATTTGAGGTTATCAAATGAGTAGTCAGACTAGCTATAGGCAAAGTAGAGTCTATAAAACTAGTAATCAGATTGGCAATAATGAAATAGAAATAAAGTAAGAAAACATTAAAGAAAGACAGCAGAGAATAAGATAAGAGAAGAAGCTATTAGGCTAACAGAGAACTTAGTTAAGTTCGTCAATTTAGCAGCTAGCCAGTGGTATTTCGGTGTAGAGTCTACCCCAGGGTAGAGGTAGAAGATGCTTACTAAGTGATTTGTCACTCATCCCCTATAGTTTCCTTTTCTTGTAAGTTGAGTTGGGGAGTTAAGCTTGGAACATTATATGGCTGGAGAGTGGGATATGGCTTGAGCGGGTTCTTACCCGATGTTTTTAGTTTCGTATATGTATGTATATATGTATCTAGTTTTCAGCAAATTACATGTTGGCTCGCATGCTTTATGTTGCTGATTCATACAGGATGTACAGTATCATTTATGTTTTCAAATATAAATTTTAGTAATAAAATATACGTTTTATTCATGATACTATACAGTGGGTTTTAGCATTCCACTACATTTCTTTTATAAACTTCCGCACTACATATGGTTTCAATACAATGAGTGTGTAGGTGTTTTTGTTGAATGTGACTGATAATGATTTTCAAATAGTTAGAAAATAAAATAATATAATATAATTTCTTATATAATAAATAAATACTAACAACACAATAACATCTAGTAGAGGTCCTAAACACTATATATATAATGATGTTATTGTGTATATATATATATATATATATATATATATAAAGTAAATAGCATAAAAACTACATGTGGACTAAGTTTTTAATTTAAATAGGTTATATATACATACATACATACATACATACATACATACATACATATATATAACTCCATGATAAACTATCAAATTATATTCATTTTTTAAAACTTGAGGGTAAATTAAGAAAAATAATTTGTTGTTTCATTCTAATTAATTATAATTAAAGATGTTGCAACTATTTCTTGATTAATAAATAAAAACTACTAATCACATGACATCTAACTTTATGCGTATAACACTTAAGAAATTATTTAATAAATAATTTCATCTATCCCTTAATTATGCATAAAATTAATTCATATAATAAATTAAAATAATAATTCATATAAAATCATCCAATAAAAAAATTCGATTTTTGGCTAGTAATATTTTTTTATTTCGTATGTTATGTGATAAAACAATCAAAACATATACTACATTGAAACTAATATGTAGCTGGAGTAAAAACCAATTTGAAATTTAAGTACTTTGACTCGAGTTAAAATTGAACACGAAAAAAAAATATGACATGTCGGTTGCAATAACCATATTCAAACAATATGTCATCGGGAGCATATTAAGTGTGTATATGTATATATATATATATATATATATATATATATATATATATATATATATATATATATATCTTATTAGAAAATGACATGTCAGTCATTGTAACCATGTCCATGACATGCAATTGGGTTATATTTCAAGTTAATCAATCTGAATATAAACGGCGGAATGACATACTCACATCCAAGGTTTTGTTTAATGACAATGTGTTATCAATAAAACTTTTAAAATTCAAATATCCTCTCATCAAAGGGTATTTTTATTTTTTAAAATTAAAATAAAATAAATTTTATAAATAATATTAAAAATAAATTTAAAATAGCATTATTAAAATAATAATAAAAAATTATTAAAAAATAAAATAAGTATATAAAAAAGTAATCACCACCCGTTGACAACGTCGTTGGAGGTGGTGGCTGCCTTTAATCTCACTAGGTAGTCGTAAACAACCACCTATTTCTATTGTCGACCAGATTTTGCCGTCACGATGGCAAAGACGGTCAAATTTGACCACCAATAATCTAAAGGAAATGGCCAGTTCTAGCCACCTTCGTCATCAGAAAAGGTCGGGAACAGTTGAAATCAAGTATTTCTGTTGTTTCTGGCCTTCTATAATGATGAAGACGGTCAGATCTAGTCATCTCTGCTATCGTGACAGCCAATAAAACCAAGTAGCCCTTTTCGACCATCTGATGACGTTAAAAGCGGCGGTGGCTACTTTTTTATATACTTATTTTATTTTTTAATATTTTTTATTATTATTTTAATATTTTTAATTTTAAATTTGTCTTTAATATTATTTATATTAAATTTTATTTTAATATTAATATTATAAATAATATTTTGGTATTTTTACAATAAAAGAGTGGGTATTTGGGTTTTAAAAGTTTTACTAGTGGTAACTTGTCATTAAGCGAAACCTTGGATGACAATATATCGTTCGACCAAATATGAACACATATAAATCTGATCGTAAATCAATTTTACAAAACTTTGGTTTTGACGTTTCAAACATCATTTTTCTTGGTTTTTCAATTCTATTTTATCTAAACAATCATTTTAAGCTAAATAAACTTAAAAATAATGTTTCTTCTCCAAAGAACTACCGATTTTAACGTGAATTTCATACAAATTCAACATTAAATCAAAGTAAAGGTCATACATATCCCTGACCCAGATGCCAAATATTAAAGATAATTAAATGTGCCGTAAATCCATAGAAACAGAATTATATATTATAAAATCAAACTCGATGAATTCGTGGAATATAAAGCTAACCCCCTATCATTGCTTGTGTTGATTTGCTATAGAATATCAGCTAGCTTCATCGTTGAATGTCAAATCTTCAGGCAATCCGTATTTCACAAAATGATCATACGTGATTGAAAAATACGTTCACCAGGGGACCTGTATATAAAAATTTATTAACATTTGTAAACAATATTTATATATTTAAATAAATTAAATTAAGGAGAACAAGAAAACAAGTTTGAGCTTATATAGAAAGGCACCTGAGTGAACATTATCTTAAATCCAGAGAGTCGAGTCGTCCCTTTTGTGTGAGTATAAATAATACTACAAGAACCCTAATATACAAAACTTATATACACCCGGAGTTGTAATAGACCTTTTTATGTAAACTTCAGTTCTTATACTACTTTTTATATTAAAACATCTAATAATTTCAATTTATAATTTTTATAATATCTTTAAGATTTTTTTTTTAAATTCTAACATATATATATATATATATATGCAAAAACTCTGCAAGTATAGGAAATTTGTGTAATTAAATTCGATTTGAATTAGTTGAAAATGTCATCGAAAGTTTTTGGTATAGCATCATGGAGATGGAGGTAGGCAAAGTTAGGAAGAAACTGGTAGAGCCATGCTTACTGTTTGTTAATGTAATTTAGTAGAAGCGTAATAGTATTATATTTATATTACTTGTATTCGCATTAGCAAAAAAATTTAATAAAATTTAGGTTCAATAAAAATAATAAAACGTGCTCTTAATTAATTTCTTCTTTGGTGTGAAATTGAAATTGGTATTTTATTTCTTAACAACCAACAAAAATTAACACTTTGTAGTGGGCACATAAACACACATAAAGAGATTATCCTATGATTGTGATTAGACGTAATTAATTAATTAATTAATTATAATCCAAGCTTTTCTATCTTGCACGAGTGGGTATTAATTAAAAATTAAAGTGATTTGTGGGGTCATATTATAAAATTAAGAGGACATATCTTTATCTCTTCAATGTTGCTTAAGACCTAATTGAGTCAAAGCCAGATCTAGTTAATTAAAAATTATTAGTTTGTGGTAATTAGATATGAATTTATGCTCCACCATGACACTCGCCCCACCACCACCACCACCATCACCATCATCATCAACTTGTCTTCTTTCCCTACTCTCATTAACACCCCAAAACCAAATTAATTATTATTTTTGTTCTAATCAACAAGTTTTTATCACAATTTAAAATTGGAAACATGCCTAGAGAAACTGCTTTTTCTTCTTAAAAGTTGTGACTAATTAAGGTTGTCAACATTAATCTACAGCTTAAGTGGCTGACCACTATCACTTCCTTTTAAGTGATGCTTGATAAGACATCCCTTTTTATTAAAATTATTATCATAATAAAAATCAAGAAGCCCCTAAACCTTAGCCATTCTTTTGATAAATTGTATAAAATTAGGCCAAATGTTTTGAAACTATTAATTTCTTTTGAGTAATGATTAATTGGAATTAATCAACACTAAACTGGAGTTAGATTGACTTCAAATGTTAATTATTAATTAATTATATCTTATAAATTAATATCTTCAAAGATAACTACAATCTACTTTGACCAATTAGCTTATACTCAATATGATATGATCAAATTGATTGATATCCTACTCAATAATTGTTTGATTATAACATCAATCAAATCAAACTCAACTTATTGAAGTTAGAATTTAGATAATATTAAAACTTAAAGGCATCAAATATAGAATACAGGTAATGAACAGAGTTTCCCACCATATATATATATATATATATATATATATATATATATATATATATATATATATATATTAGGTGGTTAGCAAATTATAAAATTCTGAAACCATGCCTAGCTCAACCGTGCTTGTAATGTATCAGTCGTATGTTCAAAGAAGAAACCCTAAAATATTACTTGATTTTTAAGGACAGATGGAAGTGCTGTCATCGAAATTATTTGGAAGCCACCACTGATCAGTGTTAATGGCCAAAATGGAATTTATAGTTTAGTTGAGTGATTTGACAACATGTAAATCATGGAAGGATCCTCAACTGAATCTTAATAAAGTTATAGATAATGATGAAATGATTTGTTCAATCATTAACAAATCTGAATCCATAATAATTATTATGTTTTGACTGTTTGTGTAATAGAAAATTAAAAAATATACATACTGGGGTCCCTAAAATTAATCACATTTAATTTTTACGCTCATATATTTATTAGATTGAATGTGACAAAATTGCTTCAGTATGTGAAATGAATTTACAGTCATTATTATCCAAATTTTGCAAGTCACTCTTGCGAACTTCAATATGATTTCCAGCTAAAATTCAGATATTTAGAGATTTGTACATTTAGATGTAAAGATTGATCATGTATTTAAATGTTCTTATCTTTTTGCTTCGTTATTTCATGTGATTCATCACATATCTTTATCATTTATAGTATTTCTTCACCATTCGATGTCATTCTTTGTGTTATAAGTTTCAAGCTATATCATACTAACATTTGAATACATCTTTTTAATATTTTTGAAAAAGTTAGAGAAATGAAGATTGACTTTGAAGGATTTTATTACTATTGTAATGATTGAAGTTATTGAACTTTAAGAGAATAAAATGAATCTTTTTGTTTTCATAAAACTTTTTAACAATCTATGTGGAAAAACTGGATTTGAGTTATTCAACAAAATTTCCTCAAGTTGCATACAAAAAGTATGCTAAACCTGTAGAGTAAAAAGATTACCCAAATTCCCAAGATAGAATATATATTTACATGATATAAGGGGATTTGTGTAACCTTCTTATGTGACGAAGAGGTTTAGGTTTTTTTTTTTTTTTCTCATGAACTCCAAATAGCAAATTTCACAGACATCGAGATTTTTATGTGAATCATATATCTTTTTATGTGAGTCATGTAAAATCTCGACTAATACAATGAGGTTACGTAATTTCCTCAATTCATGTGTTTTCTGTATCAAGATAATTTGTTTTCAACATTTTACAACTTTTTCAATACAAGTTACTAACATTTTAGGTAGTTTATGTGTTTACATCATTAGTAAGACAAAACTTTATCTAACCCTATATTTTCATATCTGTAACCTTAACTATGATTTTGTGAGTCTAGACATACAAGTTTTGTGGAGTTGAAGGACATACCAATGCTCCTTTAGATGGTCAAGTAAAGGACCAAGAAGACCTTGACCAAGGAAGACGCAAATAACATATTGATCGATAACTAGCAGTAAGTTACTTACCTATATTTCAAGTATAAAGTTTTGTCTTACTAATGATGAGCTGGTGTCTGATGATGTTAACCATGATAAGAAGATTACATCGAACAAGACGTAATTGGTTGCTTTAATCCCTACATTAGTTCATACTCTTAAGATCGTTCCTTGTATTAGGATCAACCAAACACAATGTCCAAAATGTTACAAAGTTTGATGTAAAAGATTTTCTAATCTTGTTAAAAAATGTTATCAAGCTATGAATAACTTTTATAAAAACCAATTGACAATGTTCATGCCCATTATTGATGCCCAAATGAGCAAGGTGGGGGATATTGTCACAACATTACAAAATAACTAGGTCATAGATCTTTGGATTAGTCTATTAGAGGATGTTTTAACCACTCTATAAGAATTATATAAGTTTTGCAATTGAGTTTTGTATATATGTAATTGTATTTAATTTATGATTATCATATGACATAAATGTTACATTTTTTTCTAGAAGGAATTTGGTTTCAAAAGTACATAATATATAAACCTTAAGATCATGAGGTTAGACCACTCACCTCTTCAAGACCTTCAAGTATCGAATAGTGTTTTCATATTGTGAAAAGTTTATCAATCTTGTTTTGTCTTGCAAGTTTAACCTATTGATATGAACACTACAGATAACTCTATCAAAATCATCATTGTATTGAAACACCCATAAGTGCATCTCAAAGAGCAAAATTATCTTTATATTGTCTATGGGTTAAATTTTGAATATGACTTAAGTTTATAATGTTATTATTGAATTTTTAAGTTGATAAATGATAGTACATGGATGCATGCTCGTTTATCTAATGCCACATCAGTAAAGTGGATAATATGCCACATTAGATTATGTTAAGTGGTGCACGACCTTATATAGTATGATGCACGCCTATGCAATCAATTATAGTATGAAAGTTATGAAAAGCAAGTTATTGATAGGATATTAGTTTTATCCTATATTTATTGTGATCTAGTTTTGTGAGAAAAAAAAAAAAGAAAGAGTTTGACTTGATGTTTTTCAAAGAGTAGGTTAGATTTTGACAAGTGATCCTTTACAATCAACATCAAATCTTTCAATTTTAGTGACCAAGTAAGTAAGAGCCATCGCTTATTTTTCCTTATGAATGTTATATTAATACTTTGGTTCATTATTGTGTTACTGATATTATGATAAAGAATTATTAGACTTCAAGTTAAGTATTGTTTTGTATGAAAATGCTATTGATATATTTTTTGTTTAAGCCTTATTTCATGTTTCTAGGAGAGTAAAAACAAGTTATGAAGCATGAAACATTGCTTGTTGATGTGGCAAAACCTATTAGAAAACAACTTGGAATTAGGCTTATAGCATTAGGTTTGTTAATGTGCATGCACTGTCATCCCAAGTATAAGTATGATTATAACTTGCATTTTTACACACATAACATACGTTAGGTACAATCATGCATGAAGATATACAAGATCATATGTTTGGTACTTTTTTTAATGATCAAAGGATGATTATGTAGAAGACATGCACGTATATCCATGCCATATAAATTAAGGTGTAAGGAATGGCCATACAGAAGGGTTAAGACTGTTCATAAATTGAAAAGATAATTTTACCTCTAAGGTTTTGCACACTTGTAAGAAGGAAGAAAAAGATGTGCATCAAACCAATATGTATGTCCGTAAACCTAAGAATACATGTCTATACATAGTGGCATGACCAAGGAAGCTATGCACAATGAGAGGGTATACACCCATATACCTAACCATGTATGGTCGTGCATTAAGTTACAATTAGGGTTACCCGTAAAAGTTAAGTTATATATGAAGAGAAAGTAAACACGACCATACATCTGATAATGTGCACCTATGCAATAAAGTAAGTAAAAAAAGTCAGCTAAGTATCAAGCCTAAGTTTAAGATTAATCATCCAAATGATAATATGGGTTTTTATGGTACATAGTAGTAGCAAAACATGCCTAGAGAGAGAGAGAGAAAAACCTATAAGGCATAAGATGAAAGTTAGGGTGAAAACTAAATGAGCCTAAGTATGTGACTCCAACATGTGTATGCATGTTTTACCTATGGGCATACCTTCTAATACATCTGAGACCAAATTCTCTCAAGAGTAGGTATATTTTATAAGAGCTATTTTAAGAGGGTACTTGTGAGATTTTTTTTCCTACACTTTTTACAATAAGGCACCACCCACAATAGGGTATCTGCTCTTTTACGTCTAGATCACAATTAACAACATCATTACACATTTCTTTTAATTTTTTATGTAAAATTCTCACATATGCATGAGATTTTCATTTCTCCTTACATCCTAACATACTCTTACACATTAAGAAGTTACAACGTGCATTCAAACAACACTAAAGATTCAATGCTCATCTTAACATAATCATAAAACATCATAACTTAAGTAATGGCAATTAATCATAAACAATTTATACCTTAAGGATCAAACTCTCATGATCTGCACATTAATCACTTCAATAAATCATTTAACAGAACTATTATTATTCCAAAATAAAGAAAAACTCTCACTTACCTTAGTTTCTGGCCTTGAATTTGAAGCACTCCTTTATCTTGATCATTGAAAAATAACTCTCTCCTTTATCAAAAAACCACTTTTTAGGTTGTCAGATTGTACTCTTAAATGAATTAAATTTCTCTCTCTGATAATAGATAATAATGGAAAATATATTATCCTCCAAAATGATGGGCACAATCTCTTTTTTTCAAATCTGATCACAATGATTGTCACTATTATGCACCAAGTCGTGCATCTGTTTGATATTTCTAATGTGGTAACATATCCATTTTGTCCATATAGGGAGATGATGGACAACCATTCATTAGGCCAAATTCCTCAATCTTAATCATTCTTAGTCAACTTCAATACATAAATAAGTATCCTTAAAATAAAATGACTAAAATACCCTTAGAGTATATGTGTAGATGTTACACCATTATGGCAAGTACATATATTTTTTTTATCAATGTTGCAATATAAGAAAAAAATCTCTTAAAAATTAAAAGATGTAATGACCCAAGGGGTTAGATTGTCATTTTAGAGAGTTTCAGGGGGTAGAAGAGTCATTTTAGAAGTCCTTTGGGACTTGTGTGGGGGTGGAAATGGCTATTTTCCACTACACACGACCGTGTGCCCAGGACACACGACCGTGTGTCTGCCCATTTAGCCAGATATATGTTTATTTTCTTCCAGTGCGCGCAGATTTTCAGTTTTCCCAGCTCCCAGCTTATTTTCTCTTCTTCTTCCTCAGCTCCAGTGAACCCTAGAGTTCCAGAGAGAGATCCCCCAGCAGCTCAGCTTCAGATTAGAGATCCAGAGTCTTCCAGGGAGAGAGATAGAGCTTCCATGGCGCGAGGTAAGTGTTTTCCTTACCTCCTTCGCTGAGTTCAGAGCCTGTTTGGCTATTTCCAGCTTATGTGAACTTGATGTGTGCTTGATTGAGTTATTTCCAGCATGTTTGAGCTGTGAGATGATGCATGATTGATGATTGAGTGGCTTTCCATGCTTATTTGTGTATATGCTTATATACATGAGATTTATGCTTGATGTATGTTATTTGGCGTGTTGAGATGATGATATGATGTTTATGGGCATGTTAGTAGCAGTAAGGTTTGTGTATGTTTGTTGTTTTGGAGTGTGGAAGTACTGGTGTGGGAATTTCTGGATTTCCAGACGCCATCTGCAGTTTCTGGGTCGAGCACACGACCGTGTGTCCCGGAGGCACGCCCGTGCGTCCTCTTTTCTGCATGGGACACGGCCGTGCATGCTGC
>JAJEJH010000664.1:0-116031 GCA_026122585.1 Anacardium occidentale | reverse complement strand
ATGACCATGTTCTCTCTAATAAACATTAGACTCCCTCTCTAACGAGATACCCTCTTTAACAGGCTGTGCGGACTCATAAGTGTCATCTCGTATTCACCTTTAATAATTAACTCAAATATCGGGTTATGATGCTGAAATTAATACATGAGGATCTCTTGATCCCTTTTTTTAAAGATCACTAAGTTGGTATGCTATGCTGAATGATGTTATTCATGTATAAAATCTAATTATTTCTTTCTCTAATTAAATTCTGTGTAACTGTATAGTTATTATAGTTTTGTTTTGTGTATTCTTAACAAAGTTTCTAGTTGTTCAACTTATCAAGTTTGTTAATGAGTTTTGAGAACGTTGTTTTGTATTTTGTTATGTTTCTACCAACTTTCTGTTGCCACCTTCCTGTTTCCATTTATGTCTTTCTTTATCTCAATTTTTTACTTGTAATCTATTGCTAGATTATGTTATTCTAGAATATGGATGAGTGTTCTTACACTAATGTGAGATTTAAGTGTGATTTTAGAAAGGTATTCTATCTTTTCTCTTTTATTTTCCTTTTCTTTCTGTTTTCTGCTTACTGTTCTACTATTTTTACTACGTGCATGGGTGTATGCTAGATGACACATGATTGTGTATGGGAATGCATGGAATCATACACAGGGTGTAATATAGGTGTGTATTAGGGCACAAGGCTATGTCCTACACTTGCATGATGTGTGGCAACACTTACAAAACTCTCGTGTCTTACTTATACAAGTGTGTAAATTTGGGAAAACATACACATCTGTGACCCTTAAGTCACATGGTTGTGTACCCAAAGGCAAAAGCATACTAGCCTCAATCGTGCATGCATTACATGATCATGGCCATGTAGAATAAATGACAACACAGTCGTGTACCCTCAAGCACACGGTTGTGTGACATTTTACTTCTGTAAATCTGTTACTTAAACCTATAAAACTTTGCCCAAAACTTAACCTAATCTCATTTAATCTTTAATCAAACTTATTCTAGCACGTTAATGAGCAAGAACATGCTACTCGTACTAACTCTTATCATCTAATAACATATAATCACTACAAATCATGCATTTGAAATAGGAAACACATACAAATATTTACACAGTGCACTAGCATGCTTCTACTTCTAAAATCTCATCTATCTCAACTTTGTCAACTTATAATTAAGCTTGATAAATTAGAAACATGCTTACATTACTTAATAAACTAAGAAACTATATATTCTGATAATAAGAAAAAGGGTAAGGAAATACTTACCTGAAGTTGCTGATAGCTTTAATCTCTCTAAATTTGGCTGAATTCCAAGCTGGAAAGCTGTTAGAAGCTGGCTTCTTTATTCTTAATTTGGTTCGGGTTGACTGAAGGAGAAGAAGAATAATGAGTGAGAAAACTGGTTGGCTTCTTGTGAAAGGAGAAACTCTGCTTTATATAGTGCACGACTCAAGGAAGACACGGGCGTGTGTAACAAGGTACATGGTTGTGTTTCTCATACAAGGGATACATGGTCATATGTCTAAAGGGCACATGGTCATGCTTCACACACACCACTATATAAAGCCACTAAAAGACTATTTTACCCTTTTTAACTCTTCTAAATCTATTCTCTAACTATAAAATCTTTTTCTAGCCCTGATCCAAAGCCTAGAAAGATCATTCTAACCTTGGGATATTACAATATATTATACTATTTATTATTGTATATGTTATTATTATTATTATTATTATTTCACTATTGAAAATCATAATTATTAAATTAATCATCTTTAATATAAATAGTATCACATGCATACTTATTCAAAATATGCATGTTACGAAAGCTTAAAACATAAGTATATAATACAATACACTATATACTAAAAATCATCCCATTTTATTTTTTCATAATGTGTATTGTACAAAATGTACATATAAAATTTACATAATATGTAAGCCAAAATATAATACAGAGTCATAGCATCTATACATGGATGGAAACCCAAACAAAAATTGTATTCCATCTATAGTTGCCTAATGTCCTATCTCAATAGCTCAATCACTTAACTTGCAAGGAAGAGAAAATTTTAGGGAATGAGTGACAAGTCACTCAGTAATTATTTCTTAAATCTAATTACAAGCATGATCTTATCTTTCTACATTCATGACTTGTCATGCTTTTCATTTTCTTTCTTGTTTTATTATCTTGTTTAACTCATTTCTATTGTTATGTTCTTGCTTATCTGATTTCTTGTCTTATAAGCTTTGTTTTTCTTTTACTTATCATGATGTCTTTACTCAGCTTCATGCCATCTTATGTATATCATGGTATAAAATACATTGTAAACACATGTCGTGACCCTTAGACCTACTTTCTGAAAACATTTTCTAAAAAATCTCCACTGTGATCCAAAGATTCTATAATAAATCATACTTAGAAATATCTCTTCCATAAAAGTCATATATAAAAGCTTTTTTAGAAATTACTGCATTGATTAGACTAATGCATATAGGAATTCGACACCCTAGGTATATGAATTCATCCATATTGATGTATGATCAGTAAGCTAAAATTTGATGCATAGTTGGCAATCTCTTTAATATGCTTAGTTAAAAACCATGTCTTCTCTAACAGATGCTAACTCTCTCTCTCTAACAGGTGTGTAATATCTGCCCCTAAAATGATGTCTAAAAATTGGCTTTTTATTTAAAAATTTATGTATATAGATCATTTGATTCATTTTTGAAAACTTTGCTTTGGCATGCCATGTCATGTAATGTTCATCATGTATGAGACTTACTATTGCCTTTTCTCTTATAAAGTTCCTTAAAAATTAATTAAATTTCTCATTCTTTATTCTATAATTTTAAGTGCTACACGATCGTGGTCTTTTAAGATGCAAGTCATGTGTTGTACACGACAATGGCCTTGCATCGCGTAGGCCTATAGAGCTATTGCATGTACATGATCGTGACCTTACCCTATAGAGTTGTACCCCAAACACCTATTTAGTCATGCATGCTTGGCATATATGATTGTAAGGCTACAAAATATGATTGCATGGTTATGTTTTTTATTAGGTACAAAGTCATGTGTCATGCTGTACTTTTCTAAAATCATGACTGAAAGCTGTACACCCATACATAACTTAATCAAGCCACAACTAACTCATTCAAATATCAATGCATGATCAACATGCAACTTTTGCACAAATCATGACTGAAAGCTGTACACCCATACAAAATTGCATGTTGATCAATGCATGATCAACATGCAATTTCACCAAAACACCTATCAAAACCCTCTAATTATCAAACTAAAAACATATACATATTAACATGTTTCCAATCATCCAAAACTTTATTGAATCATTTTCATTGCATCATCTCCTAATCAATCATAAAATAGATTTAAGCATCGATCATACTTACTTCTAAGGGTTTGTCTCTAGATAAGAATGAAAATTAGAGTGAATTTTCATTTGATAAAATCAAAATAATAATAATAATAATAATAAATGCTTTTTATAGCTACATTGAAACTAAAGGGATGCATAGTCATATGTCCTTGGAATGCACAATTGTGTTTGACATAAATCTTAAAGTTCTCCACTTTCCTACACTATACATGTAAAAGTCTCCTAAAGAGATATATGTACACACAAAACCACTAAATGACTATTTTACCTTTGGACACGTTCTACTCAATTCTCTCACCATAAAATCTCATTTTTATCCCTAATTTTTAAACTAAAAAGATCGTTCTAACTTTGGGTTGTTATAGTATATAACTAATGATGTTGTAAAAAATCCTATTCATGATTTGTCAAAAGTTTAAACATGCCTGTAATGTTAGCATTAATATCAATTAAGCATGAATTCATTTTCAATTCATTAATTATCATTGAAACTACTTAGAACAAAGAGAAAACATACCTTAAATTGTAGCTTCTAACATAATAATTCAATTAAAAGACAAATACGATTCATGCTTTTAAAAACCTAGATCTAACTTCTTACATGCTTGATTAATCTTGATTAGTTTCCTTTACATGTTATTCATCATCAATCAAGCTTAATTATCATCAAATTATGCTTATATTCATAGATAAGAGCTAATCATGTTCAAACAATAAAAAGTCAAATATGAAAGCTCAAGAGAATACTTATTTGCGATGACTAATAAATTTGCTCTCTTTCTTTCTGTAGCTCAAACTTTGATCACTAGTAATGAATCATAGTAGGAAAGCTCTCTTTAAACTCTATACAGTTCCCTCTCTAGAAAAGATCACACATAAACTTTTGATTTAAAATGATAACGAGCTATTTTATATAGGTTATGCCAAAGCATAACATGCACGATCATGTACCTTGACTACAGAATTCTTGTGCCTTTCACACTGTACATATGGTAGTCCTCCTAGACCATTTATCTCTAATACCAATTTAAATCAATTAAAAAACATATAACACTCATATTACCCTTTTTTTCACCATATTTACCAATTTTACAAAACTCAGACCATTATCGTATGTTACGGTGTATCTTAAGCATATAACTTCTCAATCTAATTTGAATCAAACCAGTAAGTCACTTGTATGAGCACCCAAATACACAGACTAGAATAATAATCCTCTATCTCTTGAGCTATTAATTCCTTTATGTATGCTCTATACTGTCATGGTTTCACATGCATTACTATATATCATTTCTAATAGTTCAATTACCTCTTTGGTATGACTAGAAAAGAATGACTTCGCCATCTTATCCATAGGGTACAATTCATATTTATCATAGGACTAGAAGTCAAATGATTGCAAAATCCCAACAAATCAAAGTTTTAAGATACGTTTTATGCCTGTGTGCCCCAACATGTAATGCCACAAATATATAGGACTTAATTCATCAATTTTGATGTGTTTGTTGTTTATATTGAGAATGTCATTGTTATCCATATTTATAACATATAAATCATTAATCAAATGTGTTGTTCCCTGAAGCAAGCCATTCAAGCTAATAATTAAAATGCCATTAGTAGTCAATCATGAAAAGTTCTCTTTATCTAAACACAAAAATTATACTTTTAGAAATGGATGATACACAGTAATAATTTTAAGTTCCAAAATTAGCCCAGAAGGTAAAGAAAATATATAAGACCCTATAACTATAACAATAATCCTTGCTTTGTTTTTAACCCTAGGTCTATCTTTTCTCAATTGAGTGACCTACTTTGGTTTAGTCCTTGCATATCATAAGTAATATGAGTACCATATCCTATGTCAATAACCCAAAATTAATTAAGAGTAAAAGCAACTAACTTGTTCTTCTTGTCAAGAAAGGTCTGACAATGCTTTCTTTAGTGGTCAAGTCTATCAAAAAATAAGCAAAAAACATGTGCTTTACCTATACCACCCATAGGTTATATAACAATAGGAGCTTGAGTCTAGATTTGGGCTATGGGCTTGGATTTGGCCTTGGCTTTGGATTTAGCCTTTTGCTTGGTGATAACCATTAGTGTATCCTTTCCTTTTCCTTTATTAATGTTCGGCTTAGTAGTCTTAATAATGCCCAAAAACTTAACAAGAGATGTCTCCTTGTTAGCAAGGTTAAAATTCATTGAGAAATTCATCAGAGATTTAGTTAAAGAGAGAAAGCATTTGATAAGCTAAAAAGGTAAGTATTCTTTTGAACTTTGATGCTTGATCTTCATATTTCAATCATAATTAGTTAAAATCTATGATCCTAAGCATGAATTTATGTTAATAAAGAGTGTTTGATGATGATTTTTTTTGGTAATTAAATTATATTAATAACAAGAAAAGGCTACAACCCTAAATAACCTAAGTAAACAAAGAAGACCACCTCTAAACAACAACCTAACAACCTAAAACACTTTTGAGAGTCTATTTAAGCTCCCACAAAAAAAAGCTCGAAAGCATAAGAAAGGAACATCAACTAAGATACCATAGGGATAACTATGACCAAAAAATATATAATGATCTTACTTTCTTTCCTATAGTTTCATCTAGCTTGTTTCTTATACATCTTTACAATGAACAAATACATACAAGTAATCCCTGCAGCAAAATAAAAATGTTTTAAGGCTAACAAGATAATAATTTTCCATAACTAAGTCCTTTATATGAGAATTGTTGTCAATTTGGCACATACCTCCAAACAATCTAAAAAGAACACTTTAAGACAACTTCTTTTTTTACATCTCCATACAAGTCAAGAGAGAAAAAATCTTTAAGTTTACTATTTATCAAAATACTATATTCAAGTTGAAGAAGGGTAGCAGCTTACACAAGCTAATGCTTGCCAAGATACTTATGTATAAACAAGAGAAAATGAACCCAAGGAAGTTACATATGATCAATATTTATAAGTAATCAATTTCTAAAATCGTCACTCTATAGCCTACTTGAGCAACAAATATAGATAAATTTAGCAACTTAAAAATCATGTCGAGTACCATCATAATGAGTATTCGTGTCATAGTAAACATTGCCAATAATTAAAACCCAATTTCATGTTTCCAAGTTACCAAAATTCAACTCTAAAGTAGCAAAAAAAAAAAAAAAAAAGAAGCCAAATCAAGGAAAACTTAGAACCATTGTTCATTGAATAGTATGTATGAATAGTAAAAATAGTTTTACCAAATTTTATAGCTCTGTAATTCAACTTATTAGTTTTATTAATCCATTTATCAATACTCTAGCAACTTTTAAACACTTCAAAAATGTCGAGGATGCATCTGGAAGTGTGGTTTTTGGTTAAAATTTACCATGAGAAAGGATGAGCTTGTCTTCTACCATGACAAACCAAGGGAAATATATATGCGACCCACCACCCACACATATTTAGGTACATTAGAATCATAAAGTAGTCTAAATCCTTCCTTAAAGTTCTATAAGTGGATATATCCCTCTTATCGAATAAAGAATTTTAGGCAAAACATCATTATCCCTTTTTTATGAAGTTTTACCTTGTATCAATAAGAATTATTTTAACCTCTTCCAACCCTAAAATATAGCCCCAAACCTTCTTAGACCATAAGGAAATAACCTGTAAAACAGTAAACAAGTTATAATGAAAGTCTAGGCTAAAAGTCTAGACATATTTTTATAACAACATAAGTAACACTCATAAAACTTGTTTGTTAATGGCTAAAACGTGCAACAAAAAATCTAATATGAGTGAGCCCTACCATGCTTGCTAGTAGTTTCCACGAAGAGAACAATTCTATATGTGAAATACTCAAGGGAACAAAAGAAATAAGCAAGCCACCCTATTGAACAAGACACCAAAAAAAGAAGATAAGACTAAGAGAACAAATTAATAGACATAAAAAAAAAAAGGGGGAATTCTTAAAGATATAAAAGGGAAGACTTTATCTTTATGCCACTAACTGGTTACCTTCAGTGTCTTTTATCCTAGATAGCTCCCCTCCTTTATTGTGAACAAGCTGAAAGATATTCTTTTAGAGTTGGCATTTGGAATTATATATATTGGAGATAATTCTTTTATTACGCTCCTTCCACTAAGTGTAGATTGATGTGTTAAAGTTTAAACTCTAAATTGCTAGCAAATGTACTAGTTGAAAGTAATAACGGAAGTATTAAGGGTTATCGTATCTATGGGATTAAGTAAGCAAGTACTAAGATGACACCACTCCTAACTTTATCTAAACTATCTAATATGACTCGAAAATAAATCTAAAACTAAAATCAAACAATTAATAAGCACACCTAAGTAAATCGAATGACAATATGTGAAATGATGCTAAGATTTCAAGTTCACTAATTCACTATAATGTAGGTTTTTCATACGACTGAATATCTTATGTTATTCATGTGACAACGTAATTTCCTAAATTGATCAATATTCTTTATTAAGCAATATTAATTCTATTTAAAAATCTAATAACCTAAATATCTCTATTTAGATTTAATTAGATAAAAATGCATTAAGTTTTATGAAATTCACTAGCTTTCAGCACAAGCCTATTGTGCTTATGACTATTGCATATATTATCAAATATATCTCTATATTCGACTAATCTATGGTTCTTATTCTAGCTTCTCTTGTGTGATATCACCTCTTGGACTCAATCACACAACAGAGATACTAATTAAAAATTGGCCAAGTTCTTAATAAGTATTAATTTTAGACTACAACTCATATGAAATAACATGTATGTAATTAAAAATCGAAAAACAATACACCTTCATGAATTAGCTATCCCTAATCTTAGCAAAAATTATTTAGTTCATCCTTAAACACAAATAAGCAATCAGATTCAAACAAAGCATAATGAAAAAACTAAGAACAAAACCAGATAAATTGTTGAATCTATTATTGAAATTTGATGAAAATTTGTCTTACAATTACAATTCGAATAGCTTTAGATCGAGTCTTCAAAAAAAAATTTTGAAACTCTGAAAAGTGCTTGAAAAATCTCTACAAAACTCTCCTAGGACAACTCCCCCTTTTTCTAAAGTTACAATTTAATATATATACTTAGATTTAGGGAAGAATTTTAATCAAAATGAAACTCTATTGCTGTTAGACCATGCTGCGGTATGAAACTTCTGTCCTGCTTCTACTAAGCATGCTATAGCATGATGCTAAAGTATGCAGCTTCTGGAATTTTCATGCGCCTCCTGTATTCTTTTATGCTACATCATGATGTTGTGACATGGAGCTTTTAGAATCTAAAATTTTGGTCTTCATCAAAGTTGTAGCCCTGAATATCTAGTTTAATTTGGCTTTGAATCACCTCATTTGGACTTTGAAATATCAACTTATGTCCACTTTACTCCTCTATGGTCAGACACAGAATTTCACCTAGAAGACCTGAATTTGCAGCAATGGTTGAAGGTCCAAACAAACTCAGATTTTTCCACATAATAGCTTTCTAAAAAGGTTGAGATGTACTATAACTTTAGTGATGACTACTTTTTCATTACAAAACTCAAAAACATTTAAAAGCCTTGTTTTCCTACTATGGTGCACAATGCTCTCCTTTCTCATTTATGCTTTAGTCGCTCATTCTTCTTTGAACTAAAATCGAACCACCAGCTAGTCCTTTATAAGTGTCTTTTTGGCTTAATTTCTATTGAAATCACATCAAAATCAACATTTCCTATAAAACCAAACATGAAAACTCGTGATTCCAAAATATGTACATAATAAGGGTAAAATAGTCAAATCACCCCTAAAACTTTATAAATTGACCACGAAATTATACATGCAATTGACACTTATCATAGACAATGATGCTTAGGCACATTTAGCTAAAGTATAGGTTAAAGAGTTCTATGTCCAATCTTTAGAAATGCAACTAATATAGTTCCCCCATGATTGGCTCGTATAATTATTGTTAAGATTTTTCAAAAGATTTCTCTATATATCTCCATTGAACAAAACCTTTTGAAAAATCTTAATAATAATTATTTGAGCCAATCTTGGGGGAACTATATTAATTCCATATGTCTTCATTATCCCTCTTAGACAAAGCACAAATAATGGTGTCTATGGAACAAAATCTAATCCCTCTATCCTTGGTCGAAAAGTGGTTTCTTATAGTAAGCCAAATAATGAATGCATACGTAGGGATGGACTTTTTATATAATATAAGGTGACCTTAAGTCACTAAATCCTTTCGTCTCTTTAAGATTCCAAACCAAATGAATGGAAAACTTACCTTCACCTTAAAGAAGCCATATAATGACATCCTCATAGTCTTTAAGATAAAACTAGATGCTTTCTCTAATTTCTATAAGCTTAGTCATGTTAGTGACCAGCCAACTCCATCTTCCTCTATTAATGATATCCTCAACCTTGGCATGTATCCCACGTCTAGAATTATAAACAATTTTATCCTTAAATCTCTCCTTTAAAGGACCCAAAAGATGCCAATTATCAATCCATAATTGGTTACCTTATCATTACCGAGGACTATTACTATAAGCCTTGATTTCCTATAAAATTTTATTCCTCAATCTTTGCACTTTGATTTAGTTGACCCAAGATGACTGACTATTTGGTTATATAATATCCCATATGCACTTTACCAGAGTTATCTTATTCCAATCTTTATTTCTTCTAATCTCTAGCCTATCTTTATTATTTGGCAAACAGACATCTTCCTAAGCAATCTTAGCATTACCCCTATCGATATTTCATTTCTAAAGAAAATTCCATATTTTCAAGTCAATGTCCCTCAAGATTTTACCCAAGAGAATAAAATGGAAAGCCCAATAAACCTGTAAGCTAAGGATAACTTTGATCAACACAAGTCTCCCTACATAAAAAGGAATTTACTATTCCAAAAATTAATTTTGACAAGGATTTTCCCACCAAAGGAGCACAATACTCACGGGATAATTTCGAGGAAACCATTGACATGCTAAGGTAAGAGAAAGGGAGATTACTAGTTTAAAAATTTCAGATCCTCTTAATATTCTCCTTAGTATCAATATTGACCCTACATATAAAATTTTCACTCTTTTTTTTGTTTAATTTAAGCTTTAACTAGTTTTGGAAAGTATCTAAAACCTCTTTAATCAAGGTAATAAATCTTACATCAGTTAGACTGAAAATAATCAAATCATCTGCAAAACACAAGTGGGAAATATTAGCTTTTTTATATTTCCAATGGTGAGTGAAACCTTCTCTCGTAGTTATATTATCAAGAAGTCTAGATAGCATATCTATAATGATAACAAAAAAGTAAAGAGATAAAGGGTACCCATATCTGTAACCTCTGGAACTCCTAAAAAATCCTTCAATCTTACCTTTTATTCTTAAGGAGAACCAATGAAGAAGGATACACTACTTAATCTAAGCAATAAAAATAGGGTATAACCCAATCAATCAAAGAAATTTTCCTATAAATCCTTATTTAACCATGTCATAGGCCTTTATAAGATTAACTTTTATCTCACATCTTCTCTTCTTCCTTTTTTTTTAAATGAAAATTATGGATTAGTTTATTACATAGGAGGTTATTGGCCCCAATTCTTCTACCACCAATGAAAATTACATAGGAGGTTATTAACCAGGTCTGATAGAATGTTCTTCATGCGATTGGCCGTGACTATAACAATGCATTTATAAATGGTGTTATAATACAAAATGGGTCTGAAATCTTTAGCTCCTGATTAGGAACCAAGGTAATAAGGGTGTAATTAATGTTTATTGGGAAAAGACTAGAGGAAAAAGAAATTTTATACCTTCAACCACATCCGTCCTAATAATATCCTAAAAAGCCTTAAAGAAATATACATAAAAGCCATCAAGATTAAGGGTTTTATTGTCACTTAACATAAATATAATACGTCTTATCTCTTCTTTAGACACCTCGCAGATCATAGCCTCAGCCAAATGGGTAAGGACCATATAATCTATAAGATCAATGAGATTCTTCGTCATATTCATATCCCTATCATCTAAAAGAATACCTTTGAAGTACCTAACAAGATTATTCTTTATAGCCTTAATATCATGAGAAAAAAAAACAATCTTCCAAAAAGAGCCCTAAAATTCTATTCGTATTTCTTCAACCCTTTATACATTCAAAAAAAAAGCCAGTGCACTAGTCACCTTTGTTAAGCCATTGAATGCTAGCTTTTTGTCTCATTAAAGATCTTTCCTTTAACTCAACTTCTTGAATTATCTAGCCTTCTTTTTTTTTCTTCAACTAAATTGGCATCGAAAGGATTCATATTCAATTTTCTTTGCACTTATTCAAGAATATTCCTTACATAATTGACCCCTCAAATATATTCTAGAAATTTTTCTTGTTAACCTCTTTTAATTTGGCCCTAACTATGTGCAATTGTAAGATTCGCTATTATATATTACTATTACTCTACTATTTACATCTTTATTTATATATTGACAGACACACACATACATATATATATATATATTTACAAAGGTGTTTTTTTTTTTTTACTATGAAGATCTATAATAATATACAACAGAAATTCTACACAAAACCTTTTGAAAACATACAAACAAAAGTTTAAAACATGAGTAGAACAATGGTAGGTTGAAAACTCTGTCTATTATATATATATATATGTATACTGAAAATTATCATGTACTATCATCCCATAGAAAGTACTATTTATATACAATCTATACAAAATACAGGTATGAAATCCATAGAAGTATGCATGAAATTAGATCTCCCCTATGCCACATGTAGCTCATGCCTTAAATTAGTGCCTAACTCATTGACTTGCAAGAGGAAAAACATAAAGGAGTAAGTGATAAGTCACTCAATAAGCGTTTCCTATCTTTTTACCATAAGCAAGTGTCTATTCTAGATTATATCCATTATTGATCACAAATGGATTTTGAATTTCATGTGATACTATTTTTGTTTCTTTATTTATTATCATACTTTCAACATCCTAATTCATGTCATGTTATAAATGTCGTGATATGGAACATACTGATGCCATGACTTTGCCCTTAGGCCTATTCTGTCATAAAACATTTCTCCTTTTGATAATAATTATAGTGATCCAAAGATCATAAAATAAAAAATATTTGAAAATATTATAATTGAAAATTTACTATATTGATCAGACTAATGAATACAGGGATTCAACACCTTGCTGTGTGAGTTTTGACATATTAACACTCAAATCTAATAACTAATGCACACCTATATATATATATATATATATATATATCAATCTGTAACTGGTTTGGTCAATGACCTTTTCTTTTTTGTAACTAACACTGGCTCCTTCTATAATAAGCATGCAACTTATAGGTGTCCCCTTGTGTTCTCTGTTAAAATGATATTCAAAAAATTGTATTTTTATACTTCTAAAAACATGTATAAGGATCTTGGGATCCCTTTCTAAAAACACTACTTTGGCATGTCATGTCATGTCATGAAATATTTATAATGCATGATGTCTTATATCTTATTTATATTACTGAGTTCTAGAGTATTTATTTGGCTTGCTATCATTCAGTTCCTTATTCTATAAAATTTGACATATGGTCATACTATAAAGGACATATGGTCATGCATGTTGATAAATGATCATGTCCCTCATATCATATTGGCATGTAGGCTTATTATTTTATACGATCATGACCTTTTACACGATCTTACAACACAATAATTGACATACAACTATAACCCTAACAAGCATGGTTGTGCCCCAAGCTTTCTAAATGCACATAATCAAATAACACGATCATGATATTATAGAAAGGTGATTCTGTGGTTATGTACCTATAAGTACTTGATCGTGTGTTATGCTCTGTCTCTATAATATCGCACTTGGAAACTTTGAAACCATACTAAACTCATTCAGTACATAAAAGAACTTGTTCAATTAGTTTCACAGATCTAACACATCACTTATCACATACTAATTTCATCATCGACACTAAGACATGACTCTAAATCCATTAATTCACATATAATAGCATATATGCTTACAATTAAGTTTCCAAACAACCAAGTTTCATTCTTTCACTTTCATCTCATACTCATATCATCTAAACATAAAACATGCTCTATATATATATATATTCACATCATCACTGATCAAAACACATAGAGAACACATACATAGAAAGCAGGGGAAAGAGGTAAAGAAACATTACTTCTTGCACATGACTACTAAAACTCTTCCTCTAATTGATTTCAGTTTCTAGCTTGATTAAGTGCTTTTGTTTACTCTTTTTTCCTCTTGGAATTAAGGTTATCTGAGATAAAGATGAAAGTAGGTGAAGTTAAGTCTAGCAAAAGAAATGAAAATGACTTTAAATATAACAACAAAACCTGTAGGAATGCACAATTATGCATGGTGGAAAAATGTAAATTTTCCACACTCTCATAGTTTGCATGAAAATGCCTCATAGGGACACTTATGCATATGTCATACAAGCCCTAAAAATGACTTTATGACTGTATCAACTCTCTTAACTCTATTTCTATAATAAAATCTTATTTTTTAACTCTAAATTTTTCAGCCTAAAAGACAATTATAACCTTGGGATGTTATAGCAACTTAGTGGTAAGCCTTGTCAAATGTCTTCCTTCACAGTTAACATTATAACATCACTAATCAATGGGAGTAACTAATCATATGTCATCCGAAAATTAAAAAACTTAAAAGGGCATTTTCATTTGCACTTTTCTTCACCTTTAGAGACCATGTAAGGACAATGATAAAAAATGCCACTCAGGTGGGAATAAGCATAAGAGGATTTAATGAGCTCACAAGTTTAAATATTATTTTTGGCTGTTTTGGGTTGCTTTTGACCATGGGAGCTGGATTAGGTGGTTGCATTTTATCCATAGTCATGCAAATTGGGCTCCTGCTACCTTTTCGAGTTGAATCACGTCCGATCAATGACGAATGGCTTCGAATGTTAAGCATGGGAAAAATTACACATGTGGGGGGTTGTTCGGCGTGGTTCACAGGGTGTTCAGGCTGCTTTCAGAGGCTTTAATCCTAGAAAACCCAGATATTACTTTTCACGGTTTCAGTTCTGTAAACAGTAAAATCTGGAAATTTTCTAGGTTTTACTTGGTTGTTTGTAAAGGTATTTGGGAGTCTTTGAGGGTGTTTTTTTTAAGGCAGTTGGAAACATTTTTCTGGCATGAAGGCACATCACAACGGGCTTTTAATGCTTATCAATGTGCATTCAGGTGGATTAATTATAGGACAACATTGGCTGGGGAAAATGGTGGTTTTCCCAGTTGTGCTGCTGGACTTTTAGGCTGCACTAAGAGGTTCTCCAGTCTCTCTAGTTGGTTGGTCTGCTTGCAATGGGCAACTCATTTTGTAAATGTTTATTTAGCTTTTAACTTGCTTGGGCTGCTTGTTTATATTTAGCCTGGGCTGTTTTTGGGTTGCTTTTGCCTTTTTCTTAGTTTGGGCCGCTTGTTTCCCTTAGTTTGGGCTGCTCTTTTGGGGTTGGTTTTATATTCATTTTTTTAGCTTTAGCTTAAGAAATGGTTTGTTTATTGACTTGTATATAGTTGGTGATAGCCCAACTAGTTAGGTTTTTTTTTTTTATTTTCGTTTCGTGGCTTCGTTTCAGCCTCTTGATCTCTTTCGAACAAGGTAGGTGCTCAAGAGAAGTGGATAGATTTACCTTTTTCGGACTTTTGCAGGCGTTTTGCTGGGCTTTCTTTGTATCGGGCTTGCCCATTTTCTTTTTATAAATTTTTTTAATTACCAAAAAAAAAAAAAAGCATAAGAGCAAGAAAACTTATCCAACCATACCTCATTAACCAAAAGCCTATCAATCTTACTATAGATACGATTATCACCACTACTTTTATTATTCTGAGTAAAGAATTCTCGTTGGAACCTTAAGTCTTCCAAATTGATTCTGTTACAACAAACATTAAACTCCTCAACATAGAACTCTCATTTCTTAGACCTACTTTTTTTTCCTTCTTTCTAATGGCAATGAAATCTCTTAAAATAATCTAAGGAGCTTCATTATCTTACTCATAAATTTTATCCCAATTATTCCAAAGATTTCTCCTCTCAATGTAATTATAGGCACCATAAACAAAAGTGGCCCTCCAATAATGAATACCCTTCAAGTCTAAAATATCACGTTAAAAATATTGATCCTTACAGCATAACTTCTCCATTTTAATTTTATTTTTATATTAAGCTACCCAAAGTGACCATTAGGATTATCCTTATAATTATTGACTAATTTCTAATCTTTATAAAGCCCTATTCTAATTAAATCATTGTCGTCTTTCTAGACTTTAGTTTTTACCAAGCCCAACAAATTAAGCCTGTTCTTCTCAACAAATCAAACAACCTCTTTTTGCTTAAGGGGATTTCAGCATCCAAACTTAATCATGTGAAAGAGTGAGAGGGTCCCTTGACCCTTTTTCAATGTTCTCTTTTGACTCTTACTAGTTTTCTTTCCTTTTTTTTTAAAAAAAAATTTCTTCTCTTTTACTCTAACCTTCTTTCCAAATAGTTAAACCATAGGGGAATTTATTCCTTCATCTCGTTTTTCTCTACCATGAACCTGATAATTATCTTTCTTAATATTCATGTCTTCTCATTATTTTCTTTCTTTTCTATTTCTTTCTTCTTACCACTCATTGAGCCAATCTTCAAAGGAGGGAAGGAATGGTATTCCTCCTCCAAATGATCAAAATTCATTGGAGGTTTAAAAGGCTTCTTAAACCCTCTTCTATAACAAGCTTGGTCAAGGCTTCAAAATCATTCCCATTAATTTTCCTAAGAGATTTCCCAATCTCAAAGTTCTTACTAATAGCTTTACTTTTGGTACCCAATAATTCCTTTTACATTCCAAAACCTTTTTTGGTCTATCTATTTATTAGTCTTGGCATTCTTCTTATTTTTTTAGGTCTTGTTTTCTAAATTTACCCCAATTTGTAAAATTCACCACTATGTCTATAGTGTTTACAAGTTGAACATTTAACAATTTCCAACTATATTCAACCTTCAGTTTAATAATCTTTCTATTAGGAAGTATAAGATCAAGAGATTACAGAAAGCCCTTATCAAGTTTCATCTCTTCACTAACTGAAGCAAAGTCAAGCCTTATACCTTTCTTAGTAATTATGCCCATTGTTTAAAGACATCCAAGCCTACTAGCAATATAACTCAGGCCTTTCAAACTTTACATTTCCAAAGGGATACCAAATATTTTAATATAACAATCAACCTTTTTCAATTCTTCTTTGGTGTTACCCATAACAGTTGTTTATTTCTTAACAAAGAATGATTGCCCACTAAGTAACTAAGGGCTACCTTTAATGGCTTTGACCATATTATTTTCTCCTTTGAATTTTAAAATAACCATTTCTTGACTGTGGGAAATGACATTCAAAAGACCTAAATTAGTTCACATATGTTCTACAAAACTTCTTAATAGCAAGGAAAGAAAGCTATTTCCATAAGAAAAATCCAATGGAATAAGCATTCCAAATTTTTATAGTGACTTCAATAACCCTTTTTAAAAGAACTATCAAAACATTACTAAGGGTATTTTTATGGGTAAGAAAGATATATTCAAGGGGGTTTTAGTAATTTTAACTCTAAATATATCACTCATATAAGATTTAATTAGTCTTACATTATCCGTTAAAAATAAAACATTTTTAGTATCACTATCCCATGAATTCACAATATTTCTAGCCTTAAGACCAACAAAATTCTCTAAAATATTATCCAACCTAACTAAGGAAGAACTCATATCAATTAATACAAAAAAGACTAAACCAATCCAAAAGTAATGAAACAGTAGCTACCACACTAAATGAAAGGAAGTCCTTATAAGAACCTAAAGAGGAACAATAAAAAGAGAAAAAGAGCAGTCAAGAAGAAACAAAAAGCTAAGAAAAGGTCACAAAGGAAAGAATTTGGAAAGTAATGAAGAAGTAAAAACACAATAAAGTCAAGTAATAACTGTAAAACCTAAAGCCAGGTATGTTTTAAAATATCATTGATGCTCTTTAGTAGTAAACACAGTTGAAAACATAAAAGAAAAAGGACTAAAAAGGGCATTAAACCTTAAGTGAGCTTATTTGACCACTATTTTTAAATAGGGGTGAAATAGTCTTTTTACAAAGAATTAAAGGTCAGAACGGAGATTAAAATAAAATGACATAAAATAGTTTACATGTTTGGTAAGATTCTTTTGGTAAATTGTTAAGAAGATGTAAATGTCATTTTGGTAAAAGATGACGAGTAAAATGGTAACTTTACTAAAAGATTTATTTTTTTGTATATTTTAAGGCATACCAACATTACCTTTCCTCTTTCACCCTTTCTAATTAATTAAAATTACAAGAATGGCTTGGTTTTGATGAAATTAAGAAATAAAGGCAAGGGTATTTTGGTCACTTAAACATTTGGCATTAAATGTAAAGGATAATTATGCATAAAGGTGGTATTGCTTCTTCTTCCTGTAGCCAAACCTTCAGCTTCTTGTTCCCTTCATTTTTGGGTTATTTTGAGTTCAATTCAAGGCAAATTAAAGGGTTTCTAAGAGAATTTCTAGAGAAAAGTGAAGGAAATTAGTTAATCTTCTTAACTAAGGCAAGAATTTCAAGGAATTTGACATAATTATACATGGGTTTATGATTTTATATTCTTTAATGGTGTTTTTAGGTGGGAGAAAATAGGAAAGGTGGTGAAAAAACAAAAAAGAACAAGAATAATCAAGCTAAGATAAGTAAATTATGCTTTTAGGGCAATTATCCTAAACTTTGATAAAATTAGGGTTTGATGACAATTAGGGTTTTATGTAATTGATATGTATATATTGCAATTCATATGCCAAGAGGGTAATCGAATTAAAATAATGTTGGAAGGTTGTAAAATTGTGACATGAATGTATGATGTAGATTATGCCATGTTTAGAAACTTACCATGCTTTAAGTATTGGTTAAATTTCTATATAGAATTATGTTTTAATACATATTTAAGGATGATATACAGGGTTAAATTAAAGAAAGCTTGGGTTAATAGAAAGTGGAAGTTTGACCTTAACTATGTTAGAGAATTGTTGTAACTTTATATATATATATATATACACTGTTAGTGCAAATGATATATATAATTGGCATTTTATGCATAGTATCAAAGTGTATTTAACCACATATTGCATTTCATGTGAACATCCAAACATAAGTCACATGAGTTTTAGAAAGAAAGTTTATATTCACATGTTTAATTATTACTTTATACACATGGTTTTCAAAGAAAGGTATTTATAAGTTTTGTTTTATGAAGTAAACTAGTTATAGAATTTTCTTAGAACTGATATGATGGGGAACCCACAGGGTAGCCCTACACGCTTGTTGTTCTTAGTGAGCAACCCCAGAGTAGAGTTTACTACAGTCCAATAGAGTGCGTATAGGTTGAAGACTATAGGCAGAGTTAGATTTTATAGCCATGGTTCCTCATTCTTCAGCTTAAACCGGTCTACAGAAAAAAAAAAAGAAAAGAAAAAAAAGAGTTTTCAGAAAGAATTTTAAAGAATTTTCAGACCTTTAATTGTTTTGGAATCTTAGAATATGCATGACATGTATAGCATATTTGATTGCATCACATATATACACATACGCAGTCATATGATGCATACTTAGAGTTTCAGAGATTTCAGAGTGCCCAAGGAAGTACTGCTATAAGCAGAAATGTTGAAGTTATAAGAAAACGAAAAGAAATCAGTACTAAGTTTTTTAGATTATGTTAGCTTAATTTACTTACTGAGTATACTTTTATACTCACCTTGTGGTTTTATAATGTTTTATCTTTAGGTGCGAGTGGTGCAACTACTAGGAGAGGTCATACATGGGCATGAGCTGGTGGCACACTAGTTATAGGACTAATATATTTTTGAGATGTATACATATAGTAACTAATTTTGGAGATGAGTATATGTATATAAGAGTAAAATACTGTTAGCCAAAAAATATAATTTTATTTCCGTTGTGTATATGCCTGATTTTATTTATCATTGAACTTGTGAAAATAAAAATCTAGTCATTAGGTAGGACTAGTATTTGGTTGGTTAAAAAAATTTGGAGTGTTTTCCTTACAGGTTTATTATTCTCAGGTTGACTATTTTTTGGGAAAACTCTGCTAGATTTTTTCCTTGAAAATAATTTACTTAGGAGGTGGTTTTAATTTTTGGTATCAGAGCCTATTTTGGTGTGTTAAAAAAATAATTTAATTAAACCATGTTTCTAGCTTCTAAAGTTTTACAGAGAACTTATTAAGTAAAGTTGAATAGATTCATAGTATGCCACTCATGCCACAGGGATATGCCCTTAAAGACCAGTTGTTATAAATTTTATTATACTCTATGGGTTTAGTAAGTGAAATAGATGACAAACCTTGGTGGTGATGGTTGGTTGTTACAGATGAGACGAGTGACGAGATCCTGTGGGAGAGGTCAACCTCTTTCAGGAGAGATGTCAGGCCCTTCAAGAGTGCCTCCCCAAGGTTTGGATGTTGAAAGAGTGCATAATATTATACAGCAAATATTACGAGAGAATTAAGAGAAAGTAACACTTGAGGGCATGACACCTCTAACAGGACAAATCCCTGGGTTTACTTGTGATTCAGGTAGATCAGAGGGTGAGACCTCAGTTGAGGCATCGATACCTCCTTTTAGTCAGAGAAGGATTGAACCGATTTATGGTTTACCAAGCCAAATATAACCCATAGAATTTCAAGGTACTATGGATCCGGTAGTAGCGAAAGAGTGGTTATAGTCAGTAGAGAGTACCATGGAGATCTTCCAGATGACTGACAGAGATAAAGTTAAGTATGCGAGTTTTCTCTTAAAAGGTGATGCTCAGATTTGGTGGCAGTTGATTAAAGAGACACAAGATGTGACTAGTATGACTTGGTGAGAGTTTAGACAGGCCTTTGAGGATGTGTACTGCATAAATAAGATGATATCAGATAAAGTACAAGAGTTTATTGTTTTACAGCAAGGAAATAGTTCAGTCAAGGAGTATTCGACAAAATTTACCTCTTTGGCGAGGTTTACCTTTGGTATAGTAAGTACACCTAGTTTGAGGATGGATAAATTCTTACGTGGGCTTAGACCAGAGTTGGCTTCGATTGTGGCAGTAGGAGCTCAACCCCCACGACATATAATGAGGCTTTGGCACAAGCTTTGAGATCAAAGGTGTATGTAAGACTAATGCCTCATAGTACAGTTACAATTGATGGCTCTAGTGCCCCTGCTTCATCAATTGTACACAATGGCTCAAATACTTCAACGTACTAGGATAATAAAAATAAAAGAAATTTCAACAAAAGGGTAATAGAAAAGAGTGGAAAGGTAAAAAGCAAAGGCCTCCTCCTCAGTGCCAAAAATGTGGGAGGTCACATTCGGGTAAGTGCTTATTTGCATTAGGGTGGAATGTATGCTATCGATGTCGACAACCAAGACATTTAGCTAGAGATTGTAAAGCTCCTTCGTCCCTAGCTTTTGCCTAGACACCCGTTACCCATACAGTTGGAGGTGCTCCTGCACGAGTATATACAATACAACAAACCCAAGCAAAGGCTAGCCCATCGGTAGTTACTGGTCAGTTGTTGTTTCACTCAGTTCCATTGTATGCATTGATAGACTTAGGGGCTACACATTCATTCATTACACCAGACGTGGTCAAGAGAGTTGGGTTACATTTTAGTAGAGTCATCCAGACCATTAAAATAAAGTTACCAGATGGGAAAAGTATAATGACTAATTAAGTCTTAAGGGAAGAGTCAGTGACTATTTAGAAAAGAGAGCTAGGTGTAGATTTAATTCTCTTTGATATGCCAGATTTTGATGTGATATTAGGTATGAATTTTCTAGAAAGGTAAAGTGTGAAGATAGACTGTCGAAAGAAAAAAGCTAACTTTAATTTAGATAATGGTGATAAATTCATTTTTGGAGAGGGACATCAAATCATCACTATGATTAATAGTATCAAAGCCAAAAAATTGATGAGAAAATGGTGCACAGAATATTTAGCTCATGTAGTACATAAGAATGAATCACAAAAATTTGATATAGATGAGGTGCCTATAGTGAGAGAGTTTCCAGATGTATTTCCCAATGATTTATCGGGGTTGGGCCACAAAGAGAATTAGAGTTCAGTATAGAGTTAGCTCCTGGTGTTGCACCCATTTCAAAGCTCCATATCGTATGGCTCCAGCTGAACTCTAAGAATTAAAGAAGCAATTACAAGAGCTTTTAGACAAAGGGTTTATACGACCTAGTCATTCTCCCTAGGGTGCACCTATACTATTTGTTAAGAAGAAGGATGACTCCCTTCGTATGTGTATTGACTACAAAAAGTTAAATAAGGTGCCAATAAAGAATAAATATCCACTGCCCCATATTGATGATCTGTTTGACCAACTCAGAAGAGCAATCATGTTCTCCAGGATTGACTTAAGATCAGGATACCATCAGGTGAGGATTGTAGAGTAGGATATATCAAAGATAACTTTCAGGACTAGATACGGGCATTATGAATTTGTGGTAATGCCTTTTGGTTTGACAAATGCCCCTGCGGTTTTTATTGATATGACGAATAGGGTGTTCTATGATTGCCTTGACAAATTTGTTGTGGTGTTCATTGATGATATATTGATTTACTCTAAGACTAGAGATGAGTACGATGAACATTTAAGGTTTGTATTACAACGACTGCGAGAAAAGAAGTTGTATGCCAAATTCACCAACTACGAGTTTTGGTTAGATAAAGTACTATTTTTGGGCCATGTCATATCCGGTAAGGGTATATCAGTGGATCCTAGCAAGATAGAAACAATTCTTAAGTGACAGAGACCTAAATCAGTGAAAGAGATTCGTAGTTTCTTAGGATTGGCAGGGTACTATAGACATTTTGCGGAAGGTTTTACTAGATTGGCTAGACCACTTACTGCTCTTACTAAACAAGGAACCCATTATCAGTGGACAGATGTATGTGAAATAAGTTTCCAAGAATTGAAAAGACAGTTAACAATAGCTCCTATTTTAGTGTTACCACAAGAAGGTGTAGATTATGATATTTACTGTAATGCCTACCATCAAGGTTTAGGTGTAGTTTTAATGCAGACAGGTAAAGTTATTGCTTATGCATCTTGCCAATTAAAAGATTATGAGATGTGATATCCCACCCATGATCTGGAGCTTACAATTGTGGTTTTTGCTCTAAAAATATAGAGACAATACTTATATAGGGTTCGAAGCAATATCTACATAGACCAGAAGAGTTTAAAGTATTATTTTACATAAAAAGATTAAAACATGCAACAAAAAAGGTGGTTAGAGTTGATTAAAGACTGTGATTGTGATATCAATTACCAACCAGGTAAAACTAATGTGGTAGCTGATGCTTTGAGTAGAAAAGTGGTTATATCTCGACTTACAACACAAAAAGAATTACAAGAACAATTTCTTAACAAGCAAATTGGCATTATGATTAGTAGAGCAGCCAGGTTGGAAGTTAAGACTACTCTCTTAGAGGAAATTAAAGAAAAACAAACAGTTGATCATTGGTGCCAAAAGGTTAAGCAACAGACTTTAGATGGTCAAGAGACAAAGTTTCAACTAGTTGAGAATGTACTTCGATTTAGAGATCGTGTATGTATTCCCCAAGATTCAGAGATAAAGAAGAAAATTTTAAGCGAGGGCCATAATACACTTTACACTGCCCATCCATGGGGGAGTAAAGATGTATCAAGATTTGAAGAAAAGCTATTGATGGATCAGGATGAAGAAAGATATTGGGGATTATATGGCTTGTTGTTTAACATGTCAAAAAGTCAAAGCTGAGCATCAGAGACTATCAAGACTACTTTAACTACTCAAAATACTAGAATGGAAGTGGGAAGATATCTCAATGGATTTTATCATTGGTCTTTCTCAGGTGCAAGGGGGATATAATGCATTATGGGTGATAGTTGATCACTTAACTAAGTCAGCGCATTTTATTCTAGTAAAAGATAGTACCACAGTAGATCAATTAGGTCAGATTTATGTAAGAGAGATAGTTAAACTCCATGGGGGTCGAGGACCATTGTGTCAGACAAAGATTCTAGATTCATTTCAGTTTTCTGGGGTAGTTTACAGAAAGCATTAGGTACCCAATTAGCTTTTAGTATGGCATACCACCCACAAACAGATGGCCAAACTGAGAGACTTATCTGGGTATTAGAAGATATGTTGAGAGCATGTTGCATGGATTATAGATCAAGTTGGCACGAGATCATTCTTTTGATGGAGTTTGCTTATAATAATAGCTACCAAGCTTCTATCAAGATGGCATCTTATGAGACCCTTTATGGTAGAAAATGTAGATTCCCGTTGTATTGGGATGACATTGGAGAACGAAGTAGTCTAATTCAGACTCTTGGGCCAGAAATGACTCAAAAAAGGTTAGAAGATATCAAAGTCATTAAGAACAGGATAGAGCAAGCTCAAGACAGACAAAAGAGTTATGCAGATGTAAAAAGGAAAAACTTGGAATTTCAAGTAGGTGATAAGGTATTTGTCAAGATTACCCCCTACAAGTACGTTATGAGATTTGGGCAAAAAGGAAAACTTACCCCAAGGTTTATAGGACCATTTGAAGTGTTGGACAAATTGATATGAATTGTAGCCCTTAATCTCTCTTCAATGATGAACAAATAGCTTTCAAATGATGGTCCAAAAATCCAGCAATAAACAAGCTCCTAAACCATGCAATATCAAGCAAATTTCCCACCCAAAACTAAGATTCATGCAACTCCAATCTATCATCACTTCAAGCAATCTTCAAGACCATCAAACATGAACTAAAATTAGCAAGAAGCAAACCTCAAGCATAAAGGAAATCTTCCACCAACTTGAGGGTGATCCAAGCATAAAGATTTCTTGCACACAAGCTTAAAGGAAGGCTCCACCCACTTGATACAAGAATCACCAACTTGAATCTCCACCACCAACTTCCTTCTTGCAATGGAAATTGGATAAAGGATGCAACTTGGTTCCCAAGAACACTAAGTTCTAAGAACTCAAGAGAGAAAAGCACAAGCTTTTAAAGTTTCATTAATTCATCAAAAGTTCTTTACAATAAGTTTGGATTGCCTTTAATAGGCATGATACAAACCATGGTTAAAGTCTAACTAACCCTAGTTAACTTAAACACCACTTAAATTAAATAAAAGAAAACACAAAAGAGAAAAATTACATAAGTTTCCTAAATCTAATTACATTTAAAACTAAAGAAAGAAATACATGTTTGATCATAAGCCCTTGGTTGGCTTGGCTTGACTTCTCCTTTTGTCTTTGAACTTGTTGTGTAGCCACTTTATGATTTTGGACTCCTTGGAGGGCCATGAATGAATGTTAGAATGCATGAGCTTCATAAAGTCACATTGCTTGAATTTGATCTCATTCATCTTGCCTTTATAATATGTGTGGAAATTACTCTTAGTAGGCTCACATGTGTGGTTGTTTTGGACCATGGAATTCTTTCTCTGAATTTCCTCTACTCTTGGATGTTTCCCATGATCATGAAGAAGTGTTGGTGAAGTGAAATTCATATCAATCTCCCCAGATTGATGAGGATTTGCCCTCAAATCCTGTTCAATCAATTCACCTACCGAGCTTCTATTACTTTCTTCTATTAATTCACTTTCGTGGTCATTTGCATGATTGAACTCGGAAGTATTTTCCTCATTGGCCACTCCATCACACTCATGTAAGATAGCTTTCCTAATTTCACCTTTCCTTTCAATCACCACTAATGCATCTTTGGCTTGATGTTCTTCCATGGACTCCTCAAGTTTGTTTGCTCTAGAGAAAGACGTTTGGGATGATGATGATGGAGATGATAATTCCTCAAGTGATAAGGGTATAAGGGTAATCTTCTTTTTGAGGAACTTGAAGGAATAGGTGTTCATCTTTTCGTTGTGTGTAACTTCTCTTTGACATTGCCATGGCCTCCCAAGTAACAAATGACATTCATCAATTGGAATTACATCACAAATCACTACATCCTCATAATTTTTGCCAATGGAAAAAGTTAGGATAACAAGTTTGTTCAATTGAATTGGGTTCCCATTACTTCCCCATCGTATCTCATAAGGACTTACAAGATCATATGTTGGGATTTTAAATTTTTCCACAAGGGTCTTAGAAGCCACATTAGTATGAATCTCTTTATCAATGATAACCTTACATACTTTTCCTTGGATTGTGCACCTACTGTGGAAGGGGTTTGCACTTGCCATTGGTTCATGTGGGATGAATTGGGAAGTGTTTAAGTAAATGGGAAATGAATGTTTTGGTTCTGTGAACAGTACCTTTTAGATGTGAACAGTAACTCGGGCCAATGAATTTGGGCTAGGGTATGGAGTTGGGTTAAGGTGTTACTAATTATTTGGGCTTGAAATTTTAGGTTGGGCTTTGGCAAACTTTAGTGAGGGTAACATGAAAATTTTGGCAAGGGACAATTTGGTAAATGAGGAATGCAAGTGGATAAATCAAAGTGGTAATAGTGTAGGCAAGTGAATACTTGTGAACATGCAAAGGTATGGCAAGGATGTAAGCATTTAATGTGCTAGGTTTCAAAGCCAAGATTTAAGGAAAAAGTTAATAAGGAAATTGACTAACCTCCTCCCAAATTTACAATAAGGTCCGGCTCACTTGCAAGGCAATTTGCAATTTATGTAAATTTTAATTTGAGGGCACAAGTTGGCATTGAATGAAGGTAAGGTGTCAAGCTTAATTTTAGGATCAAGTACTAACACCAATTGACCACTTTCTCTTTCCAAAATCAATCAAACTTTTAGCCAAAAATTGCAAATCCAGCAGCAAGTTATTCTTTCCATCTTCACATGAAAAGAACTTCCACAAGCTTCAAATTTCTAGCTAAGAACATTTCAAAAACCCAGCAGCCACTTCTTTTACTTCTTTCTCAACTTAAACATCCATTCAACACTTCAAACATATACCTTTAACACCACAATTGCATATAGAAATTTCTAGCCTAAATCTAGCAATTTTTCTTCACATAAAACATGTGAATTTAAGCCAATTTGAATGCAAAAATACAGCAGTCACAGAAGGATCAACGTGCAGAATTTTCAGCCCCTTTTATCTTTAGTCCCAAGCAATTTTTCAATGCGAAAAACACAACAACACAACCTAGAGCTCTGATACCAAATTGATATGAAATGGGAGCCCTTAAATCTTCTTCAATGGTGAACAAATAACATTCAAATGATGGTCCAAAAATCCAGCAATAAACAAGCTCCTGAACCATGCAATAACAAGCAAATTTCCCACCCAAAACTGACATTCATGCAACTCCAATCTATCATCACTTCAAGCAATCTTCAAGACCATCAAACATGAACTAAAATTAGCAAGAAAACAAACCTCAAGCATAAAGGAAATTCTCCACCAACTTGAGGGTGATCCAAGCATAAAGATTTCTTGCATACAAGCTTAAAGGAAGGCTCCACCCACTTGATACAAGAATCACCAACTTGAATCTCCACCACCAACTTCCTTCTTGCAATGGAAATTGGATAAAGGATGCAACTTGGTTCCCAAGAACACTAAGTTCTAAGAACTCAAGAGAGAAAAGCACAAGCTTTTAAAGTTTCATTAATTCATCAAAAGTTCTTTACAATAAGTTTGGATTGCCTTTAATAGGCATGATACAAACCATGGTTAAAGTCTAACTAACCCTAGTTAACTTAAACACCACTTAAATTAAATAAAAGAAAACACAAAAGAGACAAATTACATAAGTTCCCTAAATCTAATTACATTTAAAACTTACATGTTTTTAACTTCTCCTTTTGTCTTTGAACTTGTTGTGTAGCCACTTTATGATTTTGGACTCCTTGGAGGGCCATGAATGAATGTTAGAATGCATGAGCTTCATAAAGTCACATTGCTTGAATTTGATCTCATTCATCTTGCCTTTATAATATGTGTGGAAATTACTCTTAGTAGGCTCACATGTGTGGTTGTTTTGGACCATGGAATTCTTTCTCTGAATTTCCTCTACTCTTGGATGTTTCCCATGATCATGAAGAAGTGTTGGTGAAGTGAAATTCATATCAACAAACTGGGTAAAGTGGCCTACAGTCTTGCTTTACCTCCAAAGATGGACAAAATCCATAATGTTTTCCATGTCTCGTTGCTGAAAAAGTATATTAGGGACCCTTCTCATGTATTAAGTGTAGAAGAAGTGGAATTGACAGAAAACTTGGTGTATGAAGAGAAACCTGTAATGATCTTAAATAGAATAATTAAAGAGCTCCGAAATAAGCAAGTCTCACTTGTAAAGGTTTTATGGAGAAATCAATGAATGGAAGAAGCTACATGGGAGACAGAACAGAGCATGAAAGAGAGGTTTCCTGAGTTGTTCGCTTGAATTTTCAAGACAAAATTCTTATAAGGAGGGAGAATTGTAATACCTAAAGCCATGTATGTTTTAAAATGTCGTTGATGCCCTTTAGTAGTAATTATAGTTGAAAACATAAAAGAAAAATGACTAAAAAGGGCATTAAACCTTAAGTGAGCTTATTTGACTACTATTGTTAAATAGGGGCAAAATAGTCTTTTAACAAAGAATTAGAGGTTAGAATAGAGATTAAAATAAAATGACATAAAATAGTTTACATGGTTGGTAAGATTCTTTCGGTAAATTGTTAAAAGGATGTAAATGTCATTTTGGTAAAAGATGAGGGGTAAAATGGTAACTTTCCTAAAAGTTTTATTTTTTTGTATATTTTAAGGCATACCAACATTACCTTTCCTCTTTCACCCTTTCTAGTTAATTAAAATTACAAGAATGACTTGGTTTTGATGAAATTAAGAAATAAAGGCAAGGGTATTTTGGTCACTTAAACATTTGACATTAAATGTAAAGGATAATTATGCATAAAGGTGGTATTGCTTCTTCTTCCCGTAGCCAAACCTTCAGCTTCTTGTTCCCTCCATTTTTAGGTTATTTTGAGTTCAATTCAAGGCAAATTAAAGGGTTTCTAAGAGAATTTCTAGAGAAAAGTGAAGGAAATTAGTTAATCTTCTTAACTAAGGTAAGAATTTCAAGGAATTTGATATAATTATGCATAGGTTTATGATTTTATATTCTTTAATGGTGTTTTTAGGTGGGAGAAAATAGGAAAGGTGGTGAAAAAAAAGAAAAAGAACAAGAATAATCAAGCTAAGGTAAGTAAATTATGCTTTTAGGGCAATTATCCTAAACTTTGATAAAATTAGGTTTGATAACAATTAGGGTTTTATGTAATTGATATGTATATATTGCAATTCATATGACCAAGAGGGTAATCGAGTTGAAATAATGTTGGAAAGTTGTAAAATTGTGACATGAATGTATGATGTAGATTATGCCATGTTTAGAAACTTACCATTGTAATAGCCTAGGGGTAGAACTATCATTTTAGGCTCTGAAATTAAGGGTAAAATAGAGATTTTTAGTTAGAAAATGGTTCCGAAAAGATTCAAGGATAGAAGAGTCTTTTAGAAGCCTTTCGTGACTTATACATGGACATTCTGGGAAGAATATTCCATGTATGGCACGAGGAGAGAGAGATTTCAGATTTTTGAGGGGCACACGCCCGTGTGTCTAGGACACACGTTGTGTAACAAGTGAGATAAGCGATATATGTTTCTTTTCCCGTATTTTCTCTCAATTTTCCTTCAGCTTTTCCTCTCCTTCGTTTCCAGCGAACCCTAGGTAAGAATTCATTCAACTAGTAACCATTATTCTGGTTAGAGATCCAGGAGCAACTAGAGAGAGAGATCTGGATGCCATGGCTAGAGGTAAGTATTTCTTTACCTTTTTCACTTAGGTTTCCAGCATGCTTTTTCTGATTTTTAAGCTTCTTGCATGGTTGTTGTGTGATGAGTATGTTTTCTAGCATGTTTTGATGAAAATGTGATGCTTGGAATGATGATTGATGAGAGTATCATGCAATGTATAATGTTTATGTTCTTGGGTATGCTTTTGATGAGAAATGCATGAGATTTGGTATGCTTTATGATGATTGAATGAGGTGAGAATGGTTATTGGCATGTATATATGTTGTGTTTATGTTTGATTGAAGAATGGATGAGATTTGGATGTGTTTAAGTGGGATTTTTAAGGTTTCCAGATGCATTTGTAGATTCTAAGTTGAGCACACGCCTGTGTACCCGAGTGCACACACCCGTGTGTCTAATCCCAAATCTACATGCCCATGTAGGCAAGACACAGGATGGTGTTGAGGTAGCTACACGCCCGTGCAGTGCGATACACGTCTGTATGCCCAGTTATGCACGCTCGTGTACTTACACCACATACCCATGTGGTCAGCCAATTTTCATGAATGTTTGATAAATTTTGCCAGAAGCTAGCACACCCAAGAACACGAGAAGCTCATGGTCCCGTGTGCCTTGACACACGCCCATGCACCCATACACACACGCTCGTGTGGTTTAAGAAAGACAGAAAAAAGAGTATTAAAGCAAAGATAAGCTACCTTAAGCATTCTTACGCGAAATCTAAGCATGAGAAACATAAGAATAACAAGAGATAACATCATATCATGCATGATTATCAAGCATTGAGCATGGCATGCCACATGAGATGTTTTTAGAAAAAGAGATTTAAGGATCCAAGAGATGTTTTAAAAGTATATATATACGATGTCCCGAACATCAGTTAGGGGTGGATACAAGGGGGCGCCTGTGAGTTCGCACTCCCGTTAGAGAAGGAAACCATGCTTCGCTAGAGAGGACATGGTCGTGCACGAGTAGTTTTATCATAGGTTTGAGCTCACACGGCCAAGGTGTCGAATCCCTGTGTTCATCAGTCTGGCTAGCATAACAGAGATATTTTTCAGATACAGTACTTTCTGATACTGTTTTCAGTATACTATATGTATATATATGAGGATCTTTGGATCAGAGATTTTATATCAGAAAGAGTTTTCAGAAAAGAATGAGTTTTCAGAAAATCAGGCCTGAGGGGTAAAGCTTTATAACTAATGAGATTTACATGACATTAGAGCATGCATATCATGTCATGTACAACATTTATGGGAAACATATGAGATAAAAGCAAAGTACAAAGCATAAAACAGATGAAAACTCTGAGAACTCAATGATTAAATAAAGTAAAGAAATAAGGGAATAAGAAAAGAATGATACAAGCTACTGTAAAGCAAGTATAACAAGATGATAAGAAAATAGTAAATAGAGAACTCGAGGTCTGATCTAAGATCAGCTTTTGCTCGATGACCTGTATGTGTAAGAGATAGAAAATGCTTATTGAGTGATTTTGTCACTCACCCCTTTCCCTTCCTTTCTCTTTTGTAGGTCAATGAGTTAGGGACTGAGATGTGGCAATATAGTTGTGAGGTTTTGGGGACATGGCTCGATAGCTAGTTTTATGTTTCAGCTTGCATGCTTGATAACTTGTATCTCATGTATTTATGTGTGTCATTATATTGTAGTATGCACTGTATGGATAGCTTGATTTTATACATGAGTAGCCTGGGATTTTCAAAAAAGCCATTATGACTTATTTTATAACTGTATTGATGTTTTACACTTCCGTATATAGATTTTCAAATTATTTTGAGCAATAGTTAAGTGTTCTTTTTCCTTGTAGGGATTTTCGTCATAGGCGCATTTTTAGTATTATTATATATATATTTTAAATAGCTACGCACACTAGGCTTGGGGCGAGGGTCACTACAACCATGCTTTGAGTATTGGTTAAATTTCTATATAGAATTATGTTTTAATACATATTTAAGGATGATATATAGGGTTAAATTGAAGAAAACTTGGGTTAATAGAAAGTGGCAGTTTGACCTTAACTATGTTAGAGAATTGTTGTAACTTTATATATATATATATATACACTGTTAGTGCAAATGGTATATATAATTGGCATTTTATGCATAGTATCAAAGTGTATTTAACCACATATTGCATTTCATGTGAACATCCAAACATAAGTCACATGAGTTCTAGAAAGAAAGTTTATATTCACATGTTTAATTATTACTTTATACACATGGTTTTCAGAGAAAGGTATTTATAAGTTTTGTTTTATGAAATAAACTAGTTATAGAATTTTCTTAGGACTGATATGATGGGGAACCCACAGGGTAGCCCTACACGCTTGTTGTTCTTAGTGAGCAACCCCAGAGTAGAGTTTACTACAGTCCAATAGAGTGCGTATAGGTTGAAGACTATAGACAGAGTTAGATTTTATAGCCATGGTTCCTCATTCTTCAGCTTAAACCAGTCTACAGAAAAAAAAAAAGAAAAGAAAAAAAAGAGTTTTCAGAAAGAATTTTAAAGAATTTTCAGACCTTTAATTGTTTTGGAATCTTAGAATATGCATGACATGTATAGCATATTTGATTGCATCACATATATACACATATGCAGTCATATGATGCATACATAGACTTTTAGAGATTTCAGAGTGCCCAAGGAAGTACTGCTATAAGCAGAAATGTTAAAGTTATAAGAAAACGAAAAGAAATCAGTACTAAGTTTTTTAGATTATGTTAGCTTAATTTACTTACTGAGTATACTTTTATACTCACCCTGTGGTTTTATAATGTTTTCTCTTTAGGTGGGAGTGGTGCAACTACTGAGAGAGATCATACATGGGCATGAGCACCAGGCAGACTAGTTATAGGACTAATATATTTTTGAGATGTATATATGTAGTAACTAATCTTGGAGATAAGTATATGTATATAAGAGTAAAATATTGTTAGCCAGAAAATATAATTTTATTTCCGTTGTGTGTATGCCTAATTTCATTTATCATTGAACTTGTGAAAATAAAAATCCAGTCATTAGGTAGGACTGGTATTTGGTTGGCTAAAAAAATTTGGAGTGTTTTCCTTACAGGTTTATTATTCTCAAGTTGACTATTTTTAGGAAAACTCTGCCAGATTTTTTCCTTGAAAATAATTTACTTAGGGGTTGGTTTCAATAACCTAGACAACCGAAGACCAAAATAAAATAAAAAATGAAAACAAGGAAAAAAAGGACAAAAGGAAACTTGAAATCACCTAAGAAAGATACAAGATTTCAAGAGAAGGGTGTGATGAAGATTGAAAGAAAGCAAGCTAAATGTAACATAAGTAAGCAAGAGAAACAAAACATTTAAGACATACGTAAATCAATTGGACAATCGGGATGGTTGTCAAAAAGGCTAACCAACTAGATAGAAGAACAATGTAAAATTAATACCTAGGTAAACAAGGTGATAAGATGGAAAAAATTAAAAGAAATTAAAAAAATTAGGAAGAAATTCTCTCTTATCTCGCTCTAGTAGTTATATAGTTTTTTATTTGATGATTGGCATGTAATTAAGTAAAAATAACCATAATCAAGCATGTAAGAAGTTATATCTAAGTTTTTAAAGCATGAAATATGTTGATGTTATATTTGATGAGTTATATTTTGGAAGCTAGAATATAAGGTAAGTTTTCTCTCTGTCTCAAGTAATTCTGATGATGAATGTTGAATTAGAAATAAATTTATGATTAACTGATATAGATAATGAAATTGCAAGCATGTTTTGAGTGATAATGAAATGATAATGGGGATTTATGTTGATGATGATTACATAAGCATGATTAAGTGTATTTTAATATTGTAAAGGATGTATGGTTATGTTTTGATAATAATATATGATGTTTGAGATATTATAGTGTTGATCTGGTGGTTATTTGTAATTGTTTGATTGAGATCTATCGTAATATATCCTAATGTATGATCATACATATAAGATGACATATGATCATACAATTGTGTTTTATAGTTTCATGACTATATGTGCATTATAGTTATGGGCATATGAGAAGTGTTGATGGTGTTACCTAGAGACATGACTATAAGATGGTGAGTGACATTCATATGGTATGTTAATTCCATGTTAGCTAGAATTTAAGTGCGACAGGACTGTGCAACTTATAGATGTACAATTGTATGTTACATCCAAAATTGAATTTAAAAAGTAAATAAGCTTAATTAAAAAGAATTTAAGTATTGTTAAGATTTAATGTATTTCAAGCATTTACATGGTATGACATGCCAAAAGAAAGAATTTTAAGTAAAATTATTTAAACTGAAATATGTGTGTTTTATGAAAAGTAGAAAACTAATATTTAGAACATCTTTTAAAGGTGGATATAAGGAGGCATCCATGGGTTCAGACACTCATTAGAGATAGAAACTAATATTCATTAGAGAGGATATAACTATTAACTAAGCTTATTAGAGAAAATACTAGTCGTGTATTAGTATAACTTACATGGCTAAGGTGCCAAATTTCTATGTTCATCAGTTTGATCAGTATATGAGTTTTGATAAAAGTTTTATAAAAGATAATGATTTTATGATAAGTTTTCTGATGAGATCTTTCAATTGATTATGACAAGTTTATGATGAGATCTTTAGATTGGTTATGACGATTTCAAGAATATGATTTAAAAGCATGAAGCTTTAGTGCTAAGTCATGGTTTTTAGCATGTTTTTACTACTACATAGATGTCATAGCATTCATAGCCAAGAGAATAGAAACTAAGACATTTAAGAGAATTAAGAGAAAATTTAAAGAAGATTACATAAGATACTAAATAAGAATGATGAATTAAGTAAGAAAGATAGATTAAGACATTAAAGTAAGAATTTAAGGATTAGGTTTATGTATGTTAAGTTTAAGAGTTTACTTGTTGAGTGACTTGTCACTCATTTCAATCTCTTTCCTTGTATATTGAGTTTGTTTTACTTCTTGAGCAACTACACATGAGAGGTTCTAATCGTCAAGATTGTATTTAAGTTTTATGTATTTGAATGCATTTAAAACAGTTATCATGGTTTACATTGTAAACAATATTATGTTCTACATTATTCAAAAAATTAATAAAGATATATTATTCAGAAGAGAGTTTATGTATGTTATATTTTAGTTAAGTTTATAATTTCTATATTATAAGAATGAAAGAATGTTTTAAATTTTTTGCATATTTTTCAAGAAAGATATATAATACTATTATATTAACTAAGTATTAAAAAAAATATAGTAGTATTACAATTGTTGGTATCAAAGCAAGATTTTGAGAAAATTGTTTTGAAAACTAGTTTTTAAGTATTTTAAAAGATAAATTCTTTTGAAATTGCATTGTTTTTATAACTTACATTTAGTTATAAGTTTAAAAGTCATGATAACTAGTGCTTAATGTGCCTACTCAATGTAAGTATTTAATTTTTCTTTAATATGAATTCATATGAATTAATGAATTATTAATAAAACTTCTAAAGATGAGAAGAGATAATATTTCCTAGCCTGGAGTTGATATGGTTGATAGTAGTGTACATATTAAACCTACTGATATGTGATGCGTTAAAAGTTTAAACCCTAACTTCCTAGCAAGTGTACTAGTTCAAAGTAATACGGGAAGTATTCAGGGTGTCGTATCCACGGGATCGCGTAAGCAAGTACCAAGACGGCACCACTCTTAATTTTATCTAAACTATCGAATTCGCGTCTAAAATAAATATGAAAAATAAAATAAAATTAAAATTAAGCAATTAAGAAACACGCCTGGGTAAATCGAATAACAATATGTGAGAAAATGCTAAGATTTCGGGTTCACTAATTCACTACAATGTAGGTTTTTCATATGCTTATGTATTTCATATTATTCATGTGACAACGGAATTCCCAAAATTGATTAACATTCTTTCTCAAGCAATATTAATCATAATTAACAATCTAATAACCTAACTATCTCTATTTAGGTTTAATTAGATGAAAATGCATTAAGTTCTATGGAATCCACTAGCTTTCAGCACAAGCCTATTGTGCCTATAACTATTGCATGTATTATCAAATATATCTCTATATTTAATTAATCCACAGTTCGTATTCTCGCTGCTTTTATGTAATATCACCTCTCGGTCTCAATCACACAACAGAAATCCTATTAAAAGTGGCCAAGTTTCAATAGGCATTAAGTTCAGAATGCAAACTCACATGAAATAGTATGTTCGTAAATTGTAATTGAAAAAGCCTACATATTCATGAATTAGCTAGCCCTAATCTTAGCAAAAATTATTTAGTTCATCATTAAAAACAAATAAGCAATAAGATTCAAACAAATCATAAACATAATGGAGAAAATAAAAATAAAACCAGATGAATGTTGAATCTCTTATTGAAGTTGATGAAGAAATATTCTCACAATTGTAATCCGAAAAGCTTTTGATTGAATCCCTAAATTAAAATATTGAATATTAGAAAATTGGGTGAAGAATCTCTCAAAAAATCTCCTAGGACGCCTCTCTCGATTTCTAAAATTACAAAGTCTTATATATGTTTAGGGTTAGGGAAGAATTTCAGTTAAACTGAAATTCTGTGAACAGTGTCTATGTCGCGGCATGTGCATTCTGTCTTTTGCTGCTAGGGCTTGTTGCGGGCTTTGAAATATTTAATTGCGATTATGCCGCAGCCTCCAGCCTCTGCCTTGCAAGGTAAGTAAGCTTCATTTTATGCGCTTCATCTTATGCCACGACCTCCAGCTTCTGGATTTTTGAATTAAATTCATGCCGCGACCTTTGGCTTCTGGAGTGCACCTCATTCATGCCGCAACATCATGCCGCGACATGAAGTTTGCTAAGCCGGTTTCGATTCCGCTCCTTGATCTTTCGCTTCGGTTGTAATTTTTGGTCTCGAACACACTCACTTGGTCTTGTTTCAACTCGAAATTATGTAAATTCCTACAAAACAAAAACAATAACCACGTGATCCCGAATTTACACAATTTAATAGCAAAATGGACAAAATCTCTCCCAAATTCGCCTGAAATAAACCATAATATATACGTATGTCCTTTATCCATCACAACCCCCAACTAGCGAATTGCTAGTCCCTAGCAATGAAAGCGACTAATTTTATTTTATCTTACGTTAACAAAAAATATATATATATATAATAAACTATCTAAACCACTTCCATAGATTGACACGGTTGCATTTAGCTTATGCAACAAGCCTTTAAACCCCTAGGTGGCCCTAGTGGACGAGTTATAGTCTCGTGAGGGTTTCCAGCGATGCTACCCACAAACATCATTTACCCTATCCCTAGAAAAAAATATATATATATATATATATATATGGCAAGCACATAATATTACAACAACACAATATTTAACTCGTACAATTGTCTCATGAACTACAACAAATAATCAGTACACAACTTACCAACCTCATTCTCCTTAAAAGTATTTCAAACAACACACCACTACTTTATCAACTCTTACATCCATTTCATTCACAAACCATCAACCAAACTTTCAGAATATATCTATGCATGCATCCACATATACAAGTGACTGAAAACAAATTTTATAAACAAGTTCCCTCAGACAAACCATTGAATTGTCTTCCCTTGATCTATTAATGACAATGCTTCGACCCTAGATGTTATGAATTTTATGCTCATTATATATCATGCTTAATAATATTTTTTTTTGTTGGTATTTTCTTTTATACATGATTTTTCAGGGCTTTATTTGGTTTCCTTAGATTGTGAACTAGTCTTTTTACGCGAGCAATCGATACTTGTAATACCATTGCCCAGTTACTTAACTAATCACATACCTAAGGTGCTTTGCATACTCTTATCTCTAGTCACTTTCCACTTGAGGGTCACTCACGGTGGACATGCTAACCCCCAACCTACTCAGCAACTAAGACATTGGAGTAGTTGAAATTTCAATTTATGCCCTTGATGTTTTCTTTATCCATATATATATTATATCTAAGGATCTAAGCAATGTGCATTTTCAACCATAGTTCAAACAATCTTCAGGTCCATTTAAGCGTTTTTAAATTTGTCACTTGCATATATGAACACAACACACAACACAACTCCTTAAGTTTAGTCATCAACCATACATACCTCAAACCTGAAAATTTCAATTTTATAGCATGTTTCTCCATACTTCTAAATTAAACAAAACTAGCTTATCATATACCAATTGTTCATCATAGTTATGCATAATCATAGACATACGAGCTAATTCAACACACACACTAAAACAAAAACAAAAAAAAAAAATTTCAAAAATATCAAAAATTTGTCACTGATGTTGCCATTCATGCAATCTAGTTCTAACTTTTCCTCACCCCCAACCTAGCATCAACATTGTCCTCAATGGCGAATGAGAAAAGTAAAAAGTTAGAACTACTTTCCTTATTTTACGTAGGTGTCCTTGCTTGCTTGTGCATTGGGATTTGAAATTTAGAAAAATTCTTCACAGCCAATGCTACAAAAAAAACAACGTCGAGCAATGTTGTTAGATTACATCAAGTTGACAAAAAAAAAATTTAAAACAAGAAAAACAAAGAATAAAGAAATATAAAGGATACAGCTTGGGTTGCCTCCCAAGAAGTGCTTGTTTATAGTTTTTAGCTTGACTTGATATTGGTATTCTTAGGCCGGTTCATTCAATAGGGTGGAGACTTTACCTTTCCTCCATCCACTTTCTATATAGTACTTCAACCGTTGCCCTTTGACCGTATATATGCCTTTATCCTTGTGATTTACCTTCTTAGCTCCTTTAGAATAGACTTTTGTGACAATGAATGGATCGGTACCTCGAGCTCTCAACGTTTGAGGAAAGGGTTGATATTGAGAATTTGAGAAGAATCCTTTTTGGCCACCATCACATTTGTTTCTTGTGGGTTGTTGGTCTCGCCACTTTTTAGGTTTATCTTTATCAACTTGAGCTTTGTTATTCCTAAGATCTATTCTTCCCTTACTCACTTCCACTCTATGACATGTCTCTTTTTCACTAGAGGGACTTGTGGCTTTATACACTTTGAAGGTCACTATCTTATTATCAACTCTTAATTTCATGGTCCCTTCTCTCACATCAATTAGTGCCCCTCCAGTGGCCAAGAATGGTCTTCCAAAACTCAAAGGCATTTCAATATCTTCTTCAATATCCAACACAAGAAAATCCACAGGAAATATAAATTTATCAACCTTTACCAATACATCTTCCACAATACCTCTTGGATACGTGATTGATCTATCCGCTAATTGTAAGGACACTGTGGTGGGTTGTGGTTCTCCAAGTCCTAATTTCCTGAAAATAGACAAAGGCATTAAGTTGATGCTTGCCCCTAAATCACATAAAACTTTAGAGAATGAAATTGAACCTATAGTGCAAGGAATAGAAAAACTCCTTGGATCTCTAAGCTTTGGTGGCAATTTATTTTGGAGAATGGCGGAGCACTCCTCTGTGAGTTTGACTGTCTCATGCTCCTCTAATTTCCTCTTATTAGACAAGATCTCCTTTAGAAATCTTACATAACTTGGCATTTAGAGCAAGGCATCTGCAAAAGGAATATTAATGTGAAGTTTTTTGAATATCTCCAAAAATTTTGCAAATTGCTTGTCCAATTGCCTCTTTTTATATGCAAGAGGAAAAGGAGGCTTGATCTCTATTGGTTTTTTCTCCACCTCCTTTGCCACTGGTTCATCTTCTTCAGCTTTTTTATGCTTTTCTTCTTCATGATCTTTCAGTTCTTTCCCACTCTTAAGTGATATGGCTTTGACATGTTCTTTAGGGTTTGTTTCGGTATCACTTGGTAGTGTGCCTTGTGCTCTCCCTGCTATTATATTTGCCAATTGTCCCACTTGCACCTCAAGATTTCAAATGGATGCCTCTTGGTTCTGAAATCTTGTTTCAGCATTATTGATGAATTTCGTCATGAGTTCCTCTAGATTAGATTTCTTTTCTTGAGGTTGAAACCCTGGTGGTGGTTGCTTTATTGAATTTTGATTACTCCATGAAAGATTAGGATGATTTCGCCACCCAGGATTGTATGTGTTGGAGTACGGGTTATTTTGTTGAGGCCTGTGAAAATTTCCCACAAAATTAGCACTTTCAGAAGAGTACATGAATGGGTTACCTACTTGACAATCAATGCTCGCATGACCCCCTCCACATAGATCACAAATGACGCTCTTTGTTTGCATGACTGCCATTGTATCGATTTTCTTGTTCAACACTTCTATTTGGGTAGCCAATGCATTGAAAGAATCCACTCCATGAACTCCCATGGCTCTCCTTGGTGCTCTATCGGTTTGTCATTGGTAACTGTTGGAAGCCATTTCATCTAACAACTCGAATGCTTCCTCAGGTGTCTTCCTCATAAAGTTACCTCCTACAGCTGCATCAATTAAAGTACAATTAGCAGGCATTAAACCATTATAGAAGGTTTGTACCTGAAACCATATGGGTAATCCGTGGTGTGGGCATTTTCGGAGTAGTTCCTTGTATCTCTCCCATGCTTCATATAGTGACTCCGTATCATACTGCATGAAAGTTGTGATGTCATTACGTAATTTTGCAGTCTTTGATGGAGGAAAGAATTTTGCTAGAAATTGCTGCATCATCTCATCCCATGTAGTGATCGACCTAACCGGTAGGGAATTTAACCAACTCTTTGCTTTATCCCTTAGTGAAAAAGGGAATAGTCTTAGCCGAATGGCATCGTCAGTAACCCCATTCTGTTTGAAAGTGCCACAAATCTCCAAAAAATTAGCAATGTGTTGATTCGGATCATCACTAGGCAAACCATTGAACTGAATCGACGTCTGAATCATTTGGATTATGCCTGGTTTGATCTCGAAATTGTTGGCTTGTATTGATGGTCTTCTAATGCTTGAAGTTGTGCCTTCGATTGTAGGAGTCGCATAATCAATCAGAGAGCGCTGGTTTGTAGCTCGATTTGCTTGCTCTAAGGCCGGTAGTGCTACTCTTTGATCCTCTGTCATTGCTCTTCTTTGCCTCGTCAACTGATGTAATGTTCTTTCTATCTCAGGATTGAAAGGCTCAGTTGTCTGATTTCTAGTGCGTGTCATGCACTAGATGAGAATCTGCAAGGCAAACAAGACCAAGTAACGGCGTAAAATCATAAAAACAAAACTAAACAAAAATTAAAATAACAAAGAAATAAAATGTCTAGAGTAAAATTAGAAACAGTATATCTCAATATTAACTAAGACGCAATCCCCGGCAACGGCGCCAAAAACTTGATGCGTTAAAAGTTTAAACCCTAACTTCCTAGCAAGTGTACTAGTTCAAAGTAATACGGGAAGTATTCAGGGTGTCGTATCCACGGGATCGCGTAAGCAAGTACCAAGACGACACCACTCTTAATTTTATCTAAACTATCGAATTCGCGTCTAAAATAAATATGAAAAATAAAATAAAATTAAAATTAAGCAATTAAGAAACACGCCTAGGTAAATCGAATAACAATATGTGAGAAAATGCTAAGATTTCGGGTTCACTAATTCACTACAATGTAGGTTTTTCATATGCTTATGTATTTCATATTATTCATGTGACAACGGAATTCCCAAAATTGATTAACATTCTTTCTCAAGCAATATTAATCATAATTAACAATCTAATAACCTAACTATCTCTATTTAGGTTTAATTAGATGAAAATGCATTAAGTTCTATGGAATCCACTAGCTTTCAGCACAAGCCTATTGTGCCTATGACTATTGCATGTATTATCAAATATATCTCTATATTTAATTAATTCATAGTTCGTATTCTCGCTACTTTTATGTAATATCACCTCTCGGTCTCAATCACACAACAGAAATCCTATTAAAAGTGGCCAAGTTTCAATAGGCATTAAGTTCAGAATGCAAACTCACATGAAATAGTATGTTCGTAAATTGTAATTGATGTGAATCCATCAAATTGGCTAAAACTACATTCAAAAGCTTAAGCATGCAAATTAGGCTCTAATCACTTCCAATACTCAACACATCACTTCCAACCATCATCAAACATCCCAATCTACTGATTTTCATCACCAAATCAACACCACATCAAGATTAACAAAACCAAAGGCAAGCACTATAAGTTCTACAAGTTCAAGTAGATAAATTTTCCATGCAACACATATAATACTTACTAGATTAGCCAAATGATACTCCAAGCATAAAGGCAAAGCCACCAACTTGGAAATCCACCACCAAACCTTTGGCTAAAGTTTGGATAAAGGAAAAACAAATCAATTCAAGAGACAAACTCAAGAACCAAAATGAGAGAGATTTTCATATTGATAAAAACTAGTTTTTACAATATTTTCATGCCTTTATATATGGTCTTCCTAAAGGCATGGTCAAAGCCCTAATATTAAATATAAATACAACAAAATGAAATTACAAAATATTACAAAATTTCTAAGCCATTGAAATGAGAAATGAGCCCATGCTTCATTAATTACAAGCCATGCCACTTTTCCTTAAATAAAGGAATCATGTCCCCTTGACTTTGCAACTTGCATATCTTCCATTCTTTGAATCAAATTGAAGCCAAATTTGGTAAGTGGGCCTAATTCTCCTTGATGAACATGGGTTGGGCTAGGATAGCCCAATGTGAGCTCTTCTTGGACCTCTTTGTTGCCTTGGGCCATTTGCTTGCATGTTTGATTGGCTTGGACCATAGACTTCATATCTTGGACTCATTTGGCTTTTGATTTCATTCCATAAACATGAAGAAGTGTAAGGCTACTGGAATGGGCTGGGATCACATCATCCTCCTTAGGTTGAAGAGGATTTGCCCTCAAATCCAAGAAATTGTTATCTTCAAAATATGGAGACAAGTCACCTACATTAAAGGTTGCTGAAACTCCACCAAATTCACTTGGAATGTCCACCTTGTATGCATTGTCCCCAATCTTCTCAATAATTACAACTTGCCTAGGTTACATCAGCTACATAAATTTAATGATTCTAGAGATTTGACTATAGATGAAGAGTTCATAAAGTCTGTTGAGAGTTTCATACGTCTATTCAAAATGTTTGATAAAGAAAAGGAATAGTATTTTATGTATTTACTAAAAAGAGATACAATAGTCTAGTGGAATTTGGCAAGATATTAGTATATGTGTCAAGGCTAAGTTGGAATAAGCTTTAATGGATATTTGATAAGGAGTTTAAAAGTATTGATTTGGATACACTCGTGCTTAGTAGTTTACTGAGTTGACTTAAGGAAATAGTTCGATTAAGGAATATGCCATAAGCTTTAATATGTTAGCTAGGTTTATGCTAGGTTTGGCTAGTTTTGAAGAGGGTTGAGTTTAAAAATTTATGCATGTACTATAACTAGTGATTGCTAGAGATGTGATAATAGAAGCTTATCTACCTTAGAGTTATAGCAAGGCTTTAAAGAGAGCATTAAGATTTGAGATTTGCTCAAAGAAAATAGGTATGTTCACTGAGATAAATAATAATAAGGATAAGAGTAAGAGACCAACTCAAGGTAAGAAAGATTTTATGGATCACAAAAAGGCCCGAGTAGACTTGCAACTTATGAGAAATATTATAAAAAACCACAGTAGAGTTCTTGTCAGACCAAAATGTATAGTTCAGTGTCAACAACCAAGGCATAGGGTATTTAGTTATCTTACTCAAGATGGAGGAGGTAAGGCTTATGTGTTTGCAGTGGGGGTAAGAGCAGACAGATGCCAATCCATTAGTTGTTATAGGTTAGTTACTTTTTTTTATAAAACTACTTTGTTTGTTTTAACTGATTATAGTACTACCTATTGTTTCATTAAACTAAAAGCATTATAGATAAATTAAGTTTACATATTGATTTAAATGATAATAAATTTGCATTAGCCCATCAAATGATAGTTTAATGATGAGTGATTAGATGTTAGTAAGGTAGGTTACAGTCATTTAAGGTAGGTTGTTGTCAGCTAATCTATTTGTTATAGAGATACTTGATTTTGATATTATGTTAAGCATCAATTTTCTATGTAACTATAGTGTCAAGATTAATTATAAAAAAAAAAATGTTTGGCTTTAATTGAATAGAGATAAATTTGTGTTTAGCAAGTATGGGATTTAGAATATGACGATCTTTTATGTTAAGGTAAGAAAATTATTGAGTAAATGTTGTCTAGGGTATTTAGCCAATAATATGAAAAAGTCGATCTAGCTTAAGGATTAAGGATGTATCATTAATTAGAGAATTTATTGATATGTTTCCTTAGGATCTTTTTGGTTTATCTCAAAAGATGGAGATTGATTTCAATGTTGAGTTGGTACTTGCTACCACTCAAATTTCTAAGGCAGTTTATAAGATAACGATAGTTGAGTTACAAGAGTTGGAGTTGTTGGATAAAAAGACCATTAGGTCCAGTTATTCTCTATAAAGTGCTTCGATCCTATTTATGAAAAAGAGACAGTTTGATAAGAATATTTATTAACTATCAAGAGTTAAATAAGATGACTATTGAGAATAAGTATCCATTTTCAAGCATTGATAATTTTCTTGATTATTTGAGAGAAGTAGTAGTATTTTCTAAGATTGATTTGAGGTCTAGATCTCATTAAATTAAAGTTGTGGATAATTATGTGCCCAAAACTACTTTTAAGATAAGGTATGGTCATGATAAATTTATAGTGATGTCATATGGTTTGACGAATGTTTTAATAGTATTTATGAATTTGATAAACAAGATATTTCATGATTACCTTTTTAAGTTTGTTATAGTATTCATAAATGATATTCTAGTGTATTCGAGAAGTAAAGAGAAACATAAGTAGTATCTAAGGATTATGTTGTAGTGGTTGAGAGTAAAAATAATTATAAGCCAAAATTTTCAAGTATGAGTTTTGTTTGAACAATGTGACATTTTTGGGTCATATTATATTAGCTGAGGGTATTTCAATAAATTTAAGTAAAGTAAAGGCTGTGTTAAGTCAGCAAAGGTCAAGGATAGCTAAGGAGGTTAAGCGTTTTCTAGGATTAGTTGGTTATTACTGGAAGTTCATTGAGGATTTCTCTAAGTGGGATAGATCATTGACTACTTTGACGAGGATAAAAGTTCCTTGCAAATGGTCTGATGAGTGTAAGTCTAGATTCTAAAAGTTAATGTAGAATGAGAATGTGATTGCTTATGCTTCAAGACAATTAAAAGATTATAAGTTCAAGCATCTAATACATGATTTAAAGTTAGCTGTTATAATCTTTGCTTCGAAAATTTTGGAGGCTTTGTTTGTGTGATGTCAAATGTAATATTTATTTTGATTGTAAGTCTGACGTATTCCTTTTCACAAAAAAAAGCTTAATATAAGACAATACAAATGGTTAGAGTTTGTCAAGTATTATGATTGTAAGATCAGGTATTATCTTAGTAAGACTAATATTGTTGTCAATGCTTTGAGTAAAAAAGTGGTTTTATCTAAGGTTTTAGTTTAAAGGGAAATTCTGAGGGATATCTATAAGAAGTAAAATGAAGTTGTGACTATTAGGCTTTTAAGACTATAGATTGAGTCAACTTTGTTAGATGATATTTAAGTTTGACAATTATCTGATTATTGGTCTTAGAAAATAGTTTAGAAAATTAAGAGTGGTCCAATAGTCAACTTTGAGATAAGAGATATGGTTTTAAGATATAGTGGTAAAGTATATGTTCTTGATAATGGTAGGTTGAGATAGAGGATCTTGGTTAAGGTTCCCAATGCAGTACATTTGGCTCATCCAAAGAGTGTTAATCAAGATCTTAAGAGAAGGTTTTAGTGGTCTGGTATGAAAAAGGATATAATTGATAAAATGTTAAGTGTTTGGCTTGTTAGTAGGTTAAGGTAAAGTGTTAGAGACCTTCAAAATAATTACAACCATTAAGTATTCTTGAATGGAAATAGAAGAGTATTCACATGGATTTTACTATTGGGCTTCCCAGAGTTCAATAGCGTTATAATAACTTATAGGTTATTATAGGTTGTTTGACTAAATAAACTCACTCTTACCTATCAAAGATTTATCAAAGACAATATGTTAGTTAATCGATTATGTTAGTTTTATATTAAAAAGATTGTTACATTGTATAGTATTCCCAAAGTTATTGTATCAAATAGAGATTCAAGGTTTTTGTCTACATTTTAAAGAAGTTTACAAAAATCATTAGGTACTTAATTGAATTTTAGTATAGTTTATCACCTATAAACAGTTGGTCAGACAAATAGAACTAATTAGATTCTACAATATATGTTAAGAGCATACTGTATGGATCACAAGTCTAGTTGGGTTAAGTTATTGTCTTTGATAGAGTTTACATAGAATAGTTATCAGTTGACAATTCATATGGCTCTGTATAAGGCTTTGTATGGTAAGAGATATAAGTCCCCTCTTTTATAGGATGAGATTGGTGAGATATTCATTTGATTTGATTTTGGGTCTTGAGATGACTCAAAAGATGATTGACTAGATACAACTTATTAGAGAGTGTATAAGATAGACCCAAAAAGTTATGAGATAAGAGGTGTAAATAAATTGAGTTTTAGGTGGGTGACAACGTATTTTTAGTAAACTTGCTCCTTAGTATATTAGGCTATATGAGATTTTAGAGAAGTTAGTAGTATGACTTACAGGCTAGCTTTGATTACACGTATAAACTGCATATATAATTTCTTCTGAGTTTCTTTATTTAAAAAGTATGTTAGGGATTTTCCACATATGCTTGAGGTTAAAAAAAAAAAAGAGTTGATAGATGATTTAAGTTATTAGGAGTAGCCAGTAATTTGCTCCTTAGTCAAATTAAGATCTTAAGGAATAAAAGGATTATGTTATTTAAGGTTTTTTAGTGGAATCAAAGATATGAGGAAGCTACTTGAGAGATTGAGTTTGAGTTTACATAGAGGCTTTTAGAATTATTTAGATAATTTATGGGATAGAACTTTATAAGACAAAGAGAGTTGTAAGAATTGAGTTCTAAAAAAGGGTAAAATAGGTAAGATGAGGTACATTAGTCTTTAGGGTCTTTATTTAGGCTATACACGTGTCAACCTAGGACGCTACCACATGTACAGTGCAAAAGGCATGAGAATATTTGAATTCTCATCATGCATAACCATACATCACCTCGTGTAGTTATACATATTTTTATTTTCACGTGTCTTATATAAAGCAACTTGTTTGTGAGATTTTCATTTTAATTCAAACTAATTTTTTAAAGATCTTAAAAAATGAGATCTAAAAAGCTAAAGAAAAGCTTGAGCAAGGAGATTAGATAACAGTGATCAGAGTGTATCCTAGAGAGAGAGAAAACTTATAAGCTAACTTATGAGGTAAGTAGTTTTTCAACATTTATGCCATAAATTGATATGTTATGCTTAGATCCATTTTTTAATTATATGTTTAAATGAAATTAATGATAATAGGAACTTATTAACATGATCGATTGTAGAATTAAGTAAGAAAAATTATAAATCAGGCATGAAATCTAGAGATCTAGGTTATTATGAGAGATTGTGATGGATTGTATTATGCTTGCTAATGATGACAATCTAGGTACATTTCTTACTTTATTTGAGCTTTGATGGTGATGTATTCAGATTTGGTTAAATGTCGATGTTATTATGCCTAATTGATGATTTTACATGTAATATTGATGATATAACGTTACAATATTGTTTGTATGAGCTATGATATGGATTTGAAGTTCTTGTGGTTGAGATCCCCAACTGTTTGATCGTGATCTATCATCGTAAAGCATGACGTATGATCATGCATGCAAGAGATACACAATCGTGCACTCATATCTATAACATCACAATCATACATGTCACTTGACACATTGAAGGAGTTCTTATAGTGGCACAACCTTGAATTAATGAGTCATGATCGTAAGTTCATTCCATACATGGTGGAATTTAAGAGGGTTATGATCATACAACTCAAGGGTGTAACATCCCAGGGTTAAAAATGTCTTTTAGGCTACTAATCTAGGGTTAGAATGAGATTTCATAAGAATGCTCGGGTTGTGAGAGAGTTTAGGGGTGAAATAGATGTTTTTTCAAAGTTAGGTGGTTATTGGATGGATCTTGTTAAGGGGATTTGCATGCAAACGCAGGAAAATGGCATTAGCGTAATTTTCTAGCCATGTACGACCATGCATGTTGAGGCGCATGCCCATACATGCAATCATATTTAGCCTCCTTTGTTTTAAGTTGAGTTTATCTTGTTTCGAGCTATTTTCACCCAAAGTTTTCCTTTGATTTTTAGAGACTAGCAACTCTAGAAGAGAAGATCAACATCCAAGACCTTCCAATCAAGCTAAAGAGTGAGATTTGCTTTGAGAGAGGAAGCTTGAATTAGCATGGCTAGAAGTAAGTGTTTCTTACCTCTTTCCCTCTCTTCCTTTGTGTGATGTGTTTGTTATGCATAAATACGAGTTTGATTCTAACATGCTTGTGATGTTTCCCTGCATGTTTGATGCTTTTGAGATGCTGATGGTGATGATTATACAAGAATGCTTGATATGTATAGTGTTATGGATGTATATGCATGCTTTTGAGATGGGTTGGATGATACAATATGAGAATTGAGGTTATGGCCATAATATGTTTATATGTATGAAGTATTTGGATGGTGAAAAGTGATTGATAATGTTTGATTTGCAATTGGTATGCAAATAAGTTAGGAATAAGCATGATCAACCATGACCATGCTAAAGCAAAGCAGATGCATGACCGTGCATACGTAGCACACGCCCATGCATGTGGTGTTTTACAAGGTCATGGTCATGTTTACATACTTGTGCATGACCGATTAATGTAGAGTCACGGTCATGCATATTATCCATGTCACAGTTGTGCATGTGCATAAGAAGAGAAAACAAAGAGAAATCATAGAACCTAGCTTGACTAGCACATACGATTAGCTTACAGCCTATACAAGCTTATGCAGGCCCGTGCACTTCGACACGTATACCTGTATGTCAGGCAGAAAAGAGAAAATAAAGCATGAACAAGCATAATGCATAGTAAAAGCCATACAATTGATATAAATCAGTGAAATGAGATCAGATAAGCATACATGATACATCATGTGCACAACATGACATTTATATGCCATACAATATTTTCAGAAAGGGATCCAAGGATCCAAATACATGTTTTTTATAGAAAAATATGATGATTCGAACATCGATTTCAGTGGTGAATATGAGGGGGCGCCTATGAGTTTTAGCACACCCATTATGGGAGCCAACATCAGGGTCTATGACCATACTAGCCACTATATATAGGCATACGTTGGTGTGCTCAGTTAGCAGTTTAAGATCATATGATCAACTACAGTGCGATGCACTCAGATTCAGTTATTAATTTTTTGTGCATAGATCAGTATTCAGATTTCATATTTAGTGGCAGCACATGTCTTAGACAGTTTTTAGTACGTGATTGCATAGGAAACTTACATGGTCAGGGTATCGAATCCTAGTATTAATCTGTCTGCATAGCATAGTAGGTATCTTCGAATACACAGTTTTCAGATATAGATTTTCAGTACTTTTCAGTAGCTTTTATATCAACTTTTCAAATGATTTTAGGATCTTTAGATCCAGTAGTAGTAAACAGTTTTCAGAAAGATGATTTCAATAAAAAAGCCAAGGCTTAGATATGATTTTAATATATTTTATAGCATGTCATTTTCATATTACATCCACAGTAGAGTATGATTAAGTTATGATTAATCAGTGAGAAATAGTAAAATAGAAAGCACTCAGAATGCATGAAAATCATGTGATGATACGTGAATCACAGAATATGAACATCAGAACAAAATATGCATGTGAGAATAATGCACGTAAGAACCAATTTGGTTTCTCTTTAGTACATATGTATGTTTTCAGTACATGACTGTAATGAGAATCCTCAGAGGAGGATTAGTTGAGGGTTAGAGATGGGAAACACTTACTAGGTGAATATATCACTCACTTCCTACTTTCTTTTCTTTTGTAGGTCAGTAGTATAGGGGCTGAAAGGAGAAAATGGCTGCCGGTTGGGATCCAACTTGTTTGTTTTCAGTTTTGTAGCATGCTTCCGGTTTACATGCTTTTACAGTTTTGCATTTTGTATGTGAATGCACGGTGTATATACATGTTTGAAAATAATGTATTTTGGATATTTTCAGTATATAAAAGAAAGTTTTAGGCCAAATTAACTTGTTTTTCATCCTGGTTTTCCCACTGCCATATTTCAGCTCAGCTTAGATGTTTCTACTGTATATTATTGGACATATGAAATATTTGTTATTTTGATTAAAATCATATTATTAATTTATATAAAAGCAGGAACAGTAATATACAATAGAAGTGCCTCCAAAGGGAGTAAGACTATACATGGCATGCAGAAGAAAAAATAAACAAGATTAATTAAGTTTTACATCTAGAATATAAATCAAGTAAAACATAATAAGATTTAATGTATTTCACGCATTTCTCGACACAACATGCCAAGAAAATTATTTATAAAAATTAGAAAACATTTTACATGTTATATGATTTTTATGAATAATTTTACAGGGGAAATGATTTATGATAAGTTTTACAATAAGATTTACAGATTGATTATGATAAGTTTTACAACGAGGTTTTCAAATCAATTATGAGATTTTTAGAAAAAGGATTTAAGCATGTATCCTTTGGCCTGAGCCACGATTTTTAACATGTTTCTATATCATGTCATACATGACATAGCATGATCAAAGAGAAAAGTATGATAATAAGAATTATGAAGAACTTAAAAAAGCAAGATTAAATAATGATTAAATAATAAGTAGTGAGAAAAACTATAATAAGATATTAAGACAAGATTGAAGATATATTAACCAAGAGAATAAGACTTTAAACTAAGAATTAAAGTTAAGGTTATGTATGTTAAGTTGAAGAATTACTTACTAAATTACTTGTCACTCATTTCAAATCCCTTTTTTTTGTAGGTTATGATCTTGTGCTTACCGAGTAACTACATTACTGAGACTACCTATGTCAAGATATTGTTGATAATTCATGTACATATGTACGATTTATGTTTTAGTTCTCTGCTTTTAAAGCAATTCAAATGGTTTACATTTAGAAATTATTTTTCAGTTTCATATTATTAATAAAGTCAAGGTATATTTAGTATGTTTAAGCAGTGTACAGTTTTATGGAAATTCAACAAAGAGGTATTTTTGAAATATATGTACTTTATGATTATGATTTATTATTCTACATATATATGAATGAAATTTAAGTCTGTTTGTGGTAATATCATAATAAAAAATAAAAATAAAATTTAGTAGTGTTACATACACCATGAGTCATAAAAAGCAACCCTTTCTTTAATTCATTCATATTGACTCTCTTTAACACCTTATCTATGTATGTGCTTTAAGTTAGTCTAGCCAGCCTATATAATTTATTATGATTGATCCTAATATCAAGAATGTAAGCTACTTCTTCTTAGTCCTTCATAGAGTTGCACATAAATAACCAAGCTTTTATAGTCTATAAGTATGGAATATCTTTTCCAATAATCAATACGTCATCAAGATACAATACTAGAAATGTAATCACACTCCCACTAAACCATTTGTATGCACATGACTCATCTTCATTTTTTATAAAGCCAAATTCTCTAATAGTTTCATCAAAGCGAATGTTCTAACTTCTACATGCTTACTTGAGTCTACAAATGGACTTCTATAACTTCTATACTTACCATCAGGCTATGTCATAAACACATCTTCTTTAAGGTATCCATTCAGAAAAGTAGTTTTGATGCCCATTTACCAAATTTTATAATCATAGTATGCAACAATCTTAAGCATTATCCAAATTGACTTTAGCATTACAGCTAGTGAAAAGGTTCATCATAGTCATTGTCATTCTTTTGAGCAAAACCTTTAGTAACCAATAATGACTTATAGGTATGTAGGTTACCATCCATGTTCGTTTTCCATATGAAAACCCATTTACACCTTATAGGTTTTAACCCTACAAGTTCATCTATTAAATGCCACATATGATTCTTGTATATGAAGTTTACCTTAAATTTCATGGTCTTAAGCCATTTAGTAGAGTGTGGAGATATCATAACCTTTACATGTCTTTAGTTTATCATTTAAGATAATTAGTATGTTACTGTGCTAAGTCATGAGATAACTAAATCTCTTGGGCATATGACATACTTTATTAGACTTATGCAATTGTTGGGTACTATGATCAACCACTTTAGGTGTCACATCTTTTTATTCAATATTTGTGATCATTTATGGTTAAGAGTCTCATCAAACTCCACTTTCCTCTATTATTTCTTTTAGAAAGGTATTCCTTTATAAGAAAGACACTAGTATGATGAATAAAAATTTTGTGCTCATCTCAATGGTTAAAATAGTAACCCTTAATTTCATTCGGGTACCTTATAAATATACATTTGTTAGTTTTGAAGTTTAACTTTTTTGAAGTTAATTTCTTAACATAAGTCTCACAACCCTAAATCTTCATATAACCAAATTGGGCTTTCGCTCAGTTAATTACTCATATAAAGTTGATTTTATAGATTTAGACAGAACCTAGTTTAATGCATACATTATCGTCTCTAAAGCATAGCCCTAGAAAGACATAAATAGTTCATTGAAACTCATCAATGACTTGACCATATTCATCAAGGTTTGATTTCGTCATTCAAATGCATTATTTTGTTATAGTGTATTAGAAATTTTAAGTTATAAAACTATACCCTTCTCTCTCAGGTATTCATGGAATTCAACACTTTAGTGTTCCCCTTCTTAATCATTTAAGAGGATCCTAATACTTTTATCGAGTTACTTCTTTACCTTGCATTTGAATGCTTTAAACTTGTCAACATATTTAAACTTGTGCCTGATCAGAATCACATAGTCATATCTACTAAAATTATTAGCAAATGTCATGAAGTAAAGTTTCCTATATCTATTATATATAATCATGGGTTTACATATATTGTTGCCTTGCCTTTTCATTATGACTAGAGAAAGCCGACTTGGCTAACTTGCCCGTAAGACATTATTTGTATTCATTTTATGATTGAAAGTCAAATGATTGTAAAATCCTAGCAAATTATATCTTTAAAACGTATTTCAGGTCTATATGCCCCAACCTATAATGCCACAAATATCTGGGATTTAGTTCATCAGTTTTAATGTGTTTATTACTAACATTAAGAATATCATTACTATTTAGGACATATAAACCATTAATCAAATATGTTGTTCTATAAAGTATGTCATTTAAGCTAATAGTTAAAGTGTGCCATTAGAAAGAAAAAATGAAAACCCTCTTTATCTAAAGTGGATATAGAAATTAGATTTCTAGAAACAAATGATATGAAATTATAGTTTTTAAGTTCTAAAATAAGCCTAAAAGGCAAAGACATCATATAAGACCTTATAACTAGAATGGTAATCCTTGCTTTCTTTCTAACTTATAGGTTTACTTCTCGTCATCCGAATGATCTATTATACCTTAGTCCTATATATCAGAAGTGATATGAGTACCACATCCTAAGTCAATGACCCAAGATGATCAGGAGTAAGGCTAATCTTAAAATTATATATAATTAAAAGAAAAGTAATAGTTTTTTCTTCTTGTCAAGAAAGAACTTATAGTATTTCCTTTAGTGGCTCTAATTGTATTTATGGATCTGATTAATAAGGTGTTTCATTACTGCCTTGATTGTATTCGAGGAGTAAAGAGGAGCATGAGAAAAATTTATGGATAGTGTTACAAAGGTTGAGAGAAAAATAGTTGTATACTAAATTTTTCAAGTATGAGTTTTGGTTAGGCATTGTGACATGTTTTAGTCATATAGTATCTACCAAGGGTATTTTAGTAAATCTAAGTAAGGTAATGGTTATGTCAAGTTGATAGAGACTAAAGACAACTAAAGAGGTTAGGAGTTTCCTTATGTTGGTTGGTTATTACAAAAGGTTTTTTAAGGGTTTCTCCAAGTTGGCTAAGCCAATAAACATTTTGACAAAGAAAAATATTTCTTTCAAATGGTCTAATAAGTATGATGATAGATTCTAAGAGTTCAAGCAGAGATTGACGAGTGCTTTAGTTTTTAACTTTCTTTGAAAGAGAGTAAAGTATGACATATATACAAATACATCTCATCAAGGTATTAAAAGCAATCTTGAAGTAAAAAAGTAAAGCGATAGCTTATACTTTGAGGTAGTTAAAAGATAATGAGTTAAGGTATCTTACACATGATATACAGCTAGCTATTATAGTGTTTGCTTTAAAAATATAAAGGTATTATTTGTATGGTGCTAGGTGTAATATTTATTATAACCATAAGAGTTTAAGATATTTCTTTTTGCAAAATGAGCTTAATATAAGATAATATCGATGGCTAGAATGCTCAAGGATTATGACTAAAAGTTCAAATACCATCCTAGTAAAGCCAATTTAGTTACAGATGTTTTAAGTAGAAAAGTTGTTTTATCTAGGGTATTTTTGTGTAGAAGGAGTTATAGCATGAGATTTGTAGAGAGCAGAAGATTTTTAGAGGGCATACAATGTTTTTGAGATTACAAGGTGAGTTTACTTTGATGGATGATATAAGGGTTCCACAATTATCAGATGATTAGTCACAAAGAATGGTTTGATAGATCAAAGATGTCCCAATGGCTAATTTTAGAAGAGAGATAGGATTCTGAGATATAAAGGTAGAATATGTGTTCTTAATGATGAGGGATTGAGACAGAGGATTTTGACCAAGGCTCATAATGTAGTATATATAGCTCATCCAAAAGTGTTAAGATATATTAAGATCTCAAGAGAGGTTTTCAATGGTCTATTATGAGAAAGATATAGTAGATTATGTGGCTAAGTATTTAACTTATCAATAGATCAAAGTAATGCATTAGATGCCTTTTGGGTAGTTATAGCCATTGAGTATTATAGAGTGAAAGTAAGAGAGCATTTTATAGACTTTGTTGTGGGTCTTTCCAAAGTTCAACAAAAGTTTAATGGTATATAGGTTATTGTGGATTGTTTGAGTAAATCAACTTACTTTTTGTAAATCAAAGATGGTATGTCAATTAATAAGGCACGTCAATTATAAATCTAAGAGAATATTAGATTGTATGGGGTTCCCTAAGTTATTGTATTAGATAAAGATTCGAGGTTTATGTCTATATTCTAGAGGAGTTTACATAAACCTCTAGGTATTAAATTTACTTTCAATTCAACATATCATCTGCAAATGGATGGATGGATAGATAGAGAATACTAATTAGATTCTAAAAACTACGTTAAGGGTATGTTACGTGGATCATAGGTCTAATTAGGTTGATTTGTTACCTTTAATAGAGTTTGCATATGATAATAGTTACTAGTCATGATTTAGATGACTCTATGTGAGGCTTTGTATGGTAGAAGGTGTAGATCCTTTTATAATGGGATAAGATTAGTGAGAAAGATATTTTAGACGTAGTGTTAGGTCTTGAGATGACTCAGAGAATAACTGATCAGATATAGTTGATTAAACAATGCATAAGGAAGGCCTAAGATGAACTAAAAAGTTATTCAAATAAAAAGCATAAAGATATTAAGTTTTAGGTTGGTGACAAGGTATATTTGAAATTTGCTACATAAAAAGTGTGGTCAAATTTAGTAAAAAAGGTAAATTAGCTCTTTGGTATGATAGGCCATTTGAGATTTTAGAGGAATAGACTACATTCACAATGTCTTTCATGTCTCCTCATTGAAAAATGATTTGAAATGGGAGCCCTTAAATCCTCTTCAATGGTGAACAAATAACATTCAAATGATGGTCCAAAAATCCAGCAATAAACAAGCTCCTGAACCATGCAATAACAAGCAAATTTCCCACCCAAAACTAACATTCATGCAACTTCAATCTATCATCACTTCAAGCAATCTTCAAGACCATCAAACATGAACTAAAATTAGCAAGAAAACAAACCTCAAGCATAAAGGAAATATTCCACCAACTTGAGGGTGATCCAAGCATAAAGATTTCTTGCATACAAGCTTAAAGGAAGACTCCACCCACTTGATACAAGAATCACCAACTTGAATCTCCACCACCAACTTCCTTCTTGCAATGGAAATTGGATAAAGGATTGATACTTGGTTCCCAAGAACACCAAGTTCTAAGAACACAAGGAAGGAAAGCTAAAGCTCTCAAATTTTCATTAATTCATCAAAAGTCCCCTTTACAAAGAGTTTGAGTTGCCTTTATATAGACAAACTTTAAGCATGGTTAACTTTAACTAAACCCTAGTTAATTTAAATACATTTCAACTGAAATAAAAGAAAGCATAAAAAAAATACAAATTAAATAAGTCTCCTAAATCTAATTACTAAGTACAATTAAATATAAACATAATTAAAAAGATCATAATTTGCAAGCTTGGATCTTCATGTAACTTTTCCTTAATTGAATTGCCTTGATTTACGTAGCTGGTTTTGACTCATTTCTCATCCAAATTGATTCCCATTTTTTTTCCTTAGCTTTGTATGAAGCCATTTGATGAAATTTGACTCTTTGGTGTGCCATTTTCTAATTTTTCGAATTCCAAGGATGATCCGAAGGCTTTGAGGAATATTATGCACACTAGTCCAGGAGGCGTTGGTGTTATTGTGCACAGTTGGAATTATGACTTTCAGAGGCACATTTGGTCTTCTTTGCTGAGCATAGATAACTGGAATGCACTTTGGAAGGCTTGACATACAAAGTGTGGGCATCGAAAAATTGATTGTGTAAGTCACCTTCAAATACACACACAAAAGCAAATATGGATTCATATCAAAAAAGTATGAAAAGGATTCTTCACATGTACTTGAGATTTAGAATATTGAGTTGGTAGATGATTTGAGTTATCAAGAGTTACTAGTTTAAATTTTGAATCATCAAATTAATACCTTAAGGACTAAAGAAATTCAGTTGATTAATGTGTTAAAAAGAAATTAAAGCTATGAGGCAACGACTTAGAAGGTTGAGTTTAATTCAAGTAAAGGTTTTCAAATTTGTTCAAGTAATTCCAAGAACAAAGTTTGTAAGAAGAGAGAGTTGTAAGACCCCAATATTTTAGAAATGGTAAATACGGTCAAAAAAAGGTCGAATCGGGAGTTTTTAAGTTTTAAGTTGATTTAAATTAATATTAGGGATAATATATGATCTTTAAAGGCTTTATTTGGGTCATACATGTGTCAACCTGAGAGGTAGCCATATGTGCAGCATGAAAAGGCATAAAAAATTTTAAATTCTCATCATGCATAATTGTGTGTCTCGTAGTGCATGAATGTGCACATCATGCTTTAATGTACTTTATATAACATAGCTCTATTCATGCAATTTTTTTAAATTCAAATTCACAAACCTTTTTAGAGGGAGCTTTATAGAGTAGAAAGAGAGCTTGAGTGTGGGAATTCATTGCTGGTGGCCGGAGCTTGAGCTAGAGGGAAATAACATGTTAATATGTTGATCAAGTAAGTAATTCTTAAACTTTAAAGTTTAATTTTCAGAGTTGATAGTGATTACTTGTGATTTATGATTTTAACATGAGTGAATGCTAGTCAAAAGTGTTTGATAATGATTCACATGTAATTAAGTAAGATTAACAATAATCAAGCATGTAAGAAGCAAGATCTAGGTTTTTAAAGCATGAAATGTATATGTTTATGAAATATATTGTTGGAAGTTGTTACCTAATGTACGTTCTCTTGCCACTTCAATTATATTTGATGATATTTGTTGAAATTAATGTGAGTTCATTATTGATTAGTGCTAATGAAAGGATTAGAAAACAAGTTTAGGTTATTAATTATATGTATAAGAATGTTTATTACTGTTAATGCATTAATAAGCTTGAATATGTGTATTTACATGTGATATTAAATGTATGATGATAATGCGTTGATAATATGTGATATGGTGTTAAATTAGTGATGGATTGGCAATGATTGGAAATTGTTTGGCTGAGATCTATTATGGCAGAGCATAATCCACGAATGTGCATACGAAAGACAAACAACTATGCATTTGTATCTACAGCGTCATGATCGTGCATGCTCTTCATGCATAACCATAAAAAGTGTTGCAAGTGTTGACCGAATGACATAACCCTAAGTGGTGAGTCCCAATTATGTATATGTGTCAATTCTATGTGCGCTGGAATTTAGAAGGCCATAGTCATGCAACTTTGAGGTGCATGATCCTGCATGTCGTCTAGAGTAGCAAAATAAAGATATTTTAATTAAGATTTAATTATGCAAAAAATTATGGAAAAATATTAATTTAGCAAGATTAATAAATTTTAATGCATCTTATGCATTTTATGACATGACATGCAAGAAAATGATTTTTAAAAAAAATAAGAAAATTTTTTATATGTTTTCTGATATTCAATTCAAATATACATGTTTTAAAGTAAAATATTGATGTTTCAAATATTTGCTTAGGGTGGGTATGAGGAGGCATTTGTAAATTCGCATGCCTATTAGAAAGAAAAACTAGCATCTATTATATAAAACATTACCATTAGCTAAGCTTATTAGAGAGAGTGCTAGTCATACATGAATTTTGAACTCGCATGCTTAGGGTGCCAAATCTTTGATCAACATATGAGTTTTTTGAGTGTTTTATGAAAAAATAATGATTTTATAATAAATTTTATGATGAGATCTTCGAATCGCTTATGACAAGTTTTTATGATTAAATCTTCAAATTGATTATGAGATATCTGAATAAATGATTTTAAGCGTGAAGCCTTTAGGTTAAGTCATGGTTTTTCAATATGTTTTATATTATGACATACATGACATAGCATCATCAAAGAGGAAAGAAAAAATAAGAATTATAAAGAAATTAAGAAGTAAGAATGATATAAGATTTATGAAAAGAATTAAGTTAAGATAGTAAGATATGAATGAAGAACTATTAAGTAGGAAAGATTAAAACTTTTAAGTTATGAATTCAAAGATTTGGATCATATTTGTTAAATTTAAGAAATTGCTTGCTAAGTGACTTGTCAATCATTCCAAGTCCCTTTCCTTATAGGTTAAGTCTTTTGCTTGTCGAGTAGCTACATAGATGAGATTACTTTTATGAAGATTACTTGAGAATTTAATGTTCAATTTATGTACAGTTATGTTTACAAGTTTTTGTTTATAAAACAATTCATATGTCTACATTTCTAACTATTTTTATGTTCCGTACTATGTAATAAAAAGGTATATTCAAAATATTTTGCATCATGTATAGTTTCAATAAAAGTTTAATGAAAGAGGTACTTCATAAATGAGTATGTTTTAAGATTACAATTTTAGTATTCTGTATATGTATGAGAAATGATTAAGTGCGTATTTGATACTATTATATTTTAATATATATATATTATATAACAAACCTTGATACACGTGAACCATTTCCATCTTTTAATAAGATCACATATATTATGATGATTTGTATACTATCACCATTACCTTAAAAGTTTTATGGTGATGTTAGGATTATAAACTATAAACCCTTCAGAGTTGAGCTATTTCTAAGGAAAAATGATAAGAATTTCCTCAAAAATAACATAACCCCGAAGAAAATTTCTCTTTATCTTGTTCATAAAAAAATCATAGTAAACACTTCTAATCATTCCATCACAATTTATTAGTCCTCCCAAATGACTGAATTTATATAACTCAACCATTAACTGAAATAAAACATAAACTCTTATCTACTATGATTTCATTAGCAGAAAATGTAAAGATGTTTTCTAGATGATATATTTAACTGATAGCCCAAACGTCATAAACTTATATACAATACATAAACATATCTACAACATCTCAAAATATGTACATCTAATATTAATAGAGATGCATGTCATGCCTGTGCCTGCCATGACTCTCCCTAACCACTACTCAATGAGTACCTGCAAAATAAATGAAATCTAACAAGATGAGCACTAATGGCTCAGTAAGTAAATCAAATTGGCTATACATTTATCCCTATTAGATCTCGCTTAATTTTTATAAAATATTTTTTTTGATATAACACCATAAATATGTAAACATGATAAATGACATACAAGACATAATATATACTTAATACACTTTATAGTATGTTTGTATAGCTTTAAAACACATGTTTCTAAACTTCTTACTTCTTTCTGAAATCTTTTTATACTTACCAATTAGACTAAACCGAGGCATGGATTCAGAACTTTGGCCATATGAGTAATATAACTGTCTAGGTACAATCCTCATCCTACATGCACACTGAACGAATTGTACAATACATCTGAATCTAAAATCGCTCCCTTTTGGCGACGTGTATGCAAGGGTGCTTATAAGTTCCCCATCGCAACAGTTTACTGTAAAACTGCTTTAAAATGTACATATTTTTTATGCATTTTCACTTACTTCAAACTTCAGTTTATAAATATTAAATCAGTGTGGAAAAACTTAAATTTATAAATAAGAAAATATTTTTCTATAAATGCTTATTGACTTATTAAATCATGAAAAGTGTGTATATGTATGTATATACTCATTTCTTAGTTGTTATACATTCACATAATCTTTGTATCAGATTTATTCTGTTGATATCTTTTCATTTGCGAAGCATTCTAGTACATTATTAATACAAGGATAAACATAAGATTTAGTAAAATGTAACTTAGTCATTACTAACTTCTAAGTTACCATAACCTAATATTTATCATTTAAGTTTATTAAAAAAAAATTAGGTCACACCATCTTAGCAAACACCAGGTCATCACAACTTTATATATAAATAAATATCACATGATTTATCCAACTTAACCATAAATACATCTTGAATACTTACTAATATCACATTCTAACCTTGCCATATCACTATATCCATTTTCTAAGATTACATAGCAAATTAAGTTTCTCATCATACATACATCAACATAATGTATCAATATCATACATTTAATCATTTAACCTCAAATTCACTCCAAATCTATTTTCTTCCTTTTTTTTTTTTTTACATAGCCAAATCTTCCTCAATAATTGCATCAAATATTTTCTTCTCAAACTAATTTTATTTCATTTCATCTCCATAATATTATTTATTTCTTATATCATTAGCTATCAAACTAATCAATTTCAATTTTTCCATAAACCCTAAAGTGAGAAACTTAATTTTGCAATCAAATTTACTTCAAGCTTTTTCCTTGCTTTTTCTTCTTGCTTTTTCTTCTTCCTTTGAATAGTTTTTCTCCCTCTAAATTCCTAATCCACCATTAAAGAATTAGAACATCACCTAATACATAAAATTTTAACAATTTTTTGCAAGATTCTTACCTTAGGTGATGATGGAAAAACCTTTTTTAAAAAATCCTAGCAAATTTATTCACCAATCCTCTTGAGTTTTTGCAAAATTGAAGAAAATAAACGAGAAAAGAGTAAGAGATGTCCAGCTACTGGGAAGAAGGAAAAATGGAAGAAAAAGGGAACTTTTATCCCTTTTAATTAATTAATTATGCCTAATTTCCAAAAATGCTCTTAATCTTTTTTGTAAATTACATCTATACCTTCTATTCAATTTACCAAAATCAACCTTCCTAACATATTAATTACCTTATGTTATTTCTTTTCAATATCCACTTTATCCCTTGTATCTTTTTAAAATGACCATTTTACCCCTAGTGCAAAATATAATAATTACATTTCATTTTTTTCAATAATTCCATCTATGTCCTCGTGCAGTTTACTAAGAATAATCTCTTTAAACATTTAAATTACTTTATGCCCTTTCTTTTTGATTCCCACATTATTCCTTGAATATTTGTAAAATGACCATCTTACCCTTAGTGTAAAATATCACTCTTTTATACATTTTTCAAAGGAATTTCTAATAAAATCATTAAGGGTAATTTCTATTAGGGAGTTTTGAATATACTTGAGTGTGGGTGTGATGTTTCTTCACCTCTTAAAAGAATTTTATCTCGAAATTCAAGAAAAAAATTCAGGAAAATGGTATTGCATACTAATGAAATTTTTTTGCTTCGAAGCTCCTTAATTTTGCAGTCCAATTTTTTCATTGGTCACTTCTCATATACCAAGTAATCTGTTAATTCAATTTCTTCTATATTTAGTATATGAGAAGGATCTCTTAGGTATCTTCGAAGCAACGATACATGAAACACATTATGTATTCTATCCATACTCGAAGGAAGTACAAATCTATAAGCCACTTTACCCACTCTCTCTAGTACCTCAAATGGGCCAATAAATTGGGGTACAAGTTTTCCTTTTCTGCCAAATCTCATAACTTGCTTACAAGGGGTAATTTTCAAAAATACTTTGTCACCCACTTGAAGCTCCACATCTTTTCTTTTCAAGTCTACGTAGCTCTTTTTTCTGTCTTGTGCTTGCTTCAATCTACTTTTGATCAACTTAACATCTTCAATCATCTTTTGAATCATTTTAGGCCCTAGGGATTGTTGCAAGCTATTCTTTTCTCTTATATCATCCCAATAAAGAGGAGACCTACATTTTCTCCTATAAAGTGCCTCATACGGTGCCATTTTAATTGTAGTTTGATAACTGTTATTATAAGCAAATTCAATTAGCGGCAAGACATCATACCAAGTTGTTTTATAATCCATACAATAAGCTCTTAACATGTCTTCCAGGATTTAATTGACTTTTTCCGTTTCGCCATCTGTTTGTGGGTGGTAAGCTAAACTGAATGCTAATCGCGTACCTAAGGCTTGTTGTAAACTATTCCGAAAAGTTGAGACAAATTTAGGGTCGCGATCTAACACTATTTTCTTAGGTACCCCATGCAATCTAACAATCTCCCTTATGTAAATTTGACTTAATTGATAGGATGTTGTGTTGTCTTTTATTGGAATGAAGTGTGTTGCTTTAGTCAATCTGTCCATGATTACCCATAAAGCATTATATCCTTTTTGAACTCATGGAAGACCAGTTATCAATTCCATCGAAATATCTTTCTACTTCCATTCAGGAATACTAAGAGGTTGAAGCAATCTGGATGGTCTCTGATGTTCAGCTTTAACTTGCTGACGTACTAACATTTGGCCACATAATCTCTAATATCATTTTTCATCCCATTCCACCAATAAATTATCTTTAAGTCTTGATACATCTTTACTCCCCTAAGATAAGCAGTATATGGTGTGTCCTGGGCTTCACTTAATATTTTATTTCATAAATCTGTGTCTTGGGGAACACAGATACGACTTCTAAATTGTAAAATATCATCTATTAATTGATACTTTGACTCTTAATTATCAAATACTTGTTGTTTCACCTTTTGGCACCATTCATCATTCAATTGCTTTTCTCTAATTTATGTCAATAGAGTGGGTTGAACTTCCAATCTAGTAACTTTACCAATCACCACTTCAATGCATTATTTGAGAAATTCTCCCTGTAATTCTTTTTGTACTTAAAGTATGGAGATGACAACCTTTCTGCTTAGTACATCAGCTACCACATTAGCTTTACCTGGTTGATAATAAATATTACAATCATAATCTTTAACAAACTCCGACCACCTCTTTTGTCTCATATTCAAATCGTTTTAGGCAAAAAAATACTTCAAGCTCTTGTGGTCGATATAGATATTACATTTAACCCCATATAAATAATGTCTCCAAATTTTTAATAAATAAACCACAGCTGCCAATTCTAAGTCATGGTTTAGATATCGCGTCTCATAGTCTTTCACCTATCGAGAAGCATATACAATTACTTTCCATTTTTACATTAATATAGCTCCTAAGCCATTAAAAGAGGCATCACAATAAATATCATAATCCACACCTTCCTCTGGAAGTACTAAAATAGGGGCAATCGTTAATCGTCTTTTTAATTCTTGAAAACTGTCTTCACAAGCATGGGACCATTGAAATGGCACTCCTTGTTTTGTAAGAGCAGTAAGTGGCTAGGCTAATTTGGCAAAACTCTTTACAAATCTTCTATAATACCCAACCAAACCTAAGAAACTTTTAACTTCTTTGACTGTTCTTGATCGCTGCCATTCTATAATTGATTTTATTTTACCGGGGTCCACCGATATACCCTTTTTAAAGAATACATGCCCCAAAAATACTACTCTATCTAACCAAAATTCACACTTTGAGAATTTGGTGTACAATTGTCTTTCTCTTAGTCACTGTAGCACGAATCTCAAAGTGTTCTTCATGCTCATCATGGGTCTTGGAATACGCTAATATATCATCAATAAAGACCACCAAGAATTTATCCAAAAAATCATGAAAAATCTAATTCATCAAATCCAAAAAAATTGTTGGGGCATTAGTCAAGCCAAATGACATCACCACAAACTCATAATGCCCATATCGAGTTTGAAAAGTTGTTTTAGGTATATCTTTTTCAACAATCCTTACTTGATGATAACTTGACCTTAGATCAATATTGGAAAATATTGAAGCTTTTTTAAATTGATCAAATAAATCATTGATACGAGGTAGTGGGTATTTATTCTTTATTATCACTTTATTAAGTTCTCTATAGTCGAGACACATACGTAGCGACCCATCTTTTTTCTTTACGAATAAAATAGGAGCACCCCATGGTGAATGACTAGGTCGTATAAAACCTTTATCCAGAAGTTCTTGCAACTGCTTTTTTAATTCTTGAAGTTCAGTTGGAGTCATTCGATATGGAGCTTTAAAAATTGGTATAAAACCAGGTTCTAATTCAATACTAAATTCAACTTCTCTTTCAGGAGCCAATCTTGGTAAATTATCTGGAATAAACATCTGGATAATCTTGAACTACTAGTACATCTTGCACAACCAGACCTGATGTCTCTCTTTTATACACCATATGAGCTATAAACCTCGTACAACATTTTCTTAACAAATTTTGGGCTTTAATACTATTAATCATAGTCATCATCAAATAGCCCTCACCAAAGCTAAATTTATCTCCATTATCCAAGTTAAATCTAGCTCTTTTCTTCCAATAATTAATCATGACACCATTTTTTTCTAGAAAATTCATACCTAAAATTACATCAAAATCAGGCATATCTAACGTAATAAGATCAACATCCAATTCTTGCCCTTGAATAACCATAGATTCTCCTAGGAGTATCTCACTAGTCATTACACTATCACCATTAGGTAGTCGATCTTAATAGGTTAATAGCGTTCAATAACTCTAAGTGAAATGAATGAATGTCTAGCTCTTGAATCTATCAATGCATACAATGGAAAAGCATGAAAAAATAACTAACCAGTCACAACTTATGGGTTAGCATCTGCTTGGCTATAAGTCACTGTGTAAACTTGGGCACTATCACCATTGATTGTTGGGGCTATTGAGGTTGGTGTTGATATTGGTGGTAAGATAACTCTACAATCCCTCTTCAAATGACTTCGTTTGCCACACCAATAAAATACATTGTGTCTCATATAACATTCCCCTCAATGTTTTTTTTCACAAGTTTGACATTATAGAATGATAAAAACTATTGGAGACTCAGAAGGCCAAGCATCAATAGGCCTTTACTGTTTGTTCTTCCAATTTTTCTTATTTCCCCTTTGCTGAAACTTTCTTTTTCTTTTGTTGTCTTGAAAACCAACAACTTTAGAACTACTATTGGGTACTGTAGGGGGTAAAGGAGCACTGGATCTAATTATCCCCAAAGTACTACTTGGTAACTTGTTTACATAAACTTCTACTGTCAAGGCTTGAGCTAAGGCTTCAACTTGAGTCTGAGGTGGCTATGGACCTGCTGTAACAGTAAGGCTATTGCTGGATTGAGGTCTTGCATAAATCTCTCCAATCTAAGTTATGGCGTACCCACTAAGCTTGGGGCAAAACTAGCCAAAGCATTAAACCAAGTATAATACTCTTTGACCGTTCCAATACCTTACTGTAAAGTAATAAACTCCTGGGTTTTTGTTGCTATCATATCTGTTGTTCTGTATTTAGTTTCAAACACTCATCTAAAATCTTTCTATGTCATAGTGGCAATATCTTGTGTTTGCTTAATCAACTCCTACCAAATATGGGCATATTCTTTTAGCAAAAACTCATATAACAGACCTTTTCTTAATCCGTTAAAGGAAAGATCTCCATTGTTCCTTCAACTGTCCTGATCCACTCATCAGCCATTATTGGGTCTACCATCCCTCGAAACTCTGAGGGTTGATACTGACTTGGCAACCTATAAATTAGCTCGATCCTCCATTGTAATACATTAGGATTGATATTTATTTCTTGCTCTATAACTCTTGAGACAAGTACAATCACTGGTACCTCAAGTGGTGGTCTCACTATACTCTAGGGTATAGATCCCGCTTGCCTTTCTCATAAAACTTGTTCAATTGAATTACAAACCCCAGTCTCATCTAAACTTGAGATTGCTGCTCTTGGTAGGTTTGAAGTCTCGCTTTGTAAAGGCTTACCTTGTTCACGAGATCTAGTCACTTGTTGCATCTGTAAATACTCATTAACAACATGATTAACTAATTTAATTTATTATTGCTATTATAATTTTAAAGCCACTACTGATATAACTTATGAGGTAAAAGAAACCTTAAGGCAGTCGGTCTAAAGGAGGTCATCACATGGCATGACACACGCTATGTAGGACCCACCGTCACACATACCCATGCTGTTGAATAATATTTTCTTTTATTAATAATCTGGAAATTGGGTACACGCGACGGGAATCCTACGAAAAGAAATCTACTGCTAAATACATTTATGCGCATGCGAAAGCTTTACACTAAAACTAAAATATATATATACAACTGTACAATGGGCCTAAAATGTCATTTTTATTTATAAATATTGTTATGTACAATCTGATTACATCTGAGTAAATGAAACATTTACAATACAAGACCCAACAGGTCCAAAACTGAAATATACAAACTAAAAATTGGTCTGGCACCCCTCCCGTCAACCTCGGTTCACCCGTTCCTTGCCAATAGCATGTAAACCTGAAAAGGAAGGAAGAAGGAAAGGAATAAGTGATAAAGAGCACCCAGTAAGCATTCCTTACTTCCCTCAATCCAAGGAAGCAAATACATTCACACATACCTGGCCTCGACCCTAACATTCATCTAGTCGCTTGCTAGGATCTATAAACTACTTATTATGATTATTTGGAATCTCCTTATTATTATTACATGTCATGATTTGTATATCATATCATACTAACTGAAAATAACTGAGAATGCATGCATCTGAATATCTATATGTACCTGAAGGTACCTGTTGTGCTGATCAGGCTGATGAACACAGGGATTCGACATCTTGGCCATGTAGGCTGAACAGTCTAGCTAAGGGCCAGAAAACTGAATAATATGTTGGATGAGCTGACTGGTGTCAGAAGGCTGAAATCCCACAGATACCCCCTCGAGTTCACCTAAAACTCTAACTCGTATATCAGGTTCTAAAAGCTGACTACTACTAAATTCAAATCTCTTGATCCATTCTCATGCTACATCTCATGCTATGCAATGCATATGCGGCATTAATTATCTGATTGTGTCATTATCTGATGCTATTTTGCTTTTAATTTGGTTTCTCATGCTTTATATTCCATTTTTAATCTTTTCTGAAAAATTATGCTAGTGCACAGGCATGTGAGCAAGGCACACGGGCATGCTAGAGACACACACGAACGTGCATGGCAAAGGCACATGGGCGTGTGCCCAGATGCATGGGGTTGTGCACTGGTCATGCAACTGATCGTGCTCGCTTCTGAAAATTCTACATAAAAACTCTGAAATCACTGGCACATGGTCGTGTCCCTCAAGACACACGGGCGTGTGTCTTCAAACCAAGCTGTGCACACGGGTGTGTCCTTGCAGAAATAAGGGCACACGGGTGTACTCATACGGGTACACGGGCATGTGTCTTGTTCTACAATCTACAACACATGCCCGGAAATGCAGGAAACTCATGGCAATCCATATCCAAACTAAAATTAACTTTTAACACTAATTTCCAACACTACAACATACATATAACAATCATCAATTTCATCATTCATCCATCTCAACTCATTCCACCATGGAAATCTCTCATTTCTCTCACATAAATACACACAAGCAAAGCAAGCATGGTTCAAGGGTGGAAATCATCATCTCATGCATCATTTCATCATATATCAACATGCAAACATGCCATAAGCATGCTGGGAATGTAAACAAACATTCCAAGCATCAACACTAATCACAAACATGTTGGGAAACTCAAGAAAGAAGTAAGGAAACACTTACCTCTTGCCATGGCTGCTGGAATCTCTGTTTCTATCTATTCTCTTGCTTCTCTTGCTAGATTGAGAGCTGTTGGAAGCTACAAATCGATTCTAGGGTTAGGAACCCCTGAAAACAGAAGGAAACTCGACTAAAAATAGGATAAAAGCTGGGTGAGAAGTATTAAATCCCACATTTCGTATGATTGAAACCTCCCAAAAGGAATCATGCGAAAGCCACACAGGTTCTGGAAACTTACTATCTCACTCCTAAACTCTTCTAAACTCTCAATCTATTTCTAAATTTCACTTCTAACCCTAAAACTCTACCCCTAAGGGATTTTCTAATTTTGTGATGCTACATTTCCTCCCCTCTTATAAAAATTTCGACCCCAAAATTACCTAAACAACTCTGGAAACCTATCCCTGATCTCAGACTCTACCTCCCAAGTGGCTTCCTCCACTCTTTGGCTGCGCCACAAGACTTTTACCAGTGGGATTTCTTTATTTCTGAGGACCTTTACCTTGTAGTCCAGAATCTGCATTGGCTGCTCTTGATAGCTCAAGTCTTCTGCTAAGTCGACATCTGAAAATTGAAGTACATGGGATGGATCCCCTACATACTTCCTTAACTGAGACACATGGAAGACATTGTGGATTCTGTCCATGCTGGCTGGCAATGCAAATCTATAAGCAACTGTCCCCACTCTCTCAAGAATCTTATAGGGACCAATGAATCTAGGGGTTAACTTTTCCTTCTTACTGAATCTGAGAACTTGCCTGTAGGGTGCAACTCTCAGAAACACTCTATCGCCTACTGAGAACTCAATCTCTTTGTGTCTCAAATTGGCATAACTTTTCTCTCGATCCTAGGCTTTTCTCATTCTCTGCCTGATGATCTTGATCTGCTCAATCATCTTCTGTGTAGTCTCTAGACCCACAACTGACTCCAAAGAATCTTTATCTCTAATCTCATCCCAATGGAGAGGAGATTTACACTTCTGACCATACAATGCCTCAAATTAAGCCATCTGAATGGTTGTCTGGTAACTATTGTTGTAGGCAAACTCCATTAGAGGAAGCAACTCTACCTAATTGGTCTGAAAGTCCATACAACAAGCTCTTAGCATATCCTCCAGAATCTTATTTACCCTCTCAATTTAGCCATCTATCTGAGGGTGATATGCTGAACTAAACTACAGTTTGGTTCCCAATGATCTCTGCAATGATCTCCAGAAAGCTTAAAGGAATCTAGAGTCTCTGTCTGACACTATCGTCCTGTGAACATCATGAAGTCTGATTACTTCCCTGATGTACAGCCATGCCAACTACTCTGTAGTCATTCCCTGCCTGACTGGTAGGAAATAACCTGACTTGCTAAGTTGATCCACTATCACCCAAATGCCATTAAATCCTCTATGGACTCTAGGAAGACCAGAAATAAAGTCCATGGAAATATCTTTCCATTTCCACTCAGGAATACTCAAATGATGAAGTAATCCCGAGGGCTTTGGTGCTCTGCCTTAACTTACTGACATACCAGACATTTAGAGACAAAGTCTGCTATGTCCTTCTTCATTCTTAACCACCAGAAATTTCTCTTGAGATCTTGATACATCTTTGTACTGCCTGGCTGTGCTAAATACACCGACAAAATCTTCTGTCTCAACTCTAAACTCTGGAGCGCACAAACTCTGTCTCTGAATCTCAAGATCCCATCTCTGAACTCAAAATCTGGCATTGATCTCTCTGACATTTTCTGAAGCATACTTTAAGTCTACTCATCTGACATCTGGTTGTCTCTAATCTCATCAAACAACGAGGATCTGATATGCAATCTTGAGAAACCCATAGTCACTATCTTAATCTACTCTCTAGTGATCTCATACTATAGCTCTCTCTGAACTGAAAGACTGGATAAGGCCACTCGCCTACTCAATGCATCAGCCACCACATTGGCTCTTACTGCGTGATACTTGATCTCACACTCATAGTCCTTTACCAGCTCCAACCATCTTCTCTGCCTCATGTTGAGCTTTTTCTAGGTGAATAAGTATTTCAGACTCTTATGGTCTGAATATATGCTGCACTTAACTCCATATAGATAATGTCTCCAAATCTTCAAGGCAAATATGACTGCAACTAACTCTAAGTCGTGGGTAGGGTATCTTAACTCATGATCTCTCAATTGCCTAGAAGCATAGGCAATGACCTTACCAAATTGTATCAGAACTGCCCCGATCCCTTGATGAGATGCATCAGTATAAATGTCAAACTTTACCCCCTCTTGAGGTAGTGCCAACACTAAAGTTTCAGTCAACCTCTGCTTAAGCTCCTAAAAACCTATCTCGCACTCTTCGGTCTACACAAAGGGAACCTCTTTCGTGGTTAAGGCAGTGAGAGGCCTCACTAGACTAGAGAACCCCTCAATGAATCTTCTGTAGTAGCCTGCCAAGCCAAGGAAGCTTCTCACTTCTTTCACTATCTTCGGTCTCGGCCAACTCAATATAGCTTCCACTTTACTAAGGTCCACTGAAATACCCACTGCTGTAACCATGTGGCCTAGAAATACCACTCTGTCGAGTCAAAACTCACACTTGGAGAATTTGGTAAAAAGTTGTCTATCCCTCAGCCTTTGAAGCAAAAATCTGAGATACTCCTTATACTCTGCTACACTTCTAGAATATACCAGAATGTCATCAATGAACACCATTATGAACCGGTCAAGGCACTCATGAAACACCCAGTTCATCAGATCCATAGGCATTAGTCAACCTAAAGGGCATTACCACGAACTCATAATGCCTATATCTAGTCCTGAATGCAGTCTTGGGGGCATCCCTATCTGCCACTCTGACTTGATAGTAGCCAAATTTCAAGTCAATCTTCAAAAATACTACTGCACCTCTCAACTAATGAAAGATGTCATCTATCCTTGGCAAGGGATATTTATTCTTCACTGTTACTCTGTTCAGCTCTCTATAGTCAATGCACATCCTCATTGACCCATCTTTCTTCTTCACAAACAGAATTGGAGCTCCCCAAGGTGAACAGCTCGGCCTGATGAAGCTCTTGTCTGCCAGCTCTTGCAATTGCTTCTTTAACTCCTAGAGTTTAGTTGGAGTCATCTGATACGGAGCCTTAGAGATTGGAGTCGTACCAGAAAGAAGCTCGACACTAAACTCCAACTCTCTATCTAGAGGTAACCCTAACAACTCATCTAGAAAGACATCTCTGAATTCTCTGACTACTGGCACCTCCTCGATACTTGGTCCCACTACACCGCTGCATACTACATTGGCCAAGTATCCAATATAACCTTTGCTCAACAATTTACTTGCCTGAATGCCAGAGATCATCATGCTGTCAACTCTGCCCTTACCAAAAACGAAATGATCAGGGTTTATGTGGAATCTCACCTTCTTTCTTCCACAATCTATCTCTGTACTGTATCTCCCTAAGAAATTCATCCCCAAGATCATATCAAAATCTGCTAACTCTAATAGAATTAGGTCTATGCTAATCTGTCTACCCAAAATCTCTATCTTCTGATCTACCAAGACTCTATCACTCACCACAAATCCCCAATCTAGTATCTCTACATGGATACTCATACTGGCCACACTAGAGTCAACCCCTAATCTTTCCACTACACTCCGTTCTATAAAGCTGTGTATGGCTCCACAATCAACCAAAACAAAAAGAGGAGTATCAAAATAAAGTAACTGACCAGTTACTACATGGGGAATAGCCTCTGCCTGCTCTTGGCGAACAGTATAAACTTTAGCTCTGCCTCCGCCTACACCTAAAGGACCAGCACCTCCCCTAGGTGCTCCAACACCAGATCTGGAAGCATCTACTCCACCTCTCTCCATGCAAACACTGCCTCTAGGTGGACCTCCTCTGCCTCTATATTGACCAACACTACCTCTACTCGACCCAACACCAGCTTTACCTCTGGTTGGGCACTCAGCAATCCTGTGCCCTGGCTAACGACATCTATAACATATAATCTGGCTCGTAAGGCACTCTCCTAAATGATGCTTGCCACATCTGACACACTAAGGTAGCTGTGGTGTAGTCTTCTGTCTCTGAAATCCTCTGGTTGATCTTTTTACTAACATCGGTCTCTTGCCTCTGTCTTTTGTTCTCTCACCTGATCTACTCATGGCACTCATTCTTTGTAGACCAGCCTCTGATCTGAGCGCTCTCCCTAATGCATCACCAAATCTTTGGGGAGGATTTGCTCTAGTCATCACATCCTTGGCTATTACAGGATGCAAGCCATGGATGAATTTCTGCACTCGTCCCATCTCAGTCCTTGTCAAACTCAGGACAAATCTTGCCAACGTATTAAATTTGGTGGCATACTCCTTAACTGAATTCGACCCTTGAGTCAAATCAATAAACTTCTGGGCCTTAGTATAAAACATCGTTATATTTCTGTACTCTACATCAAACAGTTGTCTGAATTCTACCCATTTCAGTTGTTCTTCATCAATGGAGGCCTTGGTTAGACCCTACTAAACTTTGGCGTCACCTTTCAGAAGGAACACCGCGTATCTGACTTTTTCTCTCTCTGATAACGTGAAGAGTCCCATTACACTCTCCACTAATTCTACCTATTCTTATGCCATTGCTGGATCTCTAGATCCACTGAATTTCGAAGGCTGAAACGACCCTGGCAGATAGTAGATAGGATGTAGTCTCTCTGAAGAACTAGTACCAGTTGTCTCTGTACTCATACCCTGACTGTACTCTGTATACTCAATTGGAAACTGATACCTCTCTTTGAATGACTATGGCTGAGACTGATACTGTGGTTGTGGCTAAGGCTGAGACTGTCTTCTTCTTTGAATCTGATAACTCTTATACTGGGGAAGAGTTACTCTAGCTGGTTCTAGAATATTACCCACTCCAACTTGCTGAAGACTTTCTCTGACAACTTCTCTCATCATTTCCCTTAACTGTTCTGGTCTCATAGACACATGGGAGGAACTCTGAGATCGTCGTCTATCACTAACACTCATAGGACGGGCGGGAAAACTATTATTGGCTTCGTCTATGTATCTAGGGACATATTTTTCTACATCTATAGTATCATAGCAAACATGGGGTTAAGAACACAAATCACAACACGACTAGAAATAACACCTGACTTGTGCTATGAGGAGGGTCTGGACGATGGCTGCGAGGGAGAGAAAACATGCTCCACACACTTACAACTTAAATCTCTATTAAAATGGCTCAGAGAACTACTTTGATACCAACAATGTAGGACCTGCTGTCACGTGTACCCCTACTATTGAATAATATTTTTCTTTTATTAATAATCTGGAAATTGGGTACACACGACGGGAATCCTACGAAAAGAAATCTACTGCTAAATACATTTATGTGTATGTGGAAGCTTTACACTAAAACTGAAATATATATATACAATTGTACAATGGGCCCAAAATGGCCTTTTCATTTATACATACTGTTCTGTACAATCTAATTACATCTGAGTAAATGAAACATTTAAAATACAAGACCCAACAGGTCCAAATTGAAATATATAGACTGAAAATTGGTCTGGGGCCCTCTCTCGTCAGCCTCAGTCTACCTGCTCCTTGTCAACAACGCGTAAACCTGAAAAGGAAGGAAGAAGGAAAGGGATGAGGGATAAAGATCACCCAGTAAGCATTCCTTACTTCCCTTAATCCAAGCAAGCAAACACATTCACACATACCTGGCCTCGGCCCTAACATTCATCTAGTCACTTACTGGAATCTGGAAACTGATTATTATGATTATCTGGAATCTCCTTATTATTATTACATGTCATGATTTGTATGTCATGTCATGCTAACTGAAAATAATTGAGAATACATGCATCTGAATATCTATATGTACCTGAAGGTACCTGCTGTATTGATCAGGCTGATGAACACAGGGATTCGGCATCTTGGTCATATGGGCTGAACAGTCTAGCTAAGGGCTAGAAAGCTGAATAATATGTTGGACGATCTAACTAGTGTCAGAAGGCTGAAATCCCACAGATGTCCCCTTGAGTTCACTTATAACTCTAACCCGTATATCGGGTTCTAAAAGCTGACTACTACTGAATTCGAATCCCTTAATCCATTCTCATGCTACATGTCATGCTATGTAATGCATATGTAGCATTAATTCTCTGATTGTGTCATTATCTGATGTTATTTTGCTTTTAATTTGGTTTCCCATGCTTTATATTCCATTTTTAATATTTTTTGAAAAATTATGCTGGCACACAGGCATGTGAGCAAGTTATACGGGCGTGCATGGCAAAGGCACATGGGCGTGTGCCCAGATGCATGGGGTCGTGCGTTGGCTGTGCAATCAGTCGTACTCACTTCTGGAAATTCTATGCAAAAACTCTGAAATCACTGGCACATGGTTGTGTCCCTCAAGACACACGGATGTGTGTCTGCAAACCAAGTCGTGCACACTTCGTACACATGGGCGTGTCCTTGTAGAAACAAGGGCACACAAGCATGCTCATGCGGGCACACGGGCATGTGTCTTGTTCTACATCGACAACACATGTTGGAAATGTAGGAAACTCATGGCAATCCTTATCCAAACTGAAATTAACTTTCAACACTCATTTCCAGCACTACAACATACATATAACAATCATCAATTTCATCATTCATCCATCTCAACTTATTCCACCGTGGAAATATCTCATTTCTCTCACATAAACACATACAAGCAAAGCAAGCATGGTTCAAGGGTGGAAATGATCATCTCATGCATCATTTCATCATATATCAACATGCAAACATGTCATAAGCATGCTGGGAACGTAAACAAACATTTCAAGCATCAATACTCATCACAAACATGTTGGGAAACTCAAGGAAGAAGTAAGGAAACACTTACCTCTTGCCATGGCTGTTGGAATCTTTCTTTTTATCTATTCTCTTGCTTCTCTCGCTAGATTAGGAGCTGCTGGAAGCTGCAAATCAGTTCTAGGGCTGGGAACCACTGAAAACAGAAGAAACTCGGTTGAAAATAGGATAAAAGCTAGGTGAGAAGCATTAAATCCCCCATCTCTCTCTCTTCTACCCACCTACACGGGCGTACAGGACACAGTGCACGGGAGTGCATAAGGGAAAATGAATATAATTCATTTCCCGCGCTTCGCATGATTGAAACCTCCTAAAAGGAATCATGCGAAAGCCACACAGGCTCTGGAAACTTACTATCTCACCCCTAAACTCTTCTAAGCTCCCAATCTACTTCTAAATCTCACTTTTAACCCCAAAACTCTACCGCTAAGAGTTTTTCTAATTCTGGGATGCTACACGCTATGACACTTACTAACAAAATATCTTATTTAATCTTTTACTAGAACACACTTTACATGCCCAAAATCTTGCTCTGATACAAAAAATGTAAACCCTCTAGAGTTGAGCTATTTCTAAGGAAAAACGACAAGAATTTCCCCAAAAATAACAAAATCCTGAAGAAAATTTCTCTTTATCCTGTTCATAAAAAAAATCATAGTAAACACTTTTAATCATTCTATCACAATTTATCAGTCCTACTAAATGACTGGATTTATTTAACTTAACTATTAACTGAAATAAAACATAAACTCATATCTACTATGATTTCATTAGCAAAAGATGTAAAGATGTTTTCTAAATGATATATTTAACTGATAGCCCAAACGTCATAAACTTATATACAATACATAAACATATCTATAACATCTCAAAATATGTCCATCTAATATTAATAGAGACGTGTCATGCTCGTGCCTGCCATGACTCTCCCCAACCACTGCTCAATGAGTTCCTGCAAAATAAATGAAATCTAACAGGCTAAGCACTAATGGCTCAATAAGTAAATCAAATTGGCTATGTATTTATCCTTATTAGACTTCGTTTTATTTTTATAAAATCTTTCCTTTTGATATAACACCATAAATACGTAAACATGATAAATGACATACATGACACAATATATACTTAATACACTTTATAATATGTTTGTATAGCTTTAAAACACATGTTTCTAAACTTCTTACTTCTTTCTGAAATCTTTTTATACTTGCCAATTGGACTAAACTAAGGCATGGATTTGGAATTTTAGCCATATGAGCAATATAATTGTCTATGTACAATCCTCATCCTATATGCATACTGAATGGATTGTACAATACATCTGAATCTAAAGTTGCTCCCTTTTGGAGGCGTGCATGCAAGGGTGCTCATAAGTTCCCCATCGCAACAGTTTACTGTAAAACTGCTTTAAAATGTACATACTTTTTATGCATTTTCACTTACTTCAACCTTAAGTTTATAAACATTAAATCTGTGTGGAAAAACTTAAGTTTATAAATAAGAAAATGTTTTTCTATAAATGCTTACTGACTTATTAAATCATGCAAAGTGTGTATATGTATGTATATACTCATTTCTTAGTTGTTACACATTCACATAATTTTTATATCAGATTTATTCTGCTTGATATCTTCTCGTTTGCTAAGCATTTTTGTACATTATTAATACAATGATAAACATGAGATTTAGTAAGGTGTAACTTAGCCATTACTAACTTCTAAGTTACCATGACCTAATATTTATCATTTAAGTTTACTAAAATAAATTAGGTCACACCATCTTAACAAACACCAAGTCATCACAACTTGTATATATAAATAATTATCGCATGATTCATCCAACTTAGCCATAAATACATCTTGAATACTTACTAATATCACGCTCTAACCTTACCATATCACTATATCCATTTTCCAAGATTACATAGCAAGTTAAGTTTCTCATCATACATACATCAACATAATATATCAACATCATATATTTAATCATTTATCCTCAAATTCAATCCAAATCCATTTTCTTCCTTTTTTTTTTTTTTTTACATAGTCAAATCTTCCTCAATAATTGCATCAAATATTTTCTTCTCAAACTAATTTTATATCATTTCATCTCCATAATGTTATTTATTTCTTATATCATTAACTATCAAACTAATCAATTTCAATTTTTCTATAACCCTAAAATGAGAAACTTAATTTTTCAATCAAATTTACTTATGTTAAAGCTTTTTTCTTGCTTTTTCTTCTTCCTATGAATAGTTTTTCTCCCTCTAAATTCCTAATCCACCATAAAAGAGTTAGAACATCACCTAATATATAAAATTTTAACAATTTTTTGCAAGATTCTTACCTTAGATGATGATGGAAACACTTTTCTTGAAAAATCCTAGCAAATTTCTTCACAAATGCTCTTGATTTCTTGCAAAATTGAAGAAAATAAAGGAGAAAAGAGTAAGAGACGTCCACCTGCTAGGAAGAAGGAAAAATGGAAGAAAAAAGGCACCTTTATCCTTTTTAATTAACCTTCCTAACATATTAATTACCTTATGCCATTTCTTTTCAATGTCCACTTTATCCCTTGAATCTTTTTAAAATGACCATTTTACCCTTAGTGCAAAATATAATAATCACCTTTCATCTTTTTCAATAATTTCATCTACGTCCTCATGCAATTTACTAAGAATGACCTTCTTAAACATATAAATTACTTTATGTCATTTTTTTTTAATTCCCACGTTATTCCTTGAATCTTTGTAAAAAGGCCATTCCTTAGTGTAAAATATCACTCTTTTATACATTTTCCAAAGGAATTTCTAATAAAACCATTAAGGGTAATTTCTATTAGGGAATTTTGAATATACCTAAGTGTGGGTGTGACATAAACCTATTCAAGTATAGCCACTATTATGCATAAATGGAAAGCACAATCAATCATCTTATTCTATCATCACAATTCTACCATACCAGAGGCATATCATATATTTATATATTTAGATACACCAACATCAAATGGTTAAAATACCTCATCATTATTAATAATTATAATGTATTTACAAATTACAATAAAGTGTAAGTAAATACAAAAATATAACAAGTACAAACCTATAAAACATCGACCTTAGCACTCATCAATGTCATATATTGTCTTAAATAGGCTTTTTGATCACCAGTCCCATCAAATTTCCTTAGGTCTGACATATTAAATTTTATTGGTAACTATCAACTCTCTGAAATAATGATGTCAATTAATTCAAATTTGATTAGGGCCAATGGTGATACCTTTTGTCTTTTAATAACTTATTTTAACAACTCAACTCTTGTAAATAACTCTTCTTCCCTAAAGGTTGGCATTTCAATCATAATATCTTTTGGATTGACATCTTCATCTTTTCTGGCTCTCTTATACTCTTTAAAATCATAAAAGCATGTTTCCTTTCTTTATTCTTAGGAATTATGATCTCGCTCGTTTCCACTACTTTCTTTTTCTCTTCAAATCTACTCCTAATTCTCATTAACTTTTCCATCACGAATTTTAGATTGGTGTCCACCATTGCCTCAATTTTACTAGATGCTTCCTCAAAATTTTCCGTCTTGGATTGTTTTTTTAAGTTTTTTACACAAAATTTTAAGTATTCCTTTAAAACTAACTTGTTTTCTCAAATAAAAACTAGACTTTATGTGATGACGACTTTATGTGATGACATCTTTATAGAGTCAACCCTTTTCTTGGATCTAGATTGAAGAATCCATGATTGGCTACAAAACAATGAATTAATGCACATGGATGACAATGTAATTTATAAATGCTTGAATGTAATTTTGTGCCCCTTTATTCCTCAACTTGCCTTCATATTTCTCCTTTAGTCTCCATATAACTCTAAAAAGAATTGAATAGTCAAAGTTAATTTTTGTCTTAAAGCTACTGGCTTATGTCTTAGGCCTATGGTATCCTTATATTTATTGAAAGCCTATTTTAGATTCTGTAAGGGAAGTGTTGAAAAGAATTCTAGATCTAACATTTAAAAAGGTTTTCCTTTTGGACAAGGAATACTTGATGAAAGTTTGGTAAAATTCTTGACATCATGATTTTGAGCCATATTATGAAATGGGTGGACCTTGGTCTCACTCATTTGGATGTATACCAAGTCATGTGATAACCGATTCAATGAATCAATCTTTCTAAAAGTGTTTCTTTTAGATAAGAGGACTACTTAAGGAAAGATTAACAAAATTTTAATGACATGTTCTTGGTATATTTTTAAATAGATTTTTGAGACTGGGAAGACTTCATATGTAAGGGATCTAACTTGATCATACATGTACTATTTGTTTTCTAGTAGTAGAATTTTTAAAAGCCAACACATGGCTTGGCTTTAGACAAGGTCATAGGCTACTAAAGGTGAGAATCGAAAGGTTTTTTATATGCCTAAAGGTTTGTACCAATGGTTAATATATAAGACAAGCCTCTCTTACACCAAATAGGTTTTTGGAATAAGTATGGATGGCTATTAGGGTTAAAAGGGTAATTGGTGCTATGTAGGAGTTTTATATTTTTGAACGGGCCTTTCAATACAAGAAACATAGTCAAACAAACCATATTGAAATCAGCTCATCACATTTATTCCTAATAAAGTCGTCAAAGACTTTGACAATGGTTTTTACCTTGACAAACCAAATTAATTTAACTAATGCTATTTTTGTTTGGTTTTCACAAAAGAAAACCATACACAATAGATTTTCATCCATGTAAAGCTTTTGAAAATAAAGTCGACATTACCCTACAAAAATTACATCAGTGAAGATAGATGACTTTATAGATCTCTAGTAGAAGACTCAACCATCCGTACTAACATAATAGGTAAGTTCGATGAGTTGGGTTTAATACGGGAAGGTTTTAGTCATCTACACTATCTAGTCTGAAGACCAGCCTCCACTTTAGTGGTTCATTTGAAAAAATTTGCTAATTTTAATTTAATTCCCTTTTATTTAATCATGTTATGCACTTCAGTATTTAACATTCATCAAATAAAAACATTTGCAAAACATTTAAAACAATATCATACACCTTTAGAGCCTAGAAAGGTAAATATAAATTACAACCCCTTTTAAACCCTAAATAATCCTTTAAATGTCAAAATGTAGACGGTTGTTGAGATGGACATCTACATACCAAACCTTTTTGCATCCTTGGGTCATGATGACCAGACAACTCACAAACAATATGTTTAAATAAATATACCACAAGATAGAGATAACAACCTTAGCAAAATATATCGCCCATAACATGATCAACGTAGAATAGAATAATAATAAACATCGAAATATCAACTTCATATCATAGATAAGAAAGGTAGATCCACTCATACGTATATATTAATAGGATAAAAAAGAAACACAAATGCATAGGAAATTATATGAGTGATCACTCTACAAATTGTCTATATTCATAAGAAAACAACTACCAAAATAGTCATACTACTCATCAAACTATCCACATCTTCAGATTGCTCAAAAGAAACACAACATAGAGAAATGAACAAATAAAACACATGAAAGAGGTATTAGTTAAAGTAACAAGGTTCATGCCTATAATCGAGACCTCACAGATATATTATTAATGTCGTAAGTGATGCATTTAAGTGAATAAGTAAAAATAACATCTCAACAATATGTAGAATAACAATGCTAAACATAAAATAAAACTAAAGAAGTAAAGAATATAAAATAACTTGTACACTCATTAGTGAGGACCAACATTAACAAGCAAATGGCTATAAGGACAACCATCCTGTTTCTTAGTCACATGCATCCTCCAGTTAGGATACAAATAATATGTGTGTATGTGTGTGTGTGTATAGAAATAGATATAGATATAGATACACACACACACACATGTATGTACATATATACACATATGCATATACACACACACACATATATACATATAGTGAAAGATAGAGGGATAAAATGGTAAAAGACAACAAACCCAAATAAGCGATAAAAGAAAGGCATTGCACCCATCAAGGATTACCTATGTAGATACTCTCAATTCTTCTTTAACAGTTGGCTTCCAAGCAATCTTTGATAAACTTTGAGTGATGTCGATCGATAAAGATAAGCAAAGTGGGTGTGTGTATATTTAGGAAAGTAGAAGGTTTTGTGTTTTTATTCTTCTACATTGTATGAAAAAAATAGTGCTTACTAAAAAATGAAACCCTTGTACTGGTAATGCAAGATTACTTTTATAGACTGCCAATAATTATCACCCATAGGTTAATGCCAATGATTAGAGACAAGTTTGGATATTCATGATTCATGCTAGTTATCTCATCTATTGATGATCAATGACACATAAACACTAGTGTTTCTATCATATCCATAAACCTAGTAGAAATTGAAACTAATGGACCGAGCTCAGGTGATAGGTGATAAGCTAGTTTATAAGTAAATGGTTTAGTGGGTAGTGAGTTTGAGAAACCTACCTCTTAATATATTTAATTTTCTACCCTTAACCAAGTTTTAGTTAATTAGCTTGATGGTTTACTGAGAAGACATTGTATAGGTAACCTGTCATTAGGGTTTGAACCTATTTGATTAAAATTGAGTACCTACAATAGGATTGATGAGAAGTTGCTTAATCTTATAAAAGATACTCTAATAGAGTTCCATTAATGGTCTAGCTTAAAAGCTAACAATTCTAGAAGCAATGTATTTTTCTTTAGGATCACGTAAGAAAAGAAAAGCAAATTCAAGAATATGCTAGATTTTGAGGAGAGATCTATTCCTTTTAAATATTTAAGTATCCTTATAATGTGTAGTAAGTTGATTGAGGTTGACTGTAAACTTTTTCTTAAAAAGATTTTAGCTGGGATCTTCTTTTAGAAGAATAGATTTTTATCCTATACAAGGAAGCTCATGTTGATAAAATCTATTATGTTTGGTGTATTAGGCTACTTGTTTCATTCTTGCTAGTAAAATTCCTAAGGAGATTAATGCAAAAATTTGAAACTTTTTTTATAATGCTTTTAATTTAGGTTATAAAGTTAAGGCAGCTTAGGATGAGTTTTTGTTTTCCTAAAACAAGAAAATAGGCATAGGATTTTTAGAAGCAAAGATTGGAAAAAGCTATGGCTAAGCATGTTTAGGATCTTTCCCAATTTTGTTGCTTATTGATGTGGGTCAAAACTAATAAGATTTAGAGAAAGACTTTTGGAAGAAGATCATTAAAATCAAAAAGATATTAAAAGTAGGGTATGAAGTAAGTAATGATGAGAACATTTTTTTATGGTTAAGATAATTAGCACTAAGGTAAGCCTTTTCAAGATCATTTTGGTAATACATTCATTTATAACTCGAGGCTTAGAAAGAATATTAAAGTGAAAGAGATCATTATCAATGATAGATGGAGATGGTCGAGTGCCAACTCTACTATTTTACTTACTATTAAGAACTCTACAAATTTCTTTTCTTCTGGTAATACTAATAATATCATTTGTAAGTCAGATAACAAAGGTCACTTCATGATTAGTTTTACTTGGAATGAGTTATTGATAAGTAAAAGTGAGGTTAGGTAGGCTAGGCTTATTTGGTACCAGAAGTTTATCCCATGGCATGCTATCATCCTTTGGCTTACTTTGAGAAATAGACTAGTTGAAGGGATAAGTTGGTAAGGTTTAGGTTAATTCCTCAAGTTATGTGTGTTCTATGTTTTCTGTATAAAGAAAGCATTGCCAATTTTTTTTTTCCATTGTAATTACACCAACATCATTTGGATGGATACTCTTAGCAAATGTACCATCACTTTTCAAGACTAATCTTTGTATATTTTTATTGATGATTGGAATGATAGTCAACTTAAATTCTTTATTGGTAAAATATGTTTGTGAGCCACCATCTACACTATCTGGAAAGAAATGAGCAATTAAGTGTTCTCTAGAAGTGTCTCACCAAAAGATAGATTAAAAAAGTATATTAAAAAATTGGTTAAGGATAAAAGAACTAAACTCACCAGGATCAAGTCATCCTCCTTTAATTTTCTTATAGCTGGCAATGAGATTTCCCTATGTGTATTTTTAAGTCATCTCTTACTTTTGATGGTCATGTTTTTTCTTAGTCTTTTAGAGTTTTCCTTGTTTGATTGGCCTCATTTTTTATGGTACATTAGGTTCTCCTTGTTTGGTCTTAGTTTAGCTTCTTTGAGTAGTGTCTTACTTAGAATTTCCTTGGTCATGTTACTTCATTCTTTAGCTTAGTTTTTATCTTTTTCCTTACTTTCTCTATTGTTCATTACTTGGTATTTAAGCCATTGAGGTTTATCTTAGCACTCTTTTATTGCTATCCTTAGTACTTTCTTCACATTTGGCTTTTTTATCCTTTCTTGCTAAGATAAATTCTCTTGTGGTTTTTTTTTTTTTTTTAGTGCATGTTCTGTCCTAAAGGACAATGCATGTTTTTTTCTTAACTTTTGTTTATTTTACAGGTTTTATGGCTACCAATGTAAGGAGTTACTTTCAGATTATTCTAGATGATGTTCGATTGGAGTTTTTATGGCTTGGGCTATTAAAATTTTCTTTGGCTGAGGTGATTTTGGTATGGATAATTATGATTGCTTAGTGTCTCCTTATTAACTTACATTGGCAACCTTAGTTTTTCAAGTGGAAAGAGATCTTAAATAATTGAAAGGGTAGTAGGAAAATGGAGATTTATTGTATTCTGATATTGCTTTCATTGCTATTGATTTCCTAATACTAAAGCCTATTTAGGCAACTTTTTTATGCATGAAGCATCAAGTTGGAAACTCTTATTGGTAGCAAAGCTTCAAATGTAGGTTTTATTCACTATTCTTTTTTGATAGCAACCTTGCTCTTCTCCTATGCCTTTGTTTCAAGCCAATTACTATAATATTTTGTGTCACTGTCTAGCTTATTTCTCTTTTTAGTTTCTCTAGGTTTGGACAGATTTGTTAGCATGTAGGAATGGATTTTTTATAAGACTTAAGTGTTGCTTTTATGAGGTTATGACAGGTTGTGTTAGGTAGTGCATTGAGAAGTCTTTGGTTGATAATGGTTGGCTCTTTCATGGAGTTTTAGCCTCCTTTATCATGTTTTTTGTCGTTCATAGGTTTTATTGTAAAGTTCGTGCAAACAATAATGTAAATTATTTTTGGATTTACATAAATAATCATTATTATTGGATGGTAAAGGCTAGACCTTTAGATGGTTTTGAGTTAGATTGTTTTACTCTTTCCTTCATCCTGAGTTCTATCTGGATAGGAACCTAAATAGACCCACATAAGACTAGGTTTGAGTTAGGTTTGTTGTTGTGTTACCTAGACTCTTTTTTTCAGCGTGTTAGTCATACTATGATTAGGTTACTTTTTATTCTTGTCCTATTTTTCTGTTATTTAATTTTTCATTTATAAAAAATGAACAACTAAGTCAAAACATTGTAAAATAGAATTGGTCCCACATGACTACCACCACCACACTGAGCTAAGCCATTATTGGCATCACTGTTAACCTTGCCTTTTCACCACTAAGCTTACTAGTTCTAAACACTTGTAAGATAAAGGCAAAAGAATGTGAGTGAAAACATATAGTAAGTAAAATAATTATTGATCTTAACTCATTTATCTTTTAATATTGAAAAATATCTTAACTTATGCTTAGTTTTCCTTAAGCTTTCACTTAGTATCATATTACTTCAATGCTCATAACATTTCTCATATCATTGCTTACTTCTTTGTTACACCATCACATAACTTAGATGACTAGAAAACCCTTTTAACTCATCTTAGTTCGTCTCTGAAGATCAAACTTAATCCCTTAGGACTAATATGAATTCTACATGATAACTTATACATATAATGCTCATATGATAAAACCATGTATTGTTATATGAAAATTTTAAGTATAACTGTAAACTAATCATTGAAAATCATAACTGAGAACCTAATATAGAAACCGTAAAAATTTAAACATTGGCTATAACTATAAAACTATAAAGATGTATCTATAAAACTATTTGTAAAACTATAAAACTATGGTGATTATACTAGGTAAGACACAAGGATTTGACTCCTTGGCCATAGTCAACAAAACTTACACACATAACCAAAACTCTACTATGAGCAAAGCATTATATTGTGAATGTAATGTCATACTATAGACTCTGGTTCTACTACGTCAAGTGGAAACTTAAAGATGCCTCATCATAACCCTCATGAAAACATATCTTTTAAAATTCATGAGAAAACACCAACATCTTTGGATTCGTAAATCCATAAAGCATGTCATAAAATTATCTCATGTAAAACATTGTAAAGACCACATTCAATATGTATTCATGTGGAAGTTTGCATGCAAATGTAATGCTAAACTTTCTAAACAATGACTAAAATACCTCTAATCTATTAGGAATCAAAATCACCACTTAAAACTAATTTTTCTCTTAACCTATATCTAATGCATGGTCATGCTCTTAAGTCATGCATAGGTGTGCTCCTCAAACCAAACCTACCATACATAAGTCATTATCTTTCACGGCCATGCCTTTCACCATGCATGATTGTGCTTTTTCATATTTTTTCCTTTTTAATCCTTCGACACACATAGTCGTACATATCTTTCATGCATGGTTGTCTTACCTTATGTGAGCACTATATGAGCATGAATCTTATGATTGCACAATCATGGATACTCGCTGCACATTCTTTGCTTTCTTTATCCGATTATTCTTACTAGAATACTTATTTTTTTTTTGGCAAAGATAAATAAAACATCCTTACTTTTCATTAGTTACCATGAACTAGCTCAAATTACTCATCAAAATCAATGAAATCATGAACAAATCTTGACCTTCGTCTTGTTCATCATATCATCAAAAACATATAATTCATATTTGAATCTAACTTAAACCATAAAGCATGCTCTCTCCCTTTTCTTCAATCGCTAATCACAATCAACTGTCAATGATAGTAAAAGGCTCTTGGGACTTTAAGGTAAGTGCTCTCAAATCTTGGAGAGATTTGGGAGAATGATGTTTATCAAAAATTTACACGAAGTGTCTTACTTATATAGGCATTGAAATGATTAACACACATGTGCTTACATGTGCAAGCTGCACGGTTGTGTGTCTAGTTAAAATTTGTTTTCTCACTCCTCCCACTTGTACACATGGACTAATCAAAACCATTCATGTGTACAACCATGATTAAGCCTCTATATGATTATTTTAGTCTTCCTAAGCCAATTTTAAACCTAACAAATAATCCTAAGGCTATGAAATAACTATAATACCCTTGAACAAACCTAGTCAACCTAATTAGGTTGGATAATAATCCAATCAATGAAAGCCCATGCTCATAAGTTACGTTTTACCCCAACAAACACATGTGACCTCAATCGTGATTCTTTATATCAAAAGGATGGATACTAGCATATCTTCAAACATCAATATATATTCATTTCTTTTACACATTGATTGAATATGCATGTTGATTGGACATGGAAGAAAAATTTTGTTATTCATTTTACTACACCCACGTTTGTACACACACCCTTATATCCTCCTAATACTCATAATATATTTACTTTAGACTTCTCATATTCTAATCGTTGCTATTGTAACTTGTGTTATACAAGGCTCTAAATTATGCATATTAGATGATGATGACAAATCGCATAAAAAGAAACATATACAATGTAATGAAAAATATAATAACACAAACTATTTTTAAGAATTTTTTTAAAAATTGTATGCTATAATATAAAATTCATAATCATAATTTGACATTAAAAACTATGTCAAACAGACAGTAGATATAAAAAAGATAAAAAAAAATAGATGGGAATGTATGAATAACATTAAAAAAATAAAATAAAATAATAAGATCTTTACATTTCAATCTTTTAAATTACTTTTCATATGAAAGAATTATACGTTATATAAAGAAGAATTGATTCAAAGGTAAAAGATTACAAACAAACGCACTAGGATTTTTCATTCCCGCCTACGAATCTTCTATTAATAAATATGACAACAAAATACAAGATAAGATACTGTTTATCAGAACAAAATAAAAAACGGAAATGCGTTTTTATTTTAATTAACAACAAAATATTAATCAGAATTGAATACTGGAAAATTTTTTGTTACTAATCAAAATTTAACTTTTTCTTATCACCCATATTAATGATTACTTCACTTTACTTATTCACAATTAAAACTATATTTAATTATGTAGACAGTGATGCATAGTGGAAATTCTTAGTGCATTGAACCATAAATAACATTGACACTAATGAGAACTACAATTTAAGAAACTTTGACACATCTTTCATTGATAATTATATATTTTGTTTTTACAAGTCAATTATAGACTACATCAAATTAAATTATAATTTTTTTAATTGGTTTGGTTTGATTTAAAACATAAAATAATTTGGCTTGTTCTATGATTTTAACAAACCATTTTTCAGTTTGGCTTATAAATTTTCCGGAAGTGAACCAAGCTGAATCATGGATACCCTTACCTACTATTTAATAATGTAATTGTTACAGAATACTCCTTACCCTTCACCTAATATTCTCTTTCTTCCTTTATTACTCCTGTTTTCTTTCTCAAAAGTACTATTTTCTCTTTCACTTTTACTTTTCTCAACCTGTTTCCCCTTTTCCTTTTCTTTTTCTCTCATGTTTTCTTCTTGAGTGTCCCTTTTAATTTACCGGAAATCCTCTTGTTTATCTATCCTGGAAGAATGACTCTACAATGTGAAATTAACAAGACTTCAGAGCGTTTATAAATAGCCTTAGGAAGCGATCTCATGCGAACAGTCTTTTAATTGCACGAAAGACAACACATCGAGTTTGCTGCCAATAACCTGTGAATTTGGTAGTTTTTAAGGGTCTTGAATACATGCGAAACAAGTAGCTGCTGTAGAAACAATTTCATGAAATTGACGAGTCATTAAACTACAGGCTGCTATAGAGAGTAGCGTGGGTGATTTTTTTTTTTTTTTGATTTAAACACTTAATTTTGCGACAATAAAGTTAGTCAAGGAATCATTATTAAATTTTTAACTTTAATTAATAAAATATTATTTGCACTTATCTAAGCTTTATCAATTTAGTATAATTGATAACCTGCAAGAATATTGATTTGAATCAGATTTCTATCAAAAAAAAAGAAAAAAAACTACAAACTTAAAGACAAATCAATGGATGGGATGTTGATTCTTGGTTGAATGTATTCAATCCAATTCTCCAAACGTATGGTTGAGCCCAAGTGAAATGAAGTAACATTTTTTCTTTAAGCCAAATCTTTTGGCGGTCATATGAGTACTGCCCCTACAGGGCTCCTTTAAAATGCTTTTATAATTGTCAAAAAAGTCAAATTAAAAAATCAAAGAAAAGAAAATATGACTATTGCAATATATAATGGTTTATTGGGAATCTTCCCACATGGCTTCATGGAATGCCAAAATATGAAAAGATTCTATTACATTATTTGCCAAAAAAGAAATATTAAAATAGGGAACGATAATTTGTAATGATTTTCTTACGTGGGCGACATGAAATACTGTTTAAGTGAAATCCATTTATATGTTTTCACATTTTTAAGGTGTTTTCGAACTTTAAAAAAAAAAAAAAAGTTATTAACAGCACCGCCTTTCAGAAAGATCAGGCGAAAGGAAACGAACGGGAACAGAGAAAAATCGATCAAGGGGTCTTTCTAGGGTTTAGAGGAAAACATGATTTTTATTGATTAATTTCTAAAACAAAGACTTGTTTCTTTTTACATGAAATTAGATTAACAGAAATTGTCAGTCTTAGCAGTAATTGTATTCGTTCTGTTAAGTTACAATGACACATATTTGTCCTTATTTTATTATAACAGACGTTGATGCACAAAATTAATAACATAGGTTGCCATCCCAACTTAATCTGAACTCTCTCTCCAAACCAATATAGTCTTAACAGCTTCAATCCACTTTCTAATTTTATAGATAAATTTTGTTAATATTGTTATAGCTGATCCATGTTAGAAAAGACAATAGTGCTTCTCAGTCGAATTTTAGAAATTAGACTTTTCTTCAATTAATCTTTCAGTTATTTTGTCATAGAAATATTGTATATTAGACTTTTTGGTCTCATACTACCGAGAAGACATTATGCAAGAGAAAATAATTATTAATAACCACATATAAAGAAACCCTCTTCATGTATTATCAATAACAATCCTTACGGTGGTTTTCCTCGATAATGTGTACACATTATCTCTTTATTAGTTACAAAATATCATGTTTTAACACATTGTCTTCGTATGAAATCCTTGCACTCCTCAATCAACATAGAAGACTCAGGAAGCTCAGGGTGGCCGTAGAAAGAGTGAACAGCGTTAGGGTACTCAATCAAATAAGCGTCTTTTCCACTTTCCTTCAACCCTTTATAGTACCTCCTTTGCCAATCCTGCAATGTATCAAACCCCCCAATAACTACGACCGTCGCCGGAAAGTTTAGGCCGGAGATATCAATTGCCTTCGGCCCGAAAATATTACAAGCTGGATGGTCTCTATTCGATCCTTCTGGTAAAAACGCTTTCCACATCCAATCAGTGCGCTCCATTGGCATTAATGTAGATTTATGAAGCCGAATTTCTGATTCGGTCCTTTCCTCCCCACCTAAAAGTGGTTGAATCGTTATAAGCCCAATGATCTTCAGCTTCCAAAAATAGGTCTGAATAGCTCCAAGTGTTACTTGATGTGCCAAGTTTCCACCCGCACTGTCTCCAGCAATGAAACAGTGCTTGAAATTAGCACAAGCAGGGAAGCCTTCAATATTTGTTGTGTCAAGAAACTTAAGCACATCAACACCATCTTCCTGTTGACATGGAAAACGATACTCCGGCGCCAGACGGTAGTTTACAGAAACTATCACCACGTGAAGTTCCCGGGCCAGCCTTTTGCAAAACCTGTCCAAGGCAAATGAATTGGGAGCCAGAAAAGAGAATCCTCCTCCATGGAAGTACACAATGACCGGTAAGCTTACGTCGCTGCTACCACCATTTACAGGAGTAAAGAGACGAAACCAGAGGTCCCGAGAGGCGTCAACCATGACATCTGAGGTTGTGACGCCATTAATGGGTGTTTTTGAAGGGGAAGATTTGAGGTCAAAGAGTTTATTAAGACGACGGTTGACGGTAAAGTCAGGGCGGCGACACATGTCAACGAGGTAGGCAACGTAGTTCATCAAGAGCCGGCACTTCCATGGGAGATTTGGGGAAGTATTAGGGTTTTGGGACATGGTGTTTTGGCACAAAATTGCTTGACTACTGATTTTTGCCTTAATGTTGTGTCAGGTTTCAATTATATAAGCGGAGGAAGACACAGCAGTTGTTAGATAAGCGTTACAAAATATTAAATATTATGAGCCGAAACATTTAAAGTAACAATAAAACTTGCATTATTGTCGAAGTAACGTAATGCAATAGAAGATGTCCCACCAAATTTTAATAGAAACCTTATGTGAAAGAGATGTGTAATATATATTAACTTTTTAAGACGTTAAAATTTTTTATCAAAAACATGTAAATTTGAATTTTTGATATATTATATATTAATAATTTCCGTTGTACTAATATAATGTTAAACTTTTTCATACTACCTTTAGTAGGGACAGATTAGTATGTTGAGCCATCATCAATTAATTGAAGCTTTTTACTTTTATTTTTCAAACAAAGTGGTGTTATAAAAAAGGTGTTGATCATCATTAAAACACAAAATAGATACTATAAAGCCATAACTATCAACATGATCCATACCATAAAGATAAAATGTTTAATAGGAAATGTTAAGCGGTCAAACTAGTAGCCTTAATGTCAACTTTTGATGTGATGATTAACAAATAGTAACCAAGTAATTAGACATCTCGATAAGCAATTGGTGATTAGATAACTTCAATTTTTGAGTTCATAATGAAAAAAAGTTCTCTTGTGCTTAAAATTTTGTTGAAGGAATGACTTATTTGAATTCTGACACAACACTTTCATAACAGTCATCCAACAAGATATTAATTTCCTTTATAAATAAAGATGTGATTGATATAGATATAAACTCTTTTCTATTCAAATTCAAATCATGGATTATAGTCTTAAAGTAAAAGAGTTTCAAATATACTTTTTTCAAAAAAAAAAAAAAAACTAGCATATAAGGAGGAAGAAGAAGGGAGAGAAAGATAAAGAAGATCATGTATTATTCTTTTACTATACATAGATTAGTGATAAATATCATAGACATATAGGTATTACAATCATTAGTCAAATTATGTAAAAAAATTTATGCCTTACATATATCTTTTACCTTTATCAATTTATCTTCTCACACTAACTCAAGTCTTTCGAATTCTAATTATAGCTATCATAACATATTTTGTACAATGCTCTCAATTGTGTACATAAGTTAATGACAAGAAATCACATCAATAGTTTAGTGATATAAAGAGGGCACAAACGCATGTCACACTCTCACAATTCTAATAACAAATCAAGGAAAATGACAATGAAAGACATTAGACAATCAATCTTTAAGTTGTTCAAAGAGCAGTCCAAAACTTTTATCCTAAAGCCAATTCATTTTCAAAGTTGGCACGTCATAGTTCAAGCGAGTACTACTCCTAGACCTCAAATTGGTGTCCTTGATATTGTTAAACCAGTATACAATCTTGTTCATTTTCTATACACTATGATAAAAAAGTCTAGCTCCATAAATGTAAGACCCGCCGCCACGAGTACCCTGGCTGCTGAATAATATTGGGGAGCTTTTATTCATAATCCGAAAATACGGGTACCCGCGACGGGAATCCTACGAAAATAAAACCTGAAACTGCTACTGTACAACTAGATTACATATGCGGAAGCGTAAACTGAAATATACATTTGCTGCCTGAAATTTACATAATTGTTCTGTACAATAAGCCCAATGGCCTTTCTCATATATATACAAACTGTTCTTATATTTGAGTACATAAGCATATACAAAGTGACCCATCAGGTCCAAAACTGAAAAGTACAAACTCAAACGGTGGTGTGGGCCCTCTCCCGCAAGCCTCGATCCACCTGCTCCTTGGAAACAGTACGAAAACCTAAAAAGGATGAAAGAAGGGGGGGATGAGTGATAAAGATCACCCAATAAGCGCTCCTTACTTCCTTCAAAACCCAAACAAGCAATACACAATATCATACATACCTGGCCTCGGCCCTATTCATACATCTATGCGCTTGTTGGAATCTGAAACTGATTATTTGAATCTCATTCATTTACTGATCTCATTAATATTCATGTCATGATGTGTATGTCATGTCATGCTAACTGAAAATACTGATGGATGCATGCATCTGAATATCTCTATCTGTATGTACCTGAAGGTACTTGCTGTGCTGATCAGACTTGGTGAACACAGGGATTCGACATCCTGGTCATGTGGGCTGAATAGTCTAACTACTGGCTAGAAAGCTGAATAATAACTGCTGGACGATCTGAATGCTGTCAGAAGGCTGAAACTGAAATACTGAACAAAGCTGAATCCCACAGATGCCCCCTCGAGTTCACCCATACTCTTACCCGTACATCGGGTTCTGAATACTGAATACTGCTGAATTTGGATCCCTTGATCCTTTCTGAAGCTACATGTCATGTAATGGTATGCATATGCAACCTTATTAACTGAATTTTTGATTATCTGATACTTATCTGAAGCCTTTTTATTATTCAATTGATTGCTCATGCTTTAATTAATCAATTTCATGCTTTATTCTGAAAATCTGCTGAGGCACGGGCGTGTGCCACGATGCACAGGGTCGTGCAAGCTACTAGAATTTTGGGTAATTTCTCTGAAACAGCAAGCACACGGGCGTATCCCTTAAGACACATGGACGTGTGTCTACTATTCTGCCCGTGCACACGGGCATGTGTCTGAAAAAATAAAGGCACACGGTCGTGCCATGCAGGCACATGACCGTGCATCTTGTTCTTCAACAAGAACACTTGCCAGAAATTGCTCTAAATTTATGCCAATTCACATTCAATCACAAATTCACTTCGATTACAAATTCCCAGCACTTCAAATAACACAAAGCAAGCATCCATTTCAACATGCATTGATCATCCAAATTTCTACCATGAGAGCATCTTCAAATTCTCTCACTAAACACATCAACATGCATGCAAGGCTCAAGGATGGAAATTCATCATCCAATTCAACATGCAATATCCTATAATCATTCCCAACATTCATCAATATGCAAAGAACTCATCCATGGCACCAAAATTCACAAAGTAAGTCGGGAAACACAAGGAGAATTAAGCGAACACTTACCTCTCGCCATTGCCTCTGAAAGCTCTTTTTTCGAATTATTCTCTTGGCTCTCTAACTTGATCGGGAGCTATTTGCTGTTGGATTTCCTCTCTAAGGTTGGGAGGAACTGAAATAAGAGAGAAATGGCTGAAAATACAAAGCTGGGTGAGAAAAGAAACTAAATTTCTCTCGACTCTCATTTATACTATGCCCTACATAGGCGTGCATCCAAGGTGCACAGACGTGCACATGGGAAAATGAACTTAATTCATTTCCCGCGCATTCGTATGATCAAATCCTTTCAAAAGGAATCATACGAAAGTCACACAGGCTCTGGAAACTTACTAACTCACCCCTAAACTCATCTAATGTAGGACCCGTCGCCACGAGTACCCTTGCTGCAGAAAGATACTTATCTTTTATTTAATAAACTGGAAATTAGGTACCCGCGACGGGAATCCTACGAAAAAGAAAACCTACTGCTAATTACATTGCATGCGGAAGCTGAAACTGAAACTGAAACTGAAATATACAATGAGCCTAAACTGGCTTTTCATACATATATACATATTTATAAAACTGTTCTATACATCTAGTTACATGTACATTAATGCATAAGACCTCACAGGTCCAAAACTGAAAACAAAATACATGTTGGAAAGTGTGCGTGAGGTCCCCTCTCGCAAGCCTCAATCCACCCACTCCTTGCTAGCAGCAACAAAACCTGAAAAAGAAGGAAGAAGGAAAGGGATGAGTGATAAAGATCACCCAGTAAGCATTCCTTACTCCCCTTGACCCAAGCAAGCAACAAACACTGCATACATACCTGGCCTCGGCCCTATACATACATCTAATCACTTGCAGGTGCTGAAATTGATTATCGGATTAGCTGTTTCTCATTATTAATCAAATTCTGAAATAAATGTCATGACATGATAACTGAAATCTGAATATGCATGCATGTGAATCTCTATATATACCCAAAGATACCTACTGTGCTGATCAGGCTGATGAACATAGGGGGCATCCTGGCCAAGTGGGCTGAACATTCTAGCTACAGGCTAGAAAGCTGAGAACTATGCTGAGCAGTCTGACTAGTGTCAAAAAACTGGGTCCCACAGATGTCCCCTCGAGTTCACCCAAAACTGTAACCTGTATGTTAGGTTCTGAATACTGAAATCTACTAAATTCAGATCCCCATATCCTCTTTCAGGTTACATGCTATGCTATGTATGCATATGCATCATTTCTTATCTGAATTCTGGCTTATCTGGTGATTATTAAGCTTTTGGATGGATTACCAAGCCTTTATCAATCAATTTCTGAAAATTCTGAAGAAATATGCTAACACACGACCGTGCAAAGGAGACACACGGCCGTGCTGGGCAAGGGCACATGGGATCGTGCCCCGGTCGTGTGTCTGGTCGTGCGTCTGGTCGTGCAAGCTTCTGGAGAAAACTAGCCTTTTAAGCATAAAGCAGACACACGACCGTGTCCCTCAGGACACACGGTCGTGTGGTCTGCATTCCAAGCCGTGTGCCCTTCGTGCACACGGGCGTGCGCTCGCAGAACACAGGCATACGGGCTTGCGTCTGCAGACACACGGGCGTGCACCTTGGTTTGCAACAGTAGAACTCACCTGGAAAGTGCAAAAACCCAACCAAATCTCATCCAAACTGAAATTAAATTCAAACATGCATTCAAGGCACTTCTATAAGCTAACAAATCACTTCAATTTCATCATCCATCTAATTCTACTAAATCCACCATGGAAAGCCAAGCTTTCCCTCACAACACACAAACACAAGCAAATAAGCATGTTCTTGGGTGGAAGATAAGCATTTCAATCATCAAATTCGTCATATATAACCAACCAAACAAGCTGGAAATGCAAACACACATTTCCAAACATCATCAAGCATCAAAACAAGCTGGGAACGCACGGAAGAAGTAAGAAACACTTACCTCTTGACATGGCGGCTGGAAAACTCTAACTCAAGCTATTCTCTCTGATCTCTTGCCAGATTGGGAGCCGTTGGAAGCGGGTTTTCATGCCTAGGGCTGGGAGCTGCTGAAACAAAGAAGAAATTTGGCTGAAAATGGGTGAGAATGCATTAACCTCTCGTCTCTCTCCTTTTCTACCAACCTGCACGGGCGTGCAGGCAAAAGATGCACGGGAGTGCACCAGGGAAAATGAAGGAAATTCATTTCCCGTGCTTCGAATGATTGAAACCTCCCTAAAAGAATCATACGAAGGCCACACAGCTCTGAAAAACCTCCTAACTCACCTTTGAACTCTTCTAGACTCCCAAACTATTCTTGAATTCTATTTCTAACCCCAAAACTCTACCCCTAAAGGCTTTTCTAACCTGGGATGCTACATTCCTCCCCCCTTAACAAAATTTTGACCCCGAAATTTACTTGAACAACTCTGGGAACCTATCCCTGATCTCAGACTCTACCTCCCAAGTGGCTTCTTCCATACACTGGTTGCGCTATAAAACCTTGACCAGTGGAATCTCTTTATTTCTGAAGACTTTAACTTTTTAGTCGAGAATCTGAACAAGTAACTCTTGGTAACTCAAATCTTCTGCCAAATTCACATCTGAGAACTGCAAGACATGAGACGAATCTCCCACATATTTCCTCAACTGTGACACGTGGAAGACATTGTGGATTCTGTCCATACTAGCTGGCAGTGCTAACCTGTAGGCGACTGTCCCTACTCTCTCAAGAATCTCGTAGGGACCAATAAATCGGGGTGCTAACTTTCCCTGCTTACCAAATCTGAGAACTTGCCTGTAGGCAGCAATTCTCAGAAACACCTTATCGCCCACTGAAAACTCTATATCTCTACATCAAATATCAGTATAACTCTTCTATCAATCCTGGGTCTGTCTCATCCTCTGCCTGATGATCTTGACTTGCTCAATCATCCTCTAAATAGTCTCTGGTCACACTGTTGACTCCAAGGAATCTCTCTCTCTAATCTCATCCCAATGGAGATGAGATCTGTACTTCTGACCATACAACGTCTCGAATGAAGTCATTTGAATAGTCGTCTGATAACTATTGTTGTAGGCGAACTCCATTAGAGGGATCAATTCTACCCAATCGGTCTGGAAGTCCATATAACACGCTCTCAGCAATCCTCCAAGATTTTGTTCACCCTCTCCGTCTGGCCATCTGTCTGAGGGTGATATGCTGAGCTGAACTACAGCCTAGTTCCCAATGCTCTCTGCAGAGATCTCCAGAAGGCTGATAGGAATCTGGAGTCCCTGTCTGACACTATCGTCTTGGGAACGCCATGGAGTCTGACCACCTCTCTGATGTAGAGTCGGGCTAGCTGCTCAGTAGACATGCCCAGTTTGATCGGTAAGAAATGAGCTGACTTACTCAGTCGATCCACTATCACCCAGATACTGTCAAATCCCTTCTGGACTTTGAGAAGACCAGAAATAAAATCCATGGAGATGTTATCCCACTTCTACTCAGGAATACTCAAGGGATGAAGTAATCCTGAGGGTCTTTGGTGCTCCGCCTTCACTTGCTAACATACTAGACATTTGGAGACGTAGTCTGCTACGTCCTTCTTCATCCTTGACCACCAAAAACTTCTCTTGAGGTCTCAATATATTTTCGTGCTGCATGGGTGCGCTGAATACACCGTACTGTGTACCTTTACCAAAATCCTCTGTCTCAATTCTGAACTCTGGGGCACACAGACTTTGTCTCTGAACCTCAAGACCCCATCTCTAAACTCAAAGTCAAACACTGCTCTCTCTGACATCCTCTGAAGCACACTTTGAGTCCACTCATCTGACATCTAACCCTCTCTGATCTCATCATACAAAGAGGATCTGATACTCAGCCTGGAGAAACCCACAGACATAATCTCAATCTACTCTCTGATCAACTCATGCTGTAACTCTCTCTAAACTGATAGGTTGGATAAACTACACACCTACTCAAAGCATCAGCCATCACATTGGTTCTCCCCGGGTTATATCTGATGTCACAATCATAGTCCTTCACCAGCTCCAACCATCTCTTCTGCCTCATGTTGAGCTCCTTCTAGGTGAAGAAATATTTCAGACTTTTGTGGTCTGAATATATGCTATATTTGACTCTGTAGAGGTAGTGTCTCCAAATCTTCAGGGTAAATACGACCACTGCTAACTCTAGGTTGTGGGTAGGATATCTCAACTCGTGATCTCGCAATTGCCTAGAAGCGTAGGTAATCACCCTACCACTTTACATTAGAAAGGCCCCGATCCCCTGATGGGATGCATCTGTGTATATGTCAAACTCTACCCCCTCCTGGGTAGCGCTAAGACTGGAGCACTGGTCAACCTCTGCTTGAGCTCTAGAAATCGCTCCTCGCACTCCTCTGACCACACAAATGAAGTCTCTTTCCTAGTCAAGGCGATGAGAGGCCTTACTAGGCTAGAGAACCCTTCAATAAACCTCTTGTAGTAGTCTGCTAACCCAAGGAAGCTCCTAACTTCCTTCACTGGCTTCGGCCTTGGCCAACTCAGAACTGTCTCTAACTTGCTGGGGTCTACTGAAATACCATCTGATGTCACTACATGGCCTAGGAATACCACTCTATCGAGCCAGAACTCACACTTGGAGAACTTGGTGAATAAATGTTGTTCTCTCAATCTCTGAAGCACGAATCTCATATGCTCTTCGTGCTCTACCACATTTCTGGAATCAACCATGATGTCATCTATAAACACTACCACGAACTGGTCCAGGCAGTCATGAAAGATCCGGTTCATCAAGTCCATGAAGATGGCTGGGGCATTGGTCAACCTAAATGGCATGACCACGAACTCTTAATGTCCATAACAAGTCCTGAATGTAGTCTTGGGGACATCTCTCTCTGTTACCCTGACCTGATAATAGCCAGATCTCAGGTTGATCTTGGAGAACATCGCTACGCCTCTCAACTGATCAAAGAGGTCGTTGATCCTTGACAGGGGATACTTATTCTTCACTGTTACTCTGTTCAGCTCCCTGTAGTCGATGCATATCCTCATCGACCTATCCCTCTTCTTTACAAATAAAATTGGAGCTCCCCACGGTGAACAGCTCGGTCTAATAAATTTCTTATCAACTAGCTCCTGCAACTGCTTCTTCAATTCCTGGAGCTTAGCTGGAGCCATCTGGTACAGAGCCTTAAGATTAGAGCTGTACCAGGGAGAAGTTTGACATTGAACTCTAACTCTCTGTCTAAAGGTAGCCCTGGCAACTCATCTGGGAAGATGTCTCTGAAATCTCTGACAACAGGCACACTACATTGGCCAAGTACCCTACACAACCCTGCCTCATCAGTCTACTCGCCTGGATGCACGTGATCAACATACTATCTACTTTGCCCTCACCAAATATAAAGCAATTAGGGCATATGTGGAATCTAACCTTCTTCTTTCCACAATCTATCTCTGCATCATACTTCCCTAAGAAATCCATCCCCAAGATCATGTCAAAGTCTGCTAACTCCAACGAAATCAGATCAATGCTCATCTGTATACCCATAACCTCTATTATCTGATCTTAGAGGACTCTGTCACTCACTACATAACCTTCATCTGGCATCTCAACTAGAATACTCTTATCGGCCACACTAGGTTCAATCCCTAATCTCTCTACCACTCCCCTGGATATGAAGCTGTGTGTGGCCTCGCAATCAACCAAAATAAACAAAGGAGTACCGAGATAAAAAATCTGACCAGTGACTATATAGGGTATGGCATCTGCCTGCTTCTGGCGGACAGTATATACTCTGGCTCTGCCACCACCACCTCCTAAAATACCAATACCTCCTCCAGGTGCTCCAACTCCGGGTCTGGGAACCTCAACTCCACCTCTCTCTGCTTCGGCACCGCCTCTGGGTGGACCTCCTCTACCCCTGTACTGACCACCACTGCCTCTGCTGGGCCCAACACCAGCTCCACCTCTGGCTGGGCACTCCACCATCCTGTGCCCTAGCTGACAGCACAAGTAACATACGATCTGACCAGCAAGACACTCGCCTGCATGTCATCTGCCACATCGAGTACACTGTGGCAGGGAAAACTGTGGTGCAATCCTCTATCTCTGAATGCCCCTAGCTGATCTCTGGGCCGACATTGGCCTCTTGCCCTTATCTTTGTCATTTGACCTCTCAACTGCTTGACTCATGGCGTCCATCCTCTGTAGACCAGCCTCTGATCTGAGCGCTCTCCCCAAAGCATCACTGAACCGCTGGGGAGGATCTACTCCAGTCATGACATTCTTGGCTATTGCAGGGTGCAAGCCATGGATGAATTTTTACACACGTCCCATCTCGGTCCCCGCCAAACTGGGGACAAATCTCGCCAAGGTGTTGAACTTTGTAGCATATTCCTTGACCGAACTGGGTCCCTGAATCAGATCAATGAACTCCTGGGCCTTGGCATATAGTATCTCTATGCTCCTGTACTTTGCATCGAACAGTCGTCTGAACTCTGCCCAGGTCATCTACTCCTCATTGATGGTAGCCTTGGCTAGGCCCCACCAAACCTTGGCATCACCACGTAGGAGAAATACTGCATATCTGACTTTCTCCCGCTCTGACAGTGTGTAAAGTCCCATCACACTCTCTACGGATTCTATCCACTCCTCGACCACTGCTGGATCTCTGGACCCACTAAATCTAGATGGCTGGAAAGACCCTAACAGATGATAAATGGGATGTGGCCTCTCTGATAAACCAGTGCCAGCTGTCTCTATACTCATGGCCTGGCTATACTCTATAAACCCAGATGGATACTGATACCCCTCTTTGACTGGCTGGGGCTGAAACCGATAACCCTCTCTAACTGACTGAGGCATTGAATAATACCGTGGCTGAGGCTGAGACTGTGTTGTTCTTCTTCTTAAAGATTGGTAGGTCTCATGTTGTGGAGGATCAACTCTGGCTAGCTCTTGAACATTACCCACACCAGCCTACTGTAAGCTTTCTCTGACCACTTCCCCAATCATTTCTCTGAGCTGATCTGGCCTAATGGACACATGGGAGGTACCCTGAGATCACCGTCTCCCACTCACACTCATGGGACGGACAGGAGGACTACTACTAGCCTCATTTATGTATCTAGGCACATACTCTTCTCTATCTAAAGCATCACAACACACGGGGTTAGAAACACAAATCACAATAAAAGCTGGAAAGAAATACCTGACTACGCTGTGAGGAGGGTCTGGACGATGGCTGCGAAAAAGAGAAAGCGAACACCACATACTTACAACTCAAATCTCTACTAAAATGGCATAGGGGAACGCTCTGATACCAACAATGTAGGACCCGTCACCACGAGTACCCCTGTTGCAGAAAGATACTTATCTTTTATTTAATAAACTGAAAATTGGGTACCCGCGACGGGAATCCTATGAAAAAGAAAACCTGCTGCTAATTACATTGCATGCGGAAGCTGAAACTGAAACTGAAACTGAAATATACAATGAGCCCAAACTGGCTTTTCATACATATATACATATTTATACAACTGTTCTGTACATCTGGTTACATTTACATTAATGCACAAGACCTCACAGGTCTAAAACTGAAAACAAAATACACACTGGAAAGTGTGCGTGAGGTCCCCTCTCGCAAGCCTCAGTCCGCCCGCTCCTCGCCAGTAGCAACAAAACCTGAAAAAGAAGGAAGAAGGAAAGGGATGAGTGATAAAGATCACCCAGTAAGCATTCCTTACTCCCCTCGACCCAAGCAAGCAACAAACACTGCATACATACCTGGTCTCGGCCTTATACATACATCTAGTCACTTGCGGGTGCTGAAACTGATTATCGGATTAGTTGTTTCTCATTATTAATCAAATTCTGAAATGAATGTCATGACATGATAACTGAAATCTGAATATGCATGCATGCGAATCTCTATATGTACCCAAAGGTATCTACCGTGCTGATCAGGCTGATGAACACAGGGATTCGGCATCCTGGCCAAGTGGGCTAAACATTCTAGCTATAGGCTAGAAAGTTGAGAACTATGCTGACCAGTCTGACTGGTGTCAGAAAATTGGGTCCCACAGATGCCCCATCGAGTTCACCCAAAACTGTAACCCGTATGTCAGGTTTTGAATGTTGAAATCTACTGAATTCGAATCCCCAAATTCTCTTTCAGGTTACATACTATGCTATGTATGCATATGCATCATTTCTTATTTGAATTCTAGCTTATCTGGTGATTATTAAGCTTCTGGATGGATTACCAAGCCTTTATCAATCAATTTATGAAAATTCTTAAGAAGTAAGCTGACACATAACCATGCAAAGGAGACACACGGGACCGTGCCCCGGTCGTGTCCACGGTCCCGTGTGTCTGGTCGTGCAAGCTTTTGGAGAAAATTGGCCTTTTAAGCATAAAGTGGACACACGGCCGTGTCCCTCAGGACATACGGTCGTGTGGTCTGCATTCCAGGCCGTGTGCCCTTCGTGCACATGGGCGTGTGCTCGTAGAACACAGGCACACGGGCGTGCGTCTACGGACACATGGGCGTGCACTTGGGTTTGCAGTAGCAGAACTCACCTGGAAAGTGCAGAAACCCAACCAAATCTCATCAAAACTGAAATTAAATTCAAACATGCATTCAAAGCACTTTTATAAGCTAACGAATCACTTCAATTTCATCATCCATCCAATTCTACTGAATCCACCATGGAAAGCCAAGCTTTCCCTCACAACACACAAACACAAGCAAATAAGCATGTTCTTGGGTGGAAGATAAGCATTTCAATCATCAAATTCATCACATATAACCAACCAAACAAGATGAAAATGCAAGCACACATTTCCAAACATCATCAAGCATCAAAGCAAGCTGGGAACGCACGGAAGAAGTAAGAAATGCTTACCTCTTGACATGGCGACTAGAAAACTCTAACTCAAGCTATTCTCTCTGATCTTTTACCTGATTGGGAGCCGTTGAAAGCTGGATTTCATGCCTAGGGCTGGGAGCTATTGAAACAAAGAAGAAATTTGACTGAAAATGGGTGAGAATGCATTAACCTCTCGTCTCTCTCCTTTTCTACCCATCTGCATGGGCGTGTAGGCAAAAGATGCACAGGAGTACACCAGGGAAAATGAAGGAAATTCATTTCTCGCGCTTTGAATGATTGAAACCTCTCTAAAGGAATCATACGAAGGCCACATAGCTCTAGAAAACCTCCTAACTCACCCTTGAACTCTTCTAGACTCCCAAACTATTCCTGAATTCTATTTTTAACCCCAAAACTCTACTCCTAAGGGCTTTTCTAACCTGGGATGCTACATCTAGACTCCCAATCTCTTTCTGAATTTCATTTTTAACCTTGAAACTCTTCCCCTAAGGGCTTTTCTAACCTGGGATGCTACAATAAAGGAAACAATTGTAAAGACAACCATACTGTACAAGACTTTTGCTCCTTTTTGTCAATAATAATAGGAGTGACGAATTGACCATCAATACATTTAGCTCTTAATTGAGACTTTTCTATCAATTGTTAGTTAAAACATTTTGGAGCACTTAATGCCATATGAAAGTGAAACTCTAGGCAAACACTTGTAATCAATAAGGCTTGTAGACCTAGTAGTGTTTTGACTCTGACTAACGATAGAATAAGTAACCAAGCTTAACGAACCTTAAGGCTACTAATACATTCAAGCCTTTTTGAGATAATATGGATTACACTACCTCAATATATATTTCTTATTCACTTGTGGGATAGGCTTTTTTGCCTCCCTAGTCTAATATATAAACTTGTGTCTTAAACCATCTAGTTACAACAGGTAAGATGATCAAAGCTACCTACTTCATGGTATAAAATGATATTCAATGGATAACATCTACAAGATAACATTTGGTTAGTGTCCTAAGATAGTGGTGTTATAATTGTCCTAAACTGATTGAATGAAACAAGTTTTCAACTATAAACCATATGTACATGACCACTTTGATGCCTATCAGACCTCTTAAAAAAAGTGGCCAAATGTACCTTGATTCAATCATATTGAGAAGTTTTATTGTATCTTTTAATACATTGATAGTGAACACTATTAAGTTAAACATCAAAAGAGAGTGTATCCTTGTAGTCTATCTATTAGAAATACCAGCTATTTCTTAATTAATTGCTTCCATGCAATTCATTAACAACTAATAGAGTCAGTTCAAATATAAAATCCAATGAATAAAAATATTTGATTATAAAAGATCTCAAGTCAAGAACTTAATAAAGTCCCAACTTGTATAGCAAATAAACTCTATTAATTAGATTTATATGACTAGCATGTATAAAGGGTTATTTCCATAACCCTAAAGAATAAAGCGAGATAATGCTCAGTGAGATCATAGTAAGGTTTATTATTATCATCATGACATTATTCATGAAACTGATCAATTGCTTTAAGATATGCCTCCTTAAGAAAGGATTAGATGCTTTAGACGATGCACTAGGCTAAACATGTTTAGTTTCAATTTATCCACCAATTATAGTAGACCTTTCATTAAAGCCCTTATTTTTCAAGAAATGATTAAATATTGATTAGAGAATCGGATAACAAAAGCTCGGATTGCAAATTAAGCCTCACTACAACAATTCTTATATTTTGACTTAAATGAATAAATCTCCATCACATATCACTACTTTAGCCAACACATGTGTTGAACATCAAGCCTATGCAACCGAAGTGAAAGTGACAATTATCGTTGATATTATTTCCATTAATACCTGCGATTGACATCACTACTCGATGACATAAATAGATAGGTACAATGCCATAATTATTAAGATCTTTGTTTTATTCTATCATCACACATATTATATCATTAAAAAGGATAAATATCCCACTTTTGATTCAATTCCATCACTTTCCAATGGTACAATATTTAACTATAATAGGTAAAGTATCCCAGATCACTAAGCCTAAAATCAAATAACTTTTTTAAACAACAAACTCAAGAAATCTATTTACTTCAAATGTAATCCTTTTATGGCTTATCATCCAAAGATAGTGGACCTATAAGTGGAATCTATAAGACTACCTTCTTTTTCAAAGCCTCTCTAAAGCAAGTGGTTAAATGTAATGGTATCACACCTACAAGTATGTCTCATAGGTATTTGTTTTCATTATATGGATTAAGTTTAAGCATCATTTTATATGTTGAGTAGCCTTGTATGACTGTGCATATTAGGAGTGCATATCTGTGCATGGGTGGGTATAAAGGGTAAAATAGTCTTTTCATGCATGAGTTATAAAAATTTGCTAAGTCTTAGAGGTTGTATGGCCACGCACAAGAAGGTGCATAATCATGCACCTAATAATGTTAACGATATCTATTTGGATGCCATGCAAGTCTATGCATAAGGTAATGTATAGTCACAAGCATACATGCAGTTCAAATTTTGGATAGGCACATTCTTAGAGATCATTCGATGTGAATTTTGTCAATTAACTAAATGAACAGTCATATAAAGAGGATGGATGATCATAAGTGACATTATTTTATAAAAAAACATAAATGGAATTATAAGAGCAAAGAACTCATTTTTATCATTTTACAAGTTTTAGTAGTGAGCAATTTAAAGTCTCATAGAGGTCGTAAAAAATGCAAAGGTTACCAAATTTAATCAATAGCTATGTAAAGATTTGTAGCCTCAAAAGAGAAGTAAGTAGTGGTTATAGACATCCTACTTTGACCTAACAGGTTTTGTCCTCGATGATGGTAACTTGACAAACTTATACAAAACTTTTGAGTTGGCAAGCTGAGGTCCAAGGATTTAAGATGATGAATTAGACTTGGTAAGCATAACGAAACCCAAAATATAAGACCACCAAAACACCTTTTGAAGGCTAAATTTAATTTATTTAGCCTTTAAGGTTGAAATAGATCTACTTGGAGCCTAATTTAGGATGTGCATAGACCATGTTTAACACATGGGTGGAGGCTTATTATAATATGCTTTTATGGGCCCCTACTAAAGGTGAATATGTGATGATTAAAATCATCACATTTATGCACTGTCTTGCATGTTTGATCATTCATGTATACTGATTAACAAGCTATTTTCCTATATAAAGGGAACCCATTTCTTATGCAAGGGGTTGGATAAAGTGAGTCGAGTTAAAACACAAAAGGAAGAAAAGGTTTAGATAAGGAAAAGGAAAGAGACTGCAGAGAGAAAGCCTAATCGTAAAACACTATTAGAATTTTTCTTTAATAAACAAATGTCTAAAACGTATATCATCTAAGAGCAAGCTGAGAAAGAGAAACTAAGTGTATACAAGTCCAATCAAATTATTCAATGGTCTAAAAGGATAAAACACATCAAGAAGAGAGATTCGATTGAGCAAAAACATCCAGGTTAATTTCCCTACTAAAAGGAGCATTTTTACTTTGGCTTATTTTTTTGCTAGTTGAGAATTAGTCATTGTTTGAGCTTTATATACTAGTCATTTTGATCATATGTAGATCACTTGGTCTTGTAAGTGGACAAGTTACTACTAGTCATCCACTTACAACACCAAGTTGTTTACATATGGTCATCAAATGAATAAAACTATTTCTCTGTCTTTCATATAAAATAATACATGTTTGATATACCTTTTTCTTACCACTGGACATGTTAGCTAACATAAGTTTGATTGATTGTACATGTGATTCATTTGGATTTGTTAATTAAATGTATATATGTCATTTTGTATACATATATGTATACGTATATTTGTAATTTGTGCATGTATCATGTTGGTAATACCATAGGTTTTGCTTGTTTATTTACTGAGGATGAACGTTATAACCCATATGTACAAAATGAGAACATATATGTGTACGTTGATCTCTAATTGGTTGGTTGAGTGATCGACAAATGAACATTGAATGAAGAAATATGCAAACATCTGCGTCTCATTCATGAATTGTTCGTAGGTTGTTTTTAGATGATGTTTGCCAAGCAATTTGTTTTGTGTATTCTTATGTAACTTATTTTCATAAATATATAGAGTTTTCTAAATATTTGTTTAATGTTATAGATGAATCAAACGAGGCATAAAAATTGTACATGTATATATGTGTGTGTGTACATTTGTGTTATGTTCTACATAAATTTGTATAATTATACATCGAACAACATGTGGAGCTAGTTGGAGATAAGGGTAGGAGTTTTGCATGACGCTGGTTTTTAGACCATTGGGTTATGGATACTATGAGGCAATTGATCGCAGATGAGTCATATTCATGGACACCTATATATAAATATATATATATATATTAAATTCATTTGTTTTATTATTTACTATATTAAATTCCTCAAACGAGGTGATATGATGCATAATCATGCATTATAAGGTGTATACTTATGCATCCTTTGCAAATGAATGCCTATGAACTTAATGTTCTATGATCATAACATTTATAAGTTAACAACTATTAAATTTTAATAAAGAGTTGTAACTAAGTGACAATGGATGGTCATGACTCAAGAGGTTGCACAACTTACAGAATGAATAATTGTGCAAGGGTTAGTCATAACCATGTATCAAGGGAAAATTACCTTATCACTCTTATGGTAAGTGTTAATATTGGAAAAAGTATAGAAAAACATTTAAAGTAAGGTTTCAAGGTTAGAAAAGAGAATAAGGTTACTAATTGTATGAAAGATGACACAAGAACAAAGAGAATTTTGGTCAAATTTTGAAAAAGTAAGACAAAGCTAGAAACAACCTAGTACATTAGCATTGCCACCAAATATGAGAAATATGGCAAGGAATGAGTTAAAGAAAGGCTAATATTGTATGCTCTTTCATATAGGTATGAATCATTATTGTATGATCTCTAATTCACAAATCTATATGCAAACATATAAATTGTTGTTAGATACTTATGAGTTAGCTCATAAATTCAACATGAGCGTATGATTTGAGGTTGGTGTTCTGGATGTCTTTGAGTAATTCAGATAGGGCATGTGAAGATAAACCTAATTTGGACACCAAGGATGTCAAGTTAAGCCAAATATTAGTAGAACACTTGTTTTAAGTGATTACATGTTGTGACTTGATAGGCCACCTATTTATTGAGTATTTTCACATTTACAAATTCCTTTGTAGGCATATGTGACAAGTTTCTATGGTGCCATATGAGGTAGGATTTACTAATCTTGTTTACCTAGTGTAAACATAATAAATAAGAGCGCATGAATAGGTTTAAAACCTATCACATAGTGATTTTGGAATTACCACCCAAGTTACACTTGGAAAAAAGTGCAACGAGGGTATACAACTCTTAGAATCCCTTGTGAAGGACTCAAACCATCTTTATCTACCCAAAGGATGGGTTTGAATAGTTAGACATGATATAGAAAGCTATTGACACCCATATCGCTTAGCCTAATGACTAACCTCCACCAACTGACTTGTTTTATCTAGATTTAGTATTTTCAAAGAATCTCTCTAAACATAGAATATGCCATAATTTAAAGCATTCAGAAAGCAAGTAAGTTACATTTATAGGCAATTAAGACTTGAAATTGCATTCCCCCACACAAAAAGAAAAAAGAATAATTGACAAATTGACATGTAAAATGAAAGAAAGAAAACATAGAAAAAAAAAAATAAAAACTTGCAACATTCGAATTCGGAATGAAAGGAATGTTAAGAGTAGATTTAAGGTATTCCAGTGATGTTTGCAAACGTCAAAATTTTAATTTTAGGTTTAATTTTATCCTAAACCTAAAATTTAAATTTAAATTTCTATATTAAAATTTTAATCCTAAATTTAAATTCAAATTTAAATTAAATTTTTAATAATGAATATTAATTTGGATTTAAATTAAAATCTATCTTAAATATAATTCTAAATCTGAATTGAATTTAAATTTAAATTTCAATTGAAATGTATCTTAAATCTAATTTTAACTTAAAACTAAATTTAAATTAAATTTTAATTTTCAATTTCAATTTAAATTTAGATTTAACTTAAAATTTGAATCAATTTAAATTTAGATTAAATTAAGTTAAATTTAAATTTAGATTCAAAATAAAATTAAAGTTAAAATTTAGATTTAAATCAGTTTAAATTTGAATCAATTAGAATTTAATTTTAAATTAAAAAAGAAATAATAATGAAAAAAGAAATAGAATAATAATAATGAAAAGAATAAAAAAATTGAGGCTTCCCCTACAGGTACGTACCTAGAATGTAGGTTTCCTTAAAACGCTTCTTTGATGTGTCAAGCTTAACAAAATTTGGGAGTGGCTCAATAGGTTGAGAACGTCATTAGTATCGTAGAGGCAAATGATTATGGGTGGATCTCTTTAGGCCAGTATCTCATATGGAAAATTGTGTTCGTGTTCTTTTTCTTGTTTGAATGATTGTTGAAGTTTTCTTTCGATCTTTCATGATTTTCTCCTTAAAATTATTTTGTATTTTGCCCCTCCAATTTTGTCCTTTCTAAATTAGGAAATTCTAGCCCTCTATATAAGGTTCAAGGGATAAGATTACTTAATTTAAATTTAAAAATTAAATTAAAAATAATGATAATTATTATAAATTTAAAAATTAAGTTAAAAGATAATAATAATTATTTTTAATTTAAATTCAAAATGAAATTAAAAAATGATAACTATTTTTAATTTAAGAATTAAATTAAAATTAGAAAATGATAATCATTAAATTTGAGAATCAAAATCAAATTTAAATTAAAAGATAAATATAATTACTTTTAATTTAAATAAAAAATCAAATTAAAAGATAATAACAATTATTGTTAATTTAAAATTCAAATTCAAAATGTAATTTAAATTTAAAATTAAAGGGACAAAATTCAATCAGATTTGTAAGTGGACATCATAAGGATGCTCGCGAATGCGGGCACTATAATAGTGCCTAACCACCGACCCAAACTATCCTTGGACAGTTACAAGATAAGCGTTCACGAACTAATCGGGATGTTGTCCATGTATAGAGCCTAAATTGATAGAAAAATGGGGCAAACATTGTTTAAGGCTATTTTTTCAAAGCCTTAAGCCTAATAGGTTGTTTTATGGTCCTTACGGTCCTCAAAACTCATCTTGTCAAAACAATAACTTGTATGGAAGACCTCGAAAAAAGGTCATCATCATTGGGGAAAACCTTGCATAGGTCAAAACAGTGTCTATAGTTGCCCCATACTTTATGGGGTTTGTGTGTAATGTGTAGTGAATCCACTTTTGAAAATGAATACAAACACTTGTAAAAGCAAATAAAATACAAAAGGACAACAAGTTTTGAAACAACAAGTGAGAACAACCCATCAAAGGCAATCCATTCTAAATCCCTAAGCTTAAATAGTCGTGTAGAATCCCTACCTTGAGACAGCCAAAGTGCCATAATAGTCTTAAAAAACTTCAAAGATAAAAATGTTTGAAGCTTGAAATAGCCTTGTAGGACTCCAAAGATGAAAAAGGTTGAAGCCCAAAATTGTAAAACAATATATATATATATATATATATATATATATATATATATATAAAAACTTAATTAATATAATAAAATTACTTTACTATTATTTGTAAAACACACTGAGAAATTTTAATATCATTTATCCATAAATACTCATAATGTGTAAATAAAATATAACATAACTTATTTATGAATAATACCTTTTTATTTAACTTTATATTGCAAAAAATGAAAGTGTTTACAAAGTAAACCATAGGAATTGTTTTGAAAACATTAAAACTAAAATATAACATCATTTCATAGCATAGCCTTGACAAATATAGTCTCCTATGCAACTACATACCAAGCACATCTAAACTTAATCTACAAGGAGAAAAGAATGAAATGAGTGACAAGTTACTCAACAAGCATTCTTAATCTTAACATACATAACCCTTAGCTTTGAATTCATATATTAAATGTCTTTAGTTCTTAAAATCTTAACTTATTAACTTATCCTAATATCCTTTAAATCTTAACTTATTAACTTATCCTAATATCTTTTAAATCTTATCTTAATTTCTTTCCACTTGTTCATGGATGCTATGACATGTGTGTTATGCTAAAATCATGTTGAAAACCATGACTTTCTTTTGATAAAATTTGCTTAAAATCGTAATCTTGAAAACTTGTCATAATCAATCTAAAGATCTCAACCTAAAACTTATCATAAAACATCATAAAAAACATATGTTGATCAAACTGATGAAATATAAAGATTTGACACCCTAGCCTTCTAAGTCCTAAACTAATGCATAACCAACACTCAATTTCTAATGATCTTTGCCAATAGCAATATCCAATTTTTAATGAAAGCTAGTTTCCCAATTTTTAACGGGCATGCAAACTCACAAATGCTTCATCGTTCCACCTTTAAAAGATGTCAAGAACATTTTTTTTTTCTAATTTCACAAAACATGCATATTCGGTCTAAAGGTCTTGAAAACGTGTAAAATAATTTTTCATACTTTTGCTTAAAAATCATATTATTTGGCATGCCATGTCATGGAAATACATACAATGCATTAAATCTTATTAATCTTAATTTTCTCCTTAACCTTTTCTTATCTCTTCCAATTTGATAGCTATGCACAATTGTACACGTCAAAGTGTATGAGTAAGCTTAAATTCTATATACAAGTGAAGTTGAATGCCTCATGATCATGACTCACCAACTCATGATCATGACACTAGATAACAAACATGACTTTCACATTTTGTTGCACTTGTACAAGCATACAAATGCACAATTACAATGTTACAAATGACACATATACAAGTGTGCATCTCTCATATGCATGGGCATACACAATGATCTATTCTAATGGACTTTAACCAAATAGTAACCAATCCTAGTAGATCATGCTTATAATTCATTCCAAGTATATAACATTATTAATTCATTTTCGATGACAATATACATATGGTTCAACTCATTTTTCAAAATAAACAAGCATTATCACATGAGAATTCAACATTTCAGATCAATCATCAACTAGATAAAAAAAAAAAAAAGACAAATCATTTCATGAAATTAATAGTAATTAAGCTTAGATCCATGATTCCACATGTTTAATTCACATAATTACAAATAATGACATGTTATTAATCGTTTAGACATGCTTATTTATCTTCACAATGTCAAATCATAGAAGAAGACATGGTAAGATTGAAGAACTTTACTAACTTGATTGTTTATTTTCTATCTCGCTTTCTCTTTTTAACTTTTACTCTGATTAGTCTCTATCGATTGCTCTTACTCAACTATCTACTCTACAAACTCTAGAAAGATCTAACTCTCATAAAATTCGGCACAAAGAAATTTTAAAATAAATACTAATTTATATAGGTGATGACTAGCTCAACATGTGCGGGCATACATCTAATCATAAATGGTTATACATGGCAAAATAATTTGAATATACATGATAAACTAACTGTTCACTTGGCTTTATGGTGACATGTGTATGACCCATAATAAAGTTATAATGACTTTTTATCCCTCATACCAATTTTAATCAAATTAAATGCATAAAAATAATTTAAATTACCCTTTTCTTACCTAAGATACCAATTATTAAAAACCATACCATTATATTTCTCTCCCTTTTATAAAAAATATTGTCCCTAGAATTACACAAATAACTTTGGAAATCTTTACTAGAACTCATTCTCAACCTCTTAAGTAGACTCTTTATATCTTTAGTTCTCTATAATACCATAATTAACAAAATATCTTTATTTTTTAACAATTTGACTTGGTGACCCAAAATCTATACTAACTATTTTTGATAACTCATATCATCTACCAATTTAATATCCTAAACCTCTAACACATGCAAAAGATCATCCACATATTTTTTTAACAAGGAGATATAAAACATATTATCAATCTAATCCGTACTAGCAAGCAAAGCTAACTAGTAAGTAATACTATTCATTTTCTCTAAAATCTCATATGATGTAATATACCAAGGAGCTAACTTACCCTTTCTACCAAATCTCCTAACCTATTTATATGAAATAACTTTGATAAACATTTTGTTACCCATCTAAATCTCAATTTCTTTATACCTCTTACCTATATAACTTTTCTATCGATCTTAAGCTTGTCTTATATATTGTCCGACAAATCTCTCTTACCAATCTTATTCTAACAAACAGGAGACTTACACTTCTTACCATACAAAATCTCATAAGTAGCCATCTGAATAGTTGACTAATAATTGTTACTAGAAGTAAACTTTATCAAAGGCAACAACTTAACCTATCTATTGTTATAATCTATACAATATGCTCTCAATATATCCTTTAAAATCTTATTAGTTCTTTCCATCTAACCATCTATCTACAAAAGATATACTGTATTAAAACTCAGTCTAGTACTTAATGATTGTGCAAAATTTTTTAAAATATAGACATAAATCTCAAATATTAATCTGATAAAATAGTCTTGGTGTAATGGTTTGGTTTCTAAAAAGGATATTAAGTGATTTTTTAGGGCATTTTATGTATTTTAGTAGGTTTATGGTTTTAATAGTTATAAGGATCATTTTAGTCATTTTAGCTTTATTTTTTCTTATACCCATGTCAACTAAAAGAGCTACCATGTGTACAACACAAAAAAGCATATAAATTTTAAATTCTTACCATGCATGATCATGTTGATGGCATGTTGGCACGATTATATAAAACGAGTTTTATTTTAAAATTTTACAAGTTTCTTAAATTTCCAAATTAAAATTTCTAAAGTCGAGAATATAGAGATCTGAGGGAAAGCCTAAGAGAGCTTAGTCAAAGTTGGTGACTATAGATCAATCTAAACAGAGAAAGTATGTTTATCAACTAATAGGTAAGTGTATTCTTAACCCTAAGTTCCAGGTTCATCTTGCTATGATTGTTTTTCACAAAACATTTTCTATCATATGATCTATAAGCAAGATTATGAATAATGCTTGATTATTGATGATTAAGAAGAAATTAATTAAAAATTGACTAATCATGCATGAAATACTTAGATCTAGGTTAATTATGCATGAAAATATGATATTATGAATGAAATATGCTATAAGCTACTCTTAGGGATTTTTTTTTTTCTAGATCTGAGCTCTTTTAATATGCATTAAGTGATTTCTTAATGAAACGATGGATTAGAAGCATGCTTAAGTTGTGATGATGCATGATTAAATGAAGAGACAGTATGTTGAATTGGATGATGATCTTGAGCTCAATTATTGTGCTTAGTTATTGTAATTGATGTTTAAGTATGGGAATATGCTTTAGAATGTTATTTATTCAACTATGGATGTGAAATACTATTGATTAATTGTTATTTAGCCAAGATTTAGTGATACAAAGCATGAGGGAGGATCATGCATCCGTATCTATATAATCACATGTAAAGTGGAATTTAAGAGGTTATAATCATGCAACCTTAAGGTACATGACAATGCAACATGCATAGATAAAAAAGTTATAGTATCAAAGAATTATAGTAAAATAATCAAGACTTATATAATTAAGAAATTGAAAGAGAAATATTATTATTAAGTTTATAACTTAATAATGAATTAAGAATTAGAATGTAAAACATGATATAAATTTATGTTCTAAGGAAAATACGAAAAATTTTTACATGTTTTACAATCTTCGGATTGAATATACATGTTCTAAAAAAAAGTTAAGAAATCAACATTTTGGAAATCTTTTAGGGGTAGACTTAAGATGGCACTTGTGAGTTTACATGCCTATTAGAAATTAGACATTGTTTGTTGGCTAAGCTCGTTAAAAATTGAGTGTTGGTCGTGTATTAGGTAGGATTAGATGGAACTCACATGCTAAGGTGTCAAATTTGTGTGTTTTACTTGTTTAATCAACAAAATTATTTTTCATGATGTTATATAACAAGATAAGATAAGATTTTATGTTGAGATATTCGGATTGGTCAAGATAAGTTATTAGATGAGATCTTCAAATTGAACAAGAAAGTTTTTAAGAAATAATATTTCAAGCAAGTTTTAAAAAATTAGAGCCTTTAGCCCTAGTCATGAATTTAGCATGATTTTCTCACGACACACATGTCATAGCATCTATAAATAAGAGAAAAGATTCAAGATAATATTTAACATACATCAAGGAAAAAAATAAGAATATTAAGATACGTTAAGTTAAGATTTAAAAATTAGGTTAGTAAGATATTAAAGATTCGAGAATTTAAATATTAAGATAAGATTTCAAGGTAAGGGTTATAAGTGAAGGTTTAAGAATATGTTTGCTGAATGACTTGTACTCATTTCAATTCCCTTTTCTTGTAGGTTTTAATGCTTAGCTTATGGCTAGCTGTATTCAAGTGGCTATAGTGATCAATAGACTATTTTCAATTGATGTTTTACTCATTTTTCATGTATAGTTTTATGTTAGTACAATTTATGTTTTCAAAATAATTTTAAAGTTTAAGTTGTAAATATTTATGGTTTTGTATATGATTAATAAAAAGGTATTTCAAAAATGAATGATTTCAATTTCATATATCATAATGTTAAGATTATGTAAATAAGTATTATGATACTATTATATTTATAAAAAAACTATAGTAGTATTATATATTATTAGTATTAGAGCAAGATTTTGAAAAAATTATTTTGAAAACAATTATTTTGAGTGTTTTTATAAGAAAATTATTTTCAAAACTACATTGTTTTTTAAAATTACATGTACTCATAAGTCTCATAGTCCTTAATAGTTGGTGCTCGATGTATTTACTCATTATAAATATTCATTTCCTTTAATTTGAATTCTTATTAATTAATTAAATGTTAATAAAATTATAGAAAATAAGAAGTTCACATGCCTAAGTGCTTTAGGACTGAAAGTATAAGTTTTATTAGGGTACTTCTAAGAGAGAGTCTTTACAACCGTTGGTTAGCATGTTGGTAGTTAGAAAGATGATTTAAAAGGTGATAAGAGAGTGAGATTGTAAGTCTATAGTTGATAGGAGGATCAAACTGAGTTTAGATGAGAAACAAATTTATCAAGGATGAGAGAGGTTTTACCTTATATATAGTCTTCCTAATATCCATCAACTTTAAAGGTTTAGTGGTTCAAGAGACTTTGCAATAGCAAAGGAATAGATAGAATATGTGGAGAGCGTCATAGGGTTATTTTAAATAAGTGATAAAGAAAGGATATAGTATGCTACCTATCTATTGAAAGGAGATGTTTACGTTTGGTAGCAATTAACTAAAGTATCTATGGATGAGTCTTAATTAAGTTAGACAGATTTATAGAGGTTATTTGATGATAAGTTAAAGAATGTTGACTTGACTTATATCAAGGCTTAGAAGTTTTTTAAGTTAACATAAGGTAGTAGTTTTGTCAAAGAGTATGCTATGAGGTTTAATTCTTTGGCTACGTATGCCCCAAGATTGGTTGGTTCATAGAAGGGATAAGTTTAGAAGTTTGTGCATGGGTTTCATCCAACCATAACTAGAGATATAATGATAAGTGTTTATCCCCCTTAGACATAGAGTAAGGCATTGAACAAGACATTGAGATTAGAGGTATGTTTTAAAAAAAATATGGATGTTTTCAAAAGTTTAGTAAAATAGTAATAAGGGTAAAGGTAAGTGATTGGTTCAACGTAAGACATATTTTAAGGATCATAAAAAGGCCCAAGTTGAGTTAGTAATGTATAGTAAGTGCAGTAAGAAGCATTTTGGTGAGTGTATAATAGGGCAAAATATCTACTTCAAGTGAAGGTAGCCTAATCATAGAGCTTTTGAGTGTCCTTCTTCCAAGGCAACTTTAAGTGGTGGTTAGAATAACAAGACTAGAGTATTTTCCTTGGCTCAAAAGTTGGCAAAGGCTAACCTGATGACAATAGTGGTGATTAGTCAGTTACTTTTTTATGGCCGTCCATTATTTTTATTAATTGATTGTAGTGTTACTCATTATTTTATTGTTAAAAATATTGTAGTTAGATTAAGTTTGAATCCTACTATGATTGATCATAAAATTTGCATTGAGCTTTTGAATGATAATTCAATGTTAAGTGATCAGATATTGATGAGACAAAGTGTGTTAGCTTAAGAAAGATCCTTATGTAGCATCCCAGGTTAA
>JAJEJH010000663.1:0-116597 GCA_026122585.1 Anacardium occidentale | reverse complement strand
GATGCCCCCTCGAGTTCACCCCAAAACTGAAACTCATACATTGAGTTCTGACTGCTAATATCTACTGAATTCAGATCCCTGGATCCTCCTTCAGGCTATATGCTGTGCTATGATATGCATATGCTGCAATCTTATCTGAGTTTGCTGTTATCTGATGATTATTAGGCCTTGGAATGGTTACCAACCCTTTAATACTTCAATTTCTGCAAATTCTGAGAAAATTGGGCTGACACACGACCGTGCAAGGCAAGCACACGGTCATGCAGCGCACATACACGGTCGTGCCCAACAAAGGCACACGGGCGTGCATGCACACACGACCGTGCTAGGCACGGGCACACGGGCGTGTGCCCAGACACACGGGACCGTGCATCGGTCGTGTGCCTGGCCGTGCAAGCTTCTGGAATAAATCTGGTCATTTCATGTAAACAAAGGACACACGGCCGTGTCCCTCAAGGCACACGGTCGTGTTCCTACATTTCCAGGTCGTGTGCCCAACGCACACACGGACGTGCGCTCGCAAAACCAAAGGCACACGGGCGTGCGTCTGCGAACACACGGTCGTGCACCTGGGTTTGCAGCAGCAGACCTCATCTGGAAATGCCGGAAACCCAACCAAAACTCATCCAATCTGTAATTAATCACAAACACACATCCAAGGCACTTCTATATACACATATGCATAATCAATTTTATCAGTCATCCCAAACTGCGAATTCCACCATGGCCATTTAAGCTTTCTCTCACAACACACACACACACACACAAAACCAAGCATGCATGTTTGCTGGGTGGAAATTAAGCGTTTAAATCATCATCTCATCACATATAAGCAACCAAACAAGCTGGAAACGGAAACACATATTTCCAGGCATCATCAATCATCACAAAGCAAGTTGGGAAACTCTGGAAGAAGTAAGAAACACTTACCTCTCGTCATGGCTGCTGGATAACTATCTCTCAAGCTGATCTCTCTGGTCTCTAGCTAGAAAGAGAGCTGCTAGAAGCTGAATCTCGTGTCTAGGGCTGTGAGCTGCTGAAAGAAGAAGAGAAAACTTGGCTGAAACGGTGAGAAATGCAATAACTCTCATCTCTCTCTCTTTTCTACCCACCTGCACGGGCGTGCAGGGAGAAGTGCACGGGAGTGCACCAGGGAAAATGAAGGAAATTCATTTCCCGCGCTTTGCATGATTAAAACCTCCCTAAAGGCATCATACGAAGGCCACACAGCTCTGGAAAACTACTATCTCACCCCTGAACTCTTCTAAGCCCCCAATCTATCACTGAATTCTATTTCTGACCCTAAAACTCTACCCCTAAAGGCTTTCTAAAACCTGGGATGCTACATTCCTCCCCTCTTATAAAAAATTCTGACCCCGGAATTACCTGAACAACTCAGGGAACTTATCCCTAATCTCAGACTCTACCTCCCAGGTAGCTTCTTCTACCCTCTGGTTGCGCCACAAAATCTTGACCAGTGGGATTTCTTTATTTCTGAGGAGTTTAACTCTGTAGTCCAGGATCTAAACTGGAAGCTCTTGGTAGCTCAAGTCTTCTGCCAACACTATCTCTGAAAACTGGAGAACATGCGACGGATCACCCACATACTTCCTTAACTGAGACACGTGGAAGACGTTGTGGATTCTGTCCATACTGGCTGGCAGCGCTAATCTGTAGGCGACTGTCCCTACTTTCTCAAGGATCTCGTAGAGACCAATAAATCTGGGCGCTAATTTTCCTTTCTTCCCAAATCTGAGAACTTGCCTGTAGGGGGCAATTCTCAGAAACACCTTATCACCCACTGAGAACTCTATCTCTTTGCGACATAGATCAGCATAACTCTTCTGACGATCCTGGGCCTGTTTCATCCTCTGCCTGATGATCTTAACTTGCTCGATCATCCTCTGAGTCGTCTCTGGTCCCACTGCAGTCTCTAAAGAATCTCTCTCCCCAATCTCATCCCAATGGAGAGGAGATCGGCACTTTCGACCGTAAAGCGCCTCAAATGGAGCCATCTGAATCGTCGCTTGATAACTGTTATTATAAGCGAACTCCATTAGAGGGATCAAATCTGCCCAATCGGTTTGGAAGTCCATACAACAAGCTCTCAGCATATCCTCCAATATCTTATTCACCCTCTCAGTCTGGCCATCTGTCTGAGGGTGATATGCTGAACTGAAATGCAGCCTGGTTCCCAATGCTCTCTGCAGAGACCTCCAGAAGGCTGACAGAAATCTGGAGTCCCTGTCTGACACTATCGTCCTGGGAACCCCGTGGAGTCTCACCACCTCTCTGATGTAGAGTCTGGCTAGCTGCTCTGTAGACATTCCCTGTTTGACTGGCAGGAAATGTGCTGACTTGCTGAGCCGATCAACAACTACCCAAACACCATCAAACCCCCTCTGGACTCTGGGAAGACCAGAGATGAAATCCATAGAGATGTCATCCCATTTCCACTCAGGAATACTCAAGGGGTGAAGTAATCCTGAGGGTCTCTGGTGCTCTGCCTTCACTTGCTGACATACCAGACATCTGGAGACGCAGTCGGCTATGTCCTTCTTCATCCCTGACCACCAGAAACTTCTCTTGAGGTCTCTGTACATTTTCGTGCCGCCTGGGTGCGCTGAGTACACCACACTGTGCGCCTCTGACAAAATCCTCTGTCTCAACTCTGAACTCTGTGGCACACATACTCTGCCTCTGAACCTCAAGATCCCATCACTGAACTCAAAGTCGGGCACTGCTCGCTCTGACATCTTCTGAAGCATACCTTGAGTCCACTCATCTGACATCTGCTCCTCTCTGATCTCATCATACAGGGAGGATCTGATACGCAGCCTGGAGAAACCCACAGACATAACCTCAATCTACTCTCTGATCAACTCATGCTGCAACTCTCCCTGAACTGATAGACTGGATAGAGTCACTCTCCTGCTTAAGGCGTCAGCCACCACATTGGCTCTACCCGGGTGGTATCTAATGTCACAGTCATAATCCTTCACCAGCTCCAACCATCTCCTCTGTCTCATATTGAGCTCCTTCTGGGTGAAGAAATATTTCAGACTTTTATGGTCTGAATATATACTGCATCTGACTCCATACAGATAATGCCTCCAAATCTTCAGGGCGAATACGACCGCTGCAAGCTCTAGGTCGTGGGTAGGGTACCTCAACTCGTGATCTCGCAATTGCCTAGAGGCGTAGGCAATCACCCTACCATTCTGCATCAGAACAGCCCCGATCCCCTGATGGGATGCATCTGTATAGATATCAAACTCTACCCCCTCCTGGGGCAGCGCCAAAACTGGAGCACTGGTCAACCTCTCCTTAAGCTCCCGAAATCGCTCTTCTCACTCCTCTGACCACACAAATGGAGTTTCTTTCCTAGTCAAGGCAGTGAGAGGCCTTACTAGGCTGGAGAACCCCTCAATGAACCGCCTATAATAGCCTGCTAATCCAAGGAAGCTTCTGACTTCTTTGACTGACTTCGGCCTCGGCCAACTCAGAATTGCTTCCACTTTGCTGGGGTCCACTGAAATGCCATCTGCTGTCACCACGTGGCTTAGAAATGTCACTCTGTCGAGCCAAAACTCACACTTGGAGAACTTGGCGAAAAGATGCTGGTCTCTCAGCCTCTGAAGCACGAATCTCAAATGTTCCTCGTGCTCTGCTATGCTTCTGGAATAAACCAGAATGTCATCAATGAATACCACCACGAACCGGTCCAGGCAATCGTGAAAGACCCGGTTCATCAAGTCCATAAAGATGGCTGGGGCATTGGTCAAACCAAATGGCATCACCATGAACTCGTGATGCCCATAACGAGTCCGGAAGGCAGTCTTGGGGACATCTCTCTCTGCGACTCTGACTTGATGGTAGCCAGATCTGAGGTCAATTTTGGAGAAGACTGCTGCACCCCTCAACTGATCAAAGAGGTCGTCTATCCTTGGCAGGGGATATTTATTTTTCACCGTCACTCTATTCAGCTCTCTGTAGTCAATGCACATCCTCATTGACCCATCCTTCTTCTTCACAAATAAAATTGGAGCTCCCCACGGTGAACAACTTGGTCGGATAAATTTCTTATCCACCAGCTCCTGCAACTGCTTTTTCAACTCCTGGAGCTCAGCTGGAGCCATCCGGTACGGAGCCTTAGAGATTGGAGCCGTACCAGAAAGAAGCTCGACACTGAACTCTAACTCTCGGTCTGGAGGTAGCCTTGGCAACTCATCTGGGAAGACATCTCTGAAGTCTCTGACAACTGGCACCTCCTCGATACTTGGCCCCACTGAACTGCTGCACACTACATTGGCCAAGTACCCTACACATCCCTGCCTCATCAATCTACTCACCTGGATGCACGAGATCATCATGCTGTCTACTATGCCCTCACCAAAAATGAAACAATCAGGGCCTATGTGGAATCTAACCTTCTTTCTTCCACAATCTATCTCGGCATCATATTTTCCCAAGAAGTCCATCCCCAAGATCATGTCAAAATCTGCTAACTCCAACAGAATCAAATCAATACTCATGGGCCTACCCATAACCTCTATCATCTGACCCAAGAGGACTCTATCACTCACCACAAAACCCCCATCTGGTATCTCCACTAGGATACTCCTATCAACCACACTAGGGTCAACCCCCAATCTCTCTATCACTCCCCGGGAAACAAAGTTGTGCATGGCCCCGCAATCAAACAATATAAATAAAGGAGTACCAAGGTAAAGAATCTGACCAGTAACTGCATGGGGTATGGCATCTGTCTGGTCCTGGCAGACAGCATATACTCTGGCTCTGCCTCCGCCCCCTCCATCTCCTCCTGAGGTACCAGCACCTCCTCCAGGTGCTCCACCTCCGAATCTGGGAAGATCTGCTCTGCCCCTCTCTGCACCTCTCTCTGCACCACCCCTAGGAGGGCCTCCTCTACCTCTGGGCTGACCACCACCACCTCTGTTGGGCCCAACACCTGCTCCACCTCTGGCTGGGCACTCAAACATCCTGTGCCCTGGCTGACGGCACAAGTAGCATATAATCTGGCCAGCGAGACACTCGTCTGTATGTCGTCTGCCACACTGAGGACACTGTGGCAGGAAAAACTGTGGTGCAGTCCTCTATCTCTGGCTCTGGAAGCCTCTCGCTGATCTCTTGGCTGACATTAGTCTCTTACCCTTATCTCTGGCATCCACTCTCTCGGTCGATCAGCTCATGGCGCCCATCTTCTGAAGACCGGCCTCTGATCTGAGAACTCTCCCCAAAGCATCACTGAACTGCTGGGGAGGATATTGTCCCGTCGTGACATCCTTGGCTATCGTCGGGTGCAGGCCATGGATAAATTTTTGCACTCGTCCCATCTCAGTCCCCGCCAAACTAGGGACAAACCTTGCCAAAGTATTGAATCTGGTGGCGTACTCCTTTACTGAACTGGGCCCCTGAACCAAGTCAATGAACTATTGGGCCTTCGCATACATCAACTCTGAACCCCGATACTCGGCATCAAACAGCCGTCTGAACTCTGACCAGGTCATCTGCTGCTCGGGGATGGTAGCCCTAGCTAGGCTCCACCAAACCTTGGTATCACCCCGAAGATGGAATGCCGTAAATCTGACTTTGTCTCTCTCTGATAACGTGAAGAGACCCATGATGCTCTCCACTGACTCTATCCATTCTTCTGCCACCGTTGGATCTCTGGATCCACTGAATTTCACTGGCTGATACGGCCCTGGCAGATGGCAGATAGGATGTAGCCTCTCTGACGAACCAGTGCCAACTGTCTCTGTGCTCATGGCCTGGCTGTACTCTGGAACCCCAACTGGATACTGATAACCCTCTCTGACAGGCTGGGGCTGAAACTGATAACCCTCTCTGGCTGCTTGAGGCTGAGAATAATATTGTGGCTGAGGCTGAGGCTGAAATTGTGGCTGAGGTTGAAGCTGTGGCTATACTGTTCTTCTTCTGGGAGGCTGGTAAGTTTCATGCTGAGGGGGATTAACTCTGACTGGTTCTTGCACATTCCCCACACCAGCCTGCTGTAAATTTTCTCTGACAATCTCCCCAATCATTTATCTGAGCTGATCAGGCCTGACAACCACAGGGGAGGCACCCTGAGATCTCCTCCTACCACTCACACTCATAGGTTGGACAGGAGGGCTACTACCACTGGCTTCGTCTACATATCTAGGGACATAAGGTTCTTCTCTATCTATAGCATCACAAGCAAACTGGGGTTAGAAACATAAAACAAATCAAAGCTGGAAAGAAATACCTGACTGTGCTGTGAGGAGGGCCTGGACGATGGCTGCGAGGAGAGAAAACAGGCACCACACACTTGCAACTTAAATTTCTACTAAAATGGCACAGAGAACACGCTCTGATACCAACTTGTAGGACCCGCCGCCCCGAGTACCCCTGCTGCTGACTAATACTGTTTCTTTTTATTTAATAAACTGAAAATTGGGTACCTGAGACGGGAATCCTACGAAAAGAAAAGAACTCTGCTGCTAATTACACTGTAAGCGGAAGCTTAAACTGAATCTGAAATGTACAATGAGCCCAACTGGCTGAATATATATATATATATATACTGTTTCTGTACAACATTCTTTACACCTGGAAATGTACAAAATACATACAAGACCTCACAGGTCCAAAAACTGAAAAGAAAATACATCAGAAAGTGTGTGTGGGGTCTCCCCTCGCCAGCATCAGTCCACCCGCTCCTCGCCAGCAGCAAAACCTGAAAAGGAAGGAAGAAGGAAATGGATGAGTGATGAAATCACCCAGTAAGCATTCCTACTTCCCTTAACCCAAGCAAGCACAAACAAGGGCATACATACCTGATCTCGGCCCTATCATACATCTACGCGCTTGCTGGCGCTGAAACTGAATACTGGACGGCTGATTCTCATTATTAATTCATTATGAAAATGAATGACATGTCATGACATAATATCTGAATAACTGCTGATGATGCGTGCATCTGGAAACTATATGTACTCGAAGGTACCTGCTGTACTGATCAGGCTGATGAACATAGGGATTCGGCATCCTGGCCAAGTGGTCTGAATATTCTAGCTACATGCTAGAAACTGAATACTGAAACTGATCTGCTGCTGAGCAGTCTGACTGGTGTCAGAATGTTGGGTCCCACAGATGCCCCCTCGAGTTCACCCCAAAATTGAAACTCATACATTGAGTTCTGACTGCTAATATCTACTGAATTCAGATCCCTGGATCCTCCTTCAGGCTATATGTTGTGCTATGATATGCATATGCTGCAATCTTATCTGAGTTTGCTGTTATCTGATGATTATTAGGCCTTGGAATGGTTACCAACCCTTTAATACTTCAATTTCTGCAAATTCTGAGAAAATTGGGCTGACACACGACTGTGCAAGGCAAGCACACGGTCATGCAGCGCACATACACGGTCATGCCCAACAAAGGCACACGGGCGTGCATGCACACACGGCCGTGCTAGGCACGGGCACACGGGCGTGTGTCCAGACACACGGGACCGTGCGTCGGTCGTGTGCCTGGCCGTGCAAGCTTCTGGAATAAATCTGGTCATTTCATGCAAACAAAGGACACACGGTCGTGTCCCTCAAGGCACACGGTCCTGTTCCTGCATTTCCAGGTCGTGTGCCCAACGCACACACGGACGTGCGCTCGCAAAACCAAAGGCACACGGGCATGCGTCTGTGAACACACAATCGTGCACCTGGGTTTGCAGCAGCAGACCTCATCTGGAAATGCCAGAAACCCAACCAAAACTCATCCAATCTGTAATTAATCACAAACACACATCCAAGGCACTTCTATATACACATATGCATAATCAATTTTATCAGCCATCCCAAACTACGAATTCCACCATGGCCATTTAAGCTTTCTCTCACAACACACACACACAAAACCAAGCATGCATGTTTGCTGGGTGGAAATTAAGCGTTTAAATCATCATCTCATCACATATAAGCAACCAAACAAGCTGGAAACGGAAACACACATTTCCAGGCATCATCAATCATCACAAAGCAAGCTGGGAAACTCTGGAAGAAGTAAGAAACACTTACCTCTAGTCATGGCTGCTGGATAACTATCTCTCAAGCTGATCTCTCTGGTCTCTAGCTAGAAAGGGAGCTGCTGGAAGCTGAATCTCGCGTCTAGGGCTGTGAGCTGCTGAAAGAAGAAGAGAAAACTTGGCTGAAACGGTGAGAAATGCAATAACTCTCATCTCTCTCTCTTTTCTACCCACCTGCACGGGCGTGCAGGGAGAAGTGCACGGGAGTGCACCAGGGAAAATGAAGGAAATTCATTTCCCGCGCTTCGCATGATTAAAACCTCCCTAAAGGCATCATACAAAGGTCACACAGCTCTGGAAAACTACTATCTCACCCCTGAACTCTTCTAAGCCCCCAATCTATCACTGAATTCTATTTCTGACCCTAAAACTCTACCCCTAAGGGCTTTCTAAAACCTGGGATGCTACAGCCGGCCACCTCCGGTCATTTCCGACCTTTTTTCTGGCGGAGGCGGCCAGATGTCGATTCGGGAGGCCAGATCTGGCCTCCCTTGAAACCAGGTAGCCGGAACGGCCACCTAGTGCTGTTTTCGGGGGCCACATGGTGCTGTTTTCGGGGGCCACCACCGCTGACTCGGCGGCGGGGCTGGTTTTTTAATTTTTTAAATTTAAATATTTTTTTAAAATTTTATAAAAATTTTTAAATTTTTAAAATTTTTAATATTATTTTATAATCTTTTTAATTTTAATTTTAAAATGACAAAATTACCCCTGGACTTACTGTTGACTGTTAGATTTAACAGTCAATGGGTGGAAATCCAGACTTTCTAAACTTGGCGGGTGGGATTCTGTCTCCGCCTCAAACTATGGGTGGGATTATGTCCTTTGGCCTTTAAAATTTGGATGGTTCCCGAGGTTCAATGATTTAGTATAGTTGGTAGTTTGTAAAGGTATCAATTTGAGTCAAATAATTATATTTCACTTAAGATTTGGTAAAACGGTAAAGTTTTTTATTTAAATTTACAAAATTTATTTATTCGCCTATTATTTATCTCTATTAATGAATTTTGTTTATTTTTAGCATAAATTACTGTTTTATTGATTGTTATAGTGACAAAAATGTTTTCATTATTTAATATAAATATCAATTATCAATATATGTTTATTTTTAAAATTACACAAATACCTTTATCAAAATGGAAACTTAATTGACTCAATTACCCTCTAATATTACTTAATTTACCAATTTATCTTCTATTAATTATAATAATTATTTATCATTTATATTTTTCTAAAAATATATATTTTTTCCTTTTTTTCGATCCTCTTCTCATGTTATTTTCATCACTAATCGTTGATTGTCATATTTAACAACAACATTATCGAACTATTATCTTTTTCGTCCAGTTATTTAGACTATTAATATCATTAATTATTCTTTTTTTTAAATCATTCTCATCACCGGTCACCCATTTCCTTCTATCATTTTCATCATCATTTTTTTCATTTTTTAATTTCCTAAGAATATCTCTCAATAATCATAGATTTACATGTACTTAAATTGAAAAGAAATGGGTAGCAGAAAAAAGATAGATAAGGAAGAAATGGACTAATATTCATTACGAATAGATTAATGGGAGAAAGAAAATAAAGATAAATTGAAAATACATGACCATGTGCTAAGTAACACGCACCCGTACACCTTAAGAAAAGCACATAATCAATATTAAGCAATATTAAGTCATTCTAAGACACTTCTAAGCATACAAAACTCAGTATACTAAAAGAAAACAACTTATTATGTATGATTAGCAGCATATAACATGACATATCATACCAGAGTTTTCAAGAATGAATTTATGGCGTCGATTTTTGCTACGCCAAGCGATGATAGACTTACCACCCTTATTTAACTATCCTAAACGTAGTCAAAATGAGCGTATAACGGGTTTGTGACCCGTTACAAAGTCTATAGAGTCGTCACCCGAGAGTTACTCCGAAAAAATATACATCGGTGAGGATGGACGATTTATAGATTCATTGCAAAAGATCCAATTACTTCTTATTTGTCCAATGGGTCGGGTTCTGAGAGTCAGGTACGGTAATGGAAAGGTGTTAGGCACCGATACTGTCCGGTATGAAAGTTGGCCTCCACTTTTATGGTTTGTTCGTTAAACGCATTATCAAGTTTAATTAAGTTCCATATTATCACACGATGCATTATTAATATTAATCATACATATACAATAAATTACATTCACCCACGAATATAATAAAATATGAAAAAAATTAAAAATTAAAATTACAATCCTTTTTTTCATACACTCCTATACATTTTATTTAACCCTGAACAAACTAGAAATAATAAATAAATAAATCCTACAAAACAATTTGTTAGTTAATCCAACAAATAAAATAGACATAATAAATGTGTGAAACGAATAAATCTTGTGAGACAGAATCTGTTAGTTAATTCAATAAATAAAATAAATTAATAAATATATAAAATGAATAAATCTTGTAAAGGGAAATTTGGTTAGAATAAATTATACTTATAGAATAATAAATAAATGAAAATAAATAAATAAGATAAAGACAATTGTTAAAAATTTAGCCCAAATAAAAACAAAGTGTAGCCCAACCAGCCCAAAGAGATGAACAGAAACATATAGCCCAACAGAATAAATAAATGAACAAATAATGATAATAAAACACATTAATAAAGAAACGCAGCTTCTACCTCACAGGATTCAAACCCGGGAAGGAGAGGAGACGCCATCTGTCTCCCTACCACCAAGACAATCACTTTTATGCGCCGGAGATATGACTACATTAAATGATATACAATGCATGCAAATGGATAATATTCTCCAAAATAATAAAAAAACAGAAAAAAAATTGTATATGCAAAAAGATTTAACTGTATAAAAAAAACTCATACACTTATCAACACATAACACACACGAAATATACATGGCAATATAAATACTCAATGTGTACCTTTCATATATATATTTACAACAAAATATACGTATAATACATATAACACGTTAATTAATGTGACATATATACAAAATGCAATATTACATATATTTACAGCATATGATATAGTCTAAGTAGAACACAATATATATACAAATAATAATAATAATAATATAATAATAAACATAATTATATACAATATAAATACTCTGTAAATATTACATAAACATAGTTATATACAATATAAATACAATATTACATAAACGTGTAAATATGTATGATATCATATATATTGGGCCTTCCCTTCCAGCCAGGGCAGCATGCCTGCTGCTGAAATTTTCTAAAATGGGCTACATGGGCTTGGGTTATGGGTAAGGATCTTATGATTTTACCTTTTTTTTTTTAATTGGTTTTTTTTAATAAAATCATAGATTTTTGCTTGGTCAACCTCAACTCAACATCTCAAAAATTTCAAATCAATATTCAGATTTTTAATCATCGAGGGTGACCCTATTGGGTCTAAAATGGAGTGTCTACAAAATTTAATAACATTTTTTTAAAGTATAAATATACCATATTCTAAACATCATTTAGAGGTGAATACGAGGGGGCGTTTGTAAATTTGCACACTTATTAGAGAGAGAAACTAGCATCCATTAGAGAGGATATGGTCATTAACCAAACTCATTAGAAAAAGTGCTGGTTATATATAAATAGATTTTAATAGGATTGAACTCATACGGTTAGACTATCAAATCTTTGTATTTATCAGTCTAACCAATTTAACAGTTATTTTTAGATACAGTAATTTTTAGATACTTTTCAGTATATATTATATGTATGTGTGTGTGTGTGTGTATATATATATATATATTCAAGGTCTTCAGATCATAACTACTATTTCAAATAGAGTTTTTAGAAACTCATGCCTAAGGGCAAGTTTTATGACTATTCAATATTTGCATGACATAAAGATATTCATATCATGTCATATACAATATTATTTAAGAAACAACACCACATAAAGACAACGATACTATAGAAACAGAAACATTATAAAGATAAAGAATATTGAGAACACTAAAGTAAAATATAATGTGACAAGTCACGAATGAGACAAAGCTTGGAACATACTTGTGTTAGAGTTAGGAAACGTTTGATGATGATTTTATCACTCACCCTTCTTTTTTGTTTTCTTCTTTGCAGGTCAATGATTCTTATGATTGAGTTATAAGTGAAAAGGCTATGAGCTTTGATATACTTATTGGTATCAGATAACATGTTAATAACTTGCATGCTTGGTGGGTAGTTTTTAACTTATGTTAATGGCATTAGATAGTATATTTTATAAATGAAAAACCTAGGAATTTTCAATACACAATCAGTGTTTCCTTACTATTATTCATGGTAATTTATATTTATAGCTTCCGCATAAAATTCTTTATTTAGCAACATATTTTTTATTGTATGAATTCCCATTATAGGCACACTGCTGGTATAATATTATATCTAAATAGTAGTTTACAGTAACCTGTAACGGGGAATCTTACACATACGATTGCCCACACACTTGTGTGCGCTTGGCACCTACACGCTGCGACTTGGCACCATAGTGCTCAGATCCTACCTTGTTATGCACGTACGCCCCAACGCCTTAACACTTGTATGCCTGCACTTGTGTGCGCACTTTAAGCACGCTTGCATGTTGTGACATGGTGCTATAATGCCTTGGTTCTACCTTCGTTTGATTTTCATGCCTTTTTCAAGCTAATTTTATATGTATTTACCTTCAAAGTTTCACTAATACACAACCCTTAAAGTTTTTGAGTTTCTAATGATTTTCAACAAAAATTTGAATGTCAATAATCCTCAAGAATCAAGATCAAGCAATCAAATTGAAGTTCGAATCCAAGGTAATCCACTAATGGAGCAATACAAGTATATAAATTCTAATATTTAAACTGTGTTTATATTTTAATTATGCACTGTAATTAGTATTTAAGTAACTTTTAATACCAGCTAGTTTTTGTCGCGTCAAGCTAAGAAAAACTTGTCACTCTTGTTTAACCACCCTAAACATGATCAAGATGAATGCATAATGGGTTTGTAAACCATTATGGAGTCTATGAAGTCACCACCTAAGGGTTGTCTCGGAAAAATACACATCGGTAAAGACGGACGATTTATGAATCCCTTGCAGAAGACCCAACCTTCCTCACTTGTCCAATGGGTTAAGTTCGGAGAGTCAGGTATGATAATGGAAAGGTATTAGGCACCCATGCCGCACGGTATGAAAACCGGTCTCCACTATTGTGGTTCGTTCGTTAAACGCGTTATCAAGTTTATTAAGTTCCGTATTATCATGCAATACAAATAAATAAAATAATCCAAAATAAATATAAGAATAAAATTAAATCATCCACGAAATAAAAGAAAACAAAAATAAAAATAAAAATAAGGAAATTACAACCCAATTCACATTAACCCCTATATATTTTATCTAATCCTAAACAAGCCTATAAATAATAAATAAACTGAATAAATCCTGTAAGACAAAATTTGGTTAGAATAAATTATACTTATAAAATAGAGATAAAAATAAGAACTTCAATCAAAACTTTGGCCCAAGTAAAAGCAGCCCATCTAAGAAAATAAATAGACTGCAGCCAAGCCGGCCCGCCCAACAAAATAGACAGCACGCGGCCCAACCAAGAAACCCAATAACATATATACACACACATGCACATAGGCAAAATAAAATAATAAATTAAAAAAAGTAAATTACAACACAGATTCCCCCCGACCACCAAGAGAACTAAGCCTCCCACCTTTCGCCACCAAGGCAAACGGCCACATTCCCTCATTTTGCATGCAGAGCATTACATATACAATATACACGGACGGACACATAAAATGCAACAAATCTATCTTCTGCAGTTTAAATCAAGATGTCCAAGAAACTCAATGCATTTCATGCCCACCAATATAATCACCTTCATACACTTTTATGGAAACATAATGCATACGAATACACACAAGACATGAGGTTTATTTTACAGATTATTCATTATACATATATACAGTGTTTTATAATACACACACACACACACATATATATATATATATATATATATATATATTACAATTGAAAATACAAAATCGTAATAAAAAAAAAATTATGATATAAAATAAAAATACTAATATATGGGTTCGATAAAAAGTAAAATTTATAAAATTAAAATACAAATATAAGATATAAAAAAATAAAATATATATAAAGAACATTAATATATTTACATATACACAAAATGTTAATACATTTATATACACATAATATATTAATATAAAATATTAATACATTTATGTATAAAATAAATAAAATATTAATACAAACGATAAAATATGATATTTAATTTTAATATGTTTATATAAAATAAAATATAATTATATAAAAATTTTATTTATAAAAGATTCCTTTCAAAGGCTAGTCTAAAAAGCTGTTGTTTAAGACTTAATCAAATATTAAAGGAAAGATGACCTCTAGGGCTTGGCTTAACGGTAAGGGCCTTGGTTGGCCAGGGTTCAAGCTGCAGTGAAGCCAATAACCCTTGATTTACCCGGTCTGTGGTTGCGGGTCTAGGTGGTCACAGGCCCCCGAGTTTAAACTATCCGATCAGTTAGAGTTGACCAACTGGTATGGATAAAGGTTTCCAGATGAAAAAAATATATATATATTAAAAGAAAGATCGATCAATTATCTAGAAGTTGACTTTCAGAATGTTTTAATTCCCTTCAAAACTCTTTCTTCCTTCCTTCCTTCCTTTTTTTTTTTTTTTTCCTCAGCCGTTTCACCCCTGAAATTTTTTTCTCCTCCAACTCGTTTGCGCCCAAAATCTTTGTGCGTGATTTTCTTTTGATTCAGTAGCAAAAATCAGCTTAAAATCCGCTCAAGGATGAAAAAATCATTCGCTCATTAAATGGGAGAAGCAAATTATGTTGACGCATTAAATAGGCAAGAGAAAAAAAGAAATGCTGCATTAAATTTGGCAGAAAAGCTTCTGTGGGCAGAAAATTTGCCTAGCAGGCAGAGAGGAAATTGCGTGCGCAGAAGAGAAAAAGGCCGCAGCATGCGCTGCCGCCTCAGCGCGCGTGAAGAACACGCGCGCACTGCAGGACCGTCCTTGGGCCTTTCCCGGATTTTAAGGATGAAAAAATCATTCGCTCATTAAATGGGAGAAGCAAATTATACTTGACGCATTAAATAGGCAAGAGAAAAAAAGAAACTGCTGCATTCAATTTGGCAGAAACGCTGGTCTGGGCAGAAAATTTGCCTGGCAGGCAGAGAGGAAATTGCGTGCGCAGAAGAGAAAAAGGAAGCAAGCATGCGCTGCCGCCTGAAGTTCTCTAAAATGGGCTGCATGGGCTTGGGTTATGGGTTTAATGGGTAAGGATCTTATGATATTTTTGATTTTTTTCTTTTTTTTTTCAAAAATAAAATAAAAAACTTTTTTTTAAATTGATTTTTAAATGAAATCATAAATTTTTGCTTGTTCAACCTCAGTTCATTATCTCAAAAAATTCAAAATCAATATATAAGTTTTTCATTATCAGAGATAACCATATTGGATCTAAATTGGATTGTTTATAGATATCCTTTACTTTGTGAATATAATTGCTCATTTGTTTTAAACTCTTCGTTATTATAGTTACTCTTTTGTTACAGTTATGAATAGAAAAAGATTTATAACTCTGTATAAAAGAGAGAGATGTCATCTTTTTTCCAATTTACGTAGCCTTCTCAAAAGACATGAGTTATTTAGAAAGAAACATTCATCCTATAAAGTGTGATAGGGAGAATACGTGAAAAAATCATTGGGAACTTTTACAATTTCATTTACAAATCAGTTATTGAAGATCCTAACTTTGACATGTATGATACAATCTTTATTTACAAAGCAGTTATTCAAAACTGAAAAAGATAAATGAACAACATGCATGATACACATTAGGTGGTATTTGTTAGTTTTCAAAAGTGAGGAGGGAGTATGCAATGTGCAAAGAATGTTAATTAATATTCTATAAGCTCAACACACGTATTTTCATACAATATATATACTTTCATCCTGTACATGTGGTGTTTATATATGATTTATCAACTATTCATCGATTTGACAATTATATACGTATGAATATTTTAATAGACTTGTAAAATCGGATTTCAATTGAATTTTTTTTATTTTTAATTTTAGAATTTGGTTAAAAATAATAATTTCCCTTAATTATATGGATATGCATGGGATGTGCAATTGGCCACACAATGAAATTATGCATTTCAATATATTAACATGCTATTAATAAGGACAAAAATTGATAATATGATAAATAATTAATGACTTGAATGGTTAATTTCTTCTTAAAAGTTTATCATTATGCTAATGACTTTATGAGAATCTAAGTAACAGTCCCGTCCTCCAATTCAACCGCAGGAGGACCTGATTCCAGACATGGAAGTCTTGAGGGATCATCCTTCAAACTCATAGCATCTTAACTTTATAGACAGAGCAAAGGTACAAGATGGGTCCGCATCAGCCTGATTGGGTTGGTTAAACTAACTGTTAATTATGATACTTATACACGTACACACGCCCCTTGTGGCAATCCAAGATAGAACCATACAAGGGAAAGAGATGAAATTTAGAAGATACTTACTATATCATGAGGTATGTTCTAATCATAATTGCCCCAGTTGGATCTGAAAGTAGATGTTTGATAAGACACTTTCTCATGTCGTTTGGTGCTATAACAAACATGTAGAAGGCAAATAGAATGAGGTCCGCTGAGGAGAGACTAGACCCAAGAAATCCCTGCCACATCCTGAACCAAAAAATATCCAATCCACTGTCACAAAATCAAGATGCAAACCAAACCAGTTAATAATTTTAGCCTACAGATAACTTAATTTATTGAAACAAGCCATACTTGCCTTCAAACTTTCTCGTTTACATCAATGACCTTCTACAATATCAACTGCTGTTATGCATGTATGTTATTGGGGACTACTTTTACATATTATACAAGCTTTAATTCAGGTGATTAATCCATTCACAAGCCTACAATAAACTATACAAAGGAAGATCATGAAAGAAAATGTGAAAACTAAATGGAATCTGTGTTATAGGTTAAATGTTTTCAAAATAAAAGGGAGATGGCACTGCAGGTGGGTGAGAAACACGTAGGCAAACTTCTCAGTAGTTTCACTATCATCTCAATTGATTTACTCATAAAAGTCCCCATTTATCTGCATAAGTCACCTCCAAATCTAAATTACAAATGACTTTGCTGAATACCTACCATGCATAAGGCTTAAAACAGTTTGATACTTCTATTCATATTGTATGTATTTGAAAATGACTAGCTTTTCCAGAACAGATGAGAGATCTATACATCTAAAAATTTATGATTTAAGTTTTCACATGATGCTCATGTGCTAATCAAGATTCTGAGCTGTTAAATTGAAAATACAATAATTAGTGAAGCACCGTAAAACCATCAATCGACAGGTGATTAAAGGAAATAAAAGTATTAATTTCTACCACTTGGGTAACCGGAAGAAAGTATGGAAGAATGTCCTGATGCCCTCAATATCAAATTGCAAAATGAGTGCCAGTCCAAAGAGAAAGAATGCTCGCTGACGCTTCCTTTCTAATGGCCACAGAGTATTCCAAGCTAAGAAAAGAAAAAAAAGAGAGAATTATTAAAAACTAAATTTCACATCCCACTTACAGGCAAAGCGCCGAGTACAATTTACCTAATGATAATCTAAGGGCAATAGTGGAGCAACCAAATCTGATGCCAAAAATGATTTCAGACACACGCTTATAAATATGCGAGCACTTGCTTTGAATTCCATTTACAAATTTACCTATGAATTTCATAGACACAACTAAAGATAATTTTCCTTATGTGGATAAGTTTTTTGATCTTCTGGAGCTTAATAAAAAAAATTCATGAGTCATATAAAAAAAATTAACAAATTCATATATGCCAAATAAATTTGACCAACAAATTTAGTAAAATATTCTTTTTATCATTAGAAAGGGAGGTTATTGGAGAAGGACAACAGTTCGTGACTAAGAATCCCCCCTCTAAAGGCAACAGCATAAAAGGAAAGAAACAAAAATGGGCCCGTCAGATTCAACCAGAGTTCATTATAATAGCTTGGTTATTCAGACAGAAGTGAATTATTAGAACAGCTTGCCAATTCATACAAAAGTTAATTAATAATATTAGGGATCAAACCGAACCCGGACACCTCCTGACTCAAATTCAATTTGAATGAAAATTGGTTTGGCTTGAGTTTGTCGAGCCAAAATTAAGAGTAACTTTGGTTCATCTCGAATGAAAAACGGTTTAGTTTAAACCGATTTAAATTTGATTCGAATTTATAGGTCAAATTTATAACTCGATAAAATTATGTTGTTTTACTCAATAATAGATAAAATAACATCATTTTGTTAATAAACTATGAATTCAAATCACAAATTTAAATTATAAACTTAAATTATAACTTGAGTTTAGTTCGGATTAAAAAATAAGCCAACTCTCTTGAATCAAATTTAGCTAAATTTTTAACTAAACAAATTCAAATTGAATCCACTTGGTTTGGGTCTAACCCTACTTTAAACCTCTCCATAAACCCTAGCATTGGTATGCCCGTGTAACAACATGCTAAATAATCCAGCAACACCTTCTGCTCCCTACCCCAGACAAATTCATTCTATTGTAATCCAAGATATCTCTTTAGGTTGAGATTGTGTAGGTAGCCCCAGAACCACATTCAAGATTACGTCTAAACGATATGTAAACAATAAACTGTTATACATAGTACCACTGGCCACAAACAGAAAACAAATTGAGGGAAAGATGAGAATTCCCAAACCAGAAGGGAAGTGAAAAACTTGCTCTTGTGCAACACTAAAATATTTTACCTAGTTGGTTCGAAGTTTCCGAAGCCAAAGTATAGTCATTTAGCTTAGAAGCCAAGAAAGGGAAGCACAGGTATTCATAAAAAATGCAAAGTTCATGATAAGAGTAACTGTTTATGCAAGTTTATATCAGCGGAATTGAGCTATGAAATAAATTGAGGATTTCCAAAATTATAGCTATAAAAGAACAGAAGTGTCACAGCATTGCATTCAGGGTGCTCTATGTTTATATTGCTAATATTGCATAACCACACAACTTAATTCATATTAAATGAACGTCTCAATTGAAAGTTTGATGAGCACCTTGCATTGATATATTCTCCGTACTTTCACGTGCAAACCTACCCCTGGAATGATCCCGTTTCAATATATTTGCAATGGCAGAAGCATAATTTGGAGCCTCTGACAGTGATCTCACAACTGAATACCCTGTTTGATAACAGGAAAAAGAGACAGACTTTGCACAGTTAAGTTTGAATACACCAGAAAACATGGATGAACTGTTTCTTCTCTCACCTGTGGCTGGGTGCACCATGCTAGCGGCAGCACCAAATGCAAGGTTTTTTTGTTCTGTATTTGGTAGGGAACCACCAACTGGAATATAAGACCATTCCTGCATAATGCAATCATAAACTGCTTCATCAGATCTTATGCACCCATATAATCATTATATTAGAAAAGAATATGATTACATTTCACAAGAAAAAGATTACTAAAAAAATCCATGATCTCAAAAATACAAAACTGTTTTCCACTCTATTTGAAAAATGTCACCGAACAGAGATTCTTTGTACTACTGGAAATTCAGAATGTTGGCGTGAAATGCTATAAGGCATGCATTAGTTATTGGAGATGCCACACCTGGCATTTAGTGCTAGATAATTCATTTATGTTTAATAGCATAAGAAAAAAAAAAATCCTCAACCAATGCAAAAACTATGAAAGGAAACCACTTCAATGATTTACATTATAACTGAAAGTTTATCTTAATGATTGGGCTTACTCTCTCATCTTTTGGAAAAATTGTATGTGGAAAAGTGCATCAAAATGAATTAGAAAATTCAAGATTTTGTTGATCAAACAGGTGATCTTGGAAACAAATGGGAATCAATTGCAGAAAAGCTTATGGATATTTAAGTACTATTGTGTGGCTACTTTCTCTGAGTTTAAGTTCTTCTGAGTAATGGTTATGTAAACGAAGTTCAAGTCAGATTGAAGTTTAGATCCACATGTGTCCTGCTGTATTTAAATAAGTGTGCTTGTATTATATGATAAGTTCATTGATTAAATATGTTCATACACATGAAGTGGCTTCTTATAACCAAATACTATCATTTGGTCACTTCCTATGAGCTCTTAGAGTTAATGTTCACTCTACATGCTTCAGTATATATTGACTCAAACTAAAAGGACCAACTCTTGGCGACAGCAACGCCCAAACCACAATACTATACATGACATCTTTTTGCACTTTTGAAATGAATTCAAAACAGATAGTTCTGATGAATGAAAAAATAGACATAAATTTTCATAAATATGATATGGGTAGAATCCTGTTTTAGCTTTTAAAGAATGAGAACAAAGAAATTAAATACTTTGAAAAGGTTAGCATAGATTGATAATGAAGATTACCTCTTCATAAGTTTTTAAAACTCGGATTCCCATTTTGTCTAGCCTGGTCATGAGTTTTTTTTTTAACACATCAAAAGGTATGCCATCTTTTGCAGCCAAACAAGTTTCCTGTGATTCATTTGCTCAACATTTAGAAGATAATCATTACAACTGAAAATCAAAAATTAAAGTGAAAAATAGTGAACAAACCTCAAAGAAAACTCTTGTTGATGACACTGGCATGACATAAAGGAACGTTGGGTATTCAAATTCTGAACAGGAAACTAATTTAATATCTCTGTAGTCCATGAATACCATCAGGCTAGGATCATATGGATTATTTTCCACCTAGAATTGCACACGAATTCATAATAAATTATCTAAATATTGCAGCTCTGAACAATTGCAAAACCTTTCATCTGACCAAGGAGAGGAGGAGCAACTTATTTAAGATAGCAAACCATATAGGCCTACCTCAACGTCCACACCATATGCTGTTTGCACAGAAACTCTGGGACCCCCCACTTCATATTCCAAGAGTTTCCCTGAAGCTGCCCCAGAAGCAACAGTGACAAGCCTGTAATGATACAGTGACTTGAGGCAAGGTAATATCACTTAGAGTTCGGATGTTTCACTTATATGAATAAAATGTATCTGTGAAGACTAGCTTAAGAATACCCTATCATACCTGCAGGGAACAACCATATCATGTTCACAAGCTACAAGACGATGACCACTTGTAGATTCAGTAATACTTTCCACTTTTGAGCTAAGATATGAAACACCTGACTCGACACACCTAGAGGAAATTAATATAGATTATATATCTATAATTTACTATTTATTAACACTAAGGAGTTTGAAACAACAGTACATCAAAACAATGATTTCAAGCAGTCTCACCTCCTCAACAGTTCTTCATGAAGCAAATGTCGACTAACTCGTCCATAAGCACGACCAATCAGAATGGGATCACCATCATCCAAATATACAATTGTATCACGCCAAACGTGCTCGATGCACCCCTCAAGTCCAAGATCTGTAGGCATAATGCACTATATTCATCTTATATTTTAATTCAAACAGGGAAAGGAGTTTTCCAACAGGTTGGTGGACACGCATACGACTTTTTGAGTAACATGATTCTTTTGGCAGGAGCTGCAGTTCGAGTATTAAACTCAAAATTGCCACAGTTTTAGACATATAAATGTCATAAACATATAAAGTAATCAGTTGAATGAAAAATCTCAATAAAAGCAAAAAAATTAAAAAAAATCGTTACCTTTAAATTCATCTTCCCAAACGCCATAATTATTTGTAAAAGGGAGATCCGGACCTATGAGTCCAACTTTTAATCCCAACTTAGCTGATTCTGCAGCCAGAGCAAGACCAGCTGGACCACAACCAATCACCACCAAATCCAAAACATCATCACCGACCGATATTGGCGGCAACTGAGAAAAGAATAAGATAACCTTAAAAATCTATAACAGAGAAGATTAGAACAATATAATTCGTCAGAAGAATGACGAGTCAAAACCTCTATGGAAATGACACAAGAAATATAGGAAGAAGAGTGCAACCTTATCTGCTAATTTAGACTGTTTATCCATTGATTTATTTTGTTGCATTTGTACAAAAACAAGCTCCGAGCCGCCGGCCTTTATATAATCTTCTTCATCAGCAAAATCTTCTTTCACAGCTACGCAACTCTCTCTCTCTGCATTAACACTACTTGCTCTGACTTTATAGGAAATACACTGGTACCTTATATGGTTCTGCTTGCTTATGAATGTTTTCCTTCGAGTCCGCCATATAGAACATGATGTCACCGTCATGGCTGCAAAATTTCGAGCCGCAAGACAGTACTCCATTTGTGACTTCTTCTTTAAGGTACTGCTTTTCTTCTTCTTATTCCTCGGCTTCTTAAGAAGCGTGATGTTCACGCCATTTCTGTGCGCGTCAAAGATTAGCGAAAATGCGGATTGTGTGAACTTCGGTTTGGTGTTTTTTGGTGTGGTTTGAAATTTTTGCTGAGACGCTTCAAGATGTGAGTACAAAGCGAAGAGTTGTTGAGAGAGGCTTTGCTTGCAGATAGGGAAGAAAGTTTTGTGAATTTTAATTTGCTGAGCTGTTTAAACTGTCATCTCTTAATTGCCACGTGGAGATAATGCATTGGTTCGGTGTTCGTGAAAAGCAACTCCTATCAAAAAGGGTGCTGTCGCTTCCATTTATTCAAGTCCGCAACACCTAAGGCTCAAAACGGCTCCGTTTTATTAAATCTATTAAACGACGTGTCGTTTAGCAGAAATCTGCCTCCTGAGAAGGGAAAGAGAAAGGGAAAAACAAAACAGAGCCTCCTCCAAGAGAAACCAAACGAAAGGGAGAAAGATGGGGAATCCGAAGCAGAAGTGGACATCGGAGGAAGAAGAAGCACTTAGAGCAGGAGTCGCCAAACACGGAACGGGAAAGTGGAAGAACATACAGAGAGACCCCGAGTTTAATCCATTCCTCTTCTCCCGCTCTAACATTGATCTCAAAGTATCTTCTTTGTTATGTTTTTTAATTATTATCTCATCTATCTGCTTCAGTAATATCTAAAATGAATTTATTTATGTACTTATTTTCTTGATGGATAGAAGAGGATTTTCAATATTAAAGTTGAAATGTTTCATGCTGTTTGGAGATGTTTCTTGATCAAAGGAGATTACGTGAGGATATGAAATGTTTGGTACTGATTTTAAGCTTTTTAAGTTGTAAATTGATAGGTCAATGTATTCCAGTTATGGGATAAAAAAAGAAATGCAATCAAAGCATCTGTTATGCTGGTTAAGAACAGTGAAGTTGCAATAAGATCCAATTTAAAGACAAGTTGGTTCATTAAACGTTAGCAAAGATATCAGGTTATTAGGTTATAAATTACAATAGTGAACTGAATGAGCTGTACTTTTGATATGAACTATATAACGTGGAAAGACGTAATTGGTTATTGGATTTTGAAGTAGAAGAAATTGTTTGGTAAGGAACATTCATGTATTTGGAAGTGTTCAAGAGGTCATTCTTTTCTTATGCTTATTTCAGCTAGTTTGAGGAGGGGAAGTGCCCTCTGAACCATTTCTTTTGACAAAGATGATGGTGGAGGAAGGGAACCAAAGCATGTCCCACCACTAGATTACTGTGATAAGCTATTAGCTGGATTTAGTTTCTGTACAAGTCTGTTAGTTCCAGTCAGTAAAGTGCAGTTTAATGTCTTTCTATGTTGGAATTGGGAAAAGGACTAAAGTCAGGGTTTGACACGTCTAGATTAGTTGATTGATTCCATGTCCATAACTTGGGGTTACGCTCATGATTTTGTTGTTGTCTTCTTGCATAGGATAAATGGCGGAATATGAGCGTTAGTGCTGGCGGACAAGGTCCACGGGAAAAATCACGGTCACTAAAACCAAAAGCTGGTTCAGATGCTCCAGCTGCGCCATTGTCCACTCCACAGACTTCTTCTGCTACTACTGCTGCTACTGTTACTGCAGCTGTACCTGATGCGTCAACAGATTCAAACATTGATGATTCTTCTAGAAGCTGTGCTCCAAAGTATTTTCCTACCAATATGATTTTTTCCCTGTTTTTCTGCTTCGTCTTTCTTGGTGGTGTACATGTTTTTTTTGTTTTTTCTTTTTTTCTCCTGGGGGTGTCAAAGGGAGCTGTGAAAATTTTTAATAAGAAAAATGGAATAATGCAAAAAATTTGCATTATCTGTCTTCCTTTTGCATCTGCACTCTATTTTTATTATTAGCAAATTATTTCAAATTTTGTAAGGATTAGGAGACTGGAAAAATATAATCATCTTCCTTAGAAAACAGAATAGCTTTACAAATTCCCTGGCACTGGTGCAGAACTGTGATTTAATGGTTTGAAGAACATGGAAAAGGAAATGCATTGATCATATGTTGTGATTTGGTGGTCTTTCTTGTTGTTTGTTTTCACTATACACCACTAAAAATAATGATATAAATGTTTTTATGCTAAGCTTGTTTTGTGTAGAATATGCATGTGTTAAGCACACGTTTTGAGGAATGCCGCCTTAAAATTATATACAAATCAACAAGAAACTTTAAATCTGTTTAACTATCAGATGAGGCTCGACAAGTGGTGCATTTGCATGCCATTATATTATAGGGTTGTTGGTTCAACGGGCACCAATAATTTCTTCTCCTGGAAACAGATAGTCTATTAAACTTCAAAATACTTTAAGTAACACTGTTTCAGCTTGAACATTCAAGAAAATTATGCTAGTAATACTAAAAAGTCATGTTTTAGGAAATTATAATATGCTGACATAGCAGTTATTATCTCAGCTTGAATATTTGGTTTTTATCATTTATCTCAGCTTGCTGTTGATAATTGTGATTGTTCTCATAAAAATCATCAAGGATAAGGCTTTCTCATTATTATTATTATTGTTAATGGATTAAAATATTCCAATATGTTGACTCTTGAAACAGGCATTAGAAGCTTCTTTTAGTCTTTACCATATAACATGTCAAACACTGCTATATAGTGCCAATTGTCAAATAATAGTTTAGAATAGCCATGTCATCCTACCAGATGTTTTTAATTCTTCTGATTATATGGTGTTTGAAATAAGTACTGAATCTTCCAGGTACAATGCCTTGATTTTTGAAGCTATTTCTACCTTAAAAGAGCCCAATGGATCTGATGTTTCTGCAATTCTCAGCTATATTGAGGTGTGACTGAATTTTCATTCATCTCATTTTTTTTCTGGTGTATCAATATTTTACTGGTGGATGTAATATAAATGGACAAGCAATCAAAATCTGCACCTGAATACTAAAAAGTTAATGGCATATGAAAACAGAGTTAGGGTAATTGCCAGAAATGCCTCCTGTTTTTCCACCATGATTTGATATTGTTTGTTATTATCCTCGAGATGCAAAGTGTAACTGAATTTTCTGTGTTGATGGTTTGTCTAACCCTTCTAGCTGTTACTACAATTAGAGAAAGTGCTGTTGTTAGAAAATCTCACCGATAGTGGATTATTTATTGATATGTCATTATTGCCCAAAAGGTTTTATCCCTTCACTGAGAGGGTCTCTGGGATCATGCTTGGCCAATTAGTTTTCTTCCAGACCCAGAAAGTTACCTCAAAATTTAAAATAAAATATCTTGCATCTAAGCACATGAAGAACAATTTTCCTGTCATGCAGATGATGAAGAATAGGTGATACCTGAAATATGAATTTAATGAATGTGGATTTTTCCCTTTTCTGATAATGTATTCCAGCTTCTTTAAAGACTTATAAAGGAAACTGAAGTATAACAATGGTTCACCTATAGGTTTTGAGTGAGGTACATAATTACTACATTCTTACCATTTGTGAGGTTTACAGGGTTTTCTTCATCTTCACACATCTTATTAATCCTGGCATATAGGTTTAAACAAAGTAATGGGCAGGAAAATGTTATATTCAAATGACAAGTTTCTTGTTTCTTTGATACATTTTGCAGCAAAGGCTTGAGGTGCCACAAAATTTCAGGAGGTTGTTAAGTTCAAGGCTGAGAAGGTTGGTTGCGCAAGAAAAACTTGAAAAGGTGAATGTCTATCTTTTTTTGTTGATTCTTTTTTCAATGATACTTCGTTTAGTTTTCATTCCTTTTTTATTTTTCGAAAATGAATAGTGTCATATTGTGTTAGGATCCCAAGTCAAGCTATGCGACTTGGATTCCACATTGGAAAGTATGAGCTTTTAATAAGGGTTTTATATAGTTTTGGGCTCTCCAATCTCAATAATGGGCTTTTGAGATGTGGTTCTTTCAAGGTTCATATCACTTGGTATTAAAGCAACCATTGCATCTCTCAATTACAATTGTGCAGCGCGGGTGGTCATTGTAGTGTTCATCTAGGGCTAGCAAGGAGCTAGCCCATAGCTAGTCTGTGTGGGCCTTGAGGCTATGGAGTGTGATGGTATAGGATTTAGATCCCACATTAAAAAGTATAAGCTTCTAGTGTGCGATTTATATGACTTTGAACTCTACAATCTCAACAGCTAGCTTTTGAGATGTGGTTCTCCTAATATTCAAATCATATTGCCGAAGTTCAATGGCTGATACTTTTCTTTCCCTTTTTTTTTTCCTTGTGTAATTTAATTTTCTGAGATCTAATATGATTTGTGACATCCTTCTTTTTTGCTTACCATATCTTAGATGAAGATAGGAAAAATAAAGGTATGGTGCAACAAGATAGATAATTTTTTTATCTAGTGGCAGTTCACCCCTCTACTGATGCCAAACCTCCTATCCCATCATGTATAATAAATGGAGAGAAGCTATATAGAATCCATTCTTCATGCATGTCCACAAGGTCTTCCAAATACACAGAATTACTTGTATTTTCTATAATTTGCAGCCTTTGTTTCTTTCTTCATAAACCTTGACAATGTATTGCACCTACATATGCTAAGCAAGAGAAGTGTAATGAGCAAGGAAATCAGTTTATGGAAATTGTGGAAATGAATACCATCAGCTGGCTTTTGTACACAACAAATCTAATACCTTATCTTTCAGTTTGTGGCCAAGGATGGAATTCTAAACCCCCTCCTTATTACATGATCGGACTGCAGGTTCAAAATTGCTTCAAGGTAAAGGAAGCTGCCGTATCAGGAACACAAACACCTATTCCAAAGCAGAAGGATATCAGGCCAAGGCCATTGCAGAGCGCTAACCATATATCCTCTGCCAATACTGTAGAAGCAGCGGCCATTGCTGCAGCCAGTCAGATTGCTGATGCTGAAAACAAGTCTTTCGTGGCAGCTGAAGCAGTTAAAGAGGCGGAGAGGATTTCAAGGATGGCTGAAGACACAGATTCACTGCTTCAGTTGGCGAAGGAGATTTTTGAGAAATGTAATATTAGAAGTTATTTTCTTGCTTTTACTTTAATTTTTTTGTCATTGCATTTCTATGTTCTAGGCATTCATTCTTTTTTTTTTTTTTTTTGGGTAACAGGTTCACAAGGTGAAGTTGTGCTTATGGCATATTGATTCAGCTCTTATGGATTGAAGTTGTGCTTATGGCATACTGATTCAGCTCTTATGGATTAGAGAGATGACACCTGCAAATGCAATTAGCAGATGTAAATATTGATTAGTGTTCGATTATTGTTTCTGACAGATGTACTGAAACTAATTCCATGGCTGGTTTTATGGTAACCATTTCTTCCATAAAACTTTTCAAATGGGGTGCAATAATGGTCTTTTTTTTTTTTTTTTCCCCTTTTTCTGAATAAAGTTTGTACTGTAACTCTAAAAAATAGTGGAATCAAATTTTTTGTTTTTTAATTGATTTGTATAATTCTGACTTAGATTAACATATTACTGTTGGTTTTGTTTTATTGGTCAAAACAAAGCTAGTGACATGTAATTCCAAGGTACTCAAATTTGATCCCTACTTACTGTAAAGTAGAAATTGACACATGATTTCTGACTTGAAAACCTAGGCTGGAGAAGACTATGGAACTTTGGTCAGCACCATATATGCTTGTGATTTGACTCTTAATCTGTCATATAAATGTTAAAAGATTACAAAGGTAATCTTAATTTTGTTATAATTTTATTATTATTTATTAAATTTTTTAGATAAAATTATTTTCATTTGTAATATACTTTTAATAGTTTTAAAAATAACAATTACATTCTCTAAAACAAAATGAATTTGAGTATAAATACATATAATTATATGTTTAGAAGTAAATTATAAATTATAAAAATTTTGAAGGTAAAATAAAATTTTAAAAGGGTTTTTTGTAATTTAAAAAGGTTTAAATTTTTTTAAATTTTTTAAATTTTAATATATACCTTCAGGAGTTTAAAAGAATGGTAATTATATTTTTTAAAAATAAAGTTAAATTAAAGCTAAAAAAAATTATATAAACATATATTTAAGAAAAAATTAAATTTAAAATTTTTAGGAGTATTAATAAAAGTTTACAAAGTTTTTCTTAATTTATAAAAATTATTGAAATAATTTTTTATTACCCCAAATAAAAGGTTCCTTTAAAGGCTAATGGAGCTTGGGAAAATTTTATGCAAGCTGGTGCATTATTTTGTCAAACCTTGGGGTTTACTAAGTTGTTTCTCATATTTAAAAAAAAATTAATATTTATAAAATACTTAAACACTAGTCTCCATTCAAACTTCAATGAAATAACTTTTCACTTTTTAAATTTAAAAAATATATTTACTAACTCATTTATTAAATTTATTAATAAAATCTAATTTTTCTTTTATAGAGTTTTAGAAAATACAACTATGTTTTTTTTTTATCTTTACTAAAGTTAAATAATTGTTTATCCCAAAAATATTATATAATTTTTATCCATCTCTAATCAATAATTATAAAAACTAAAAATCACTATTTTAATAACCAAATCAGGTTTTACCCTAATATTAATCTAACTATGAGTCTAATTGTTAGACTAATGGTTAAATTAGATTCAATTCTTAACCATTAAAAAAGTAAAAGATTAAATGAGAATGGTAAATAAAACTATAATAAATTAAAAGATTGTGATCAAAATGAAAAGTCTAATGATTGTTGTTGGTGACTTTAATGATTGACACGTGTGCAGTGGTGGCTAGGAGCGACTCTCCCTTCCAGGTAGATATCATGAGGGTAGTAAAAGATGTGTTGCTACTTGGGAAGTTACGTAAAATAACGATTATTATGTCTGAATATTAAGGCTTATGTAAGTGACAACAAGAATTCTGATATCTTCTCTTTTTGTTCTTATGCAACATTAAGTATAAGCTTCACAACTTGTAATGGCCCAGACCCTTGGGCCCTAGGTCAGTACAATTTTGCTATTTTGAGCTTTGTTCCTCTACTAGTCGGCTAGCCCAATGGATAGTAACACATCATGCTTCTACTGCCTTTAGTCCCCTAGGGCGTGGATTCGAGTAGTGTGGAAGCCGTTAAAAAACCCTAGGGGGAAGGACAGTACTTACTATGGGATGGGCTATAAGGAGTTGTCATAGTCGGTCAGTAGAGGGCCAAGACCCAAAGCAGCAGACTCGTACCAGTCTAAGGCCTGAGGGTCTGGGTCGTTACACAACTTTAATGGAATTAGACAAATCCAATTAAGTGACATTTAATTAGTGTTGTCGGAGAGAAGAACACTGTAAATTAGTGGTCAAATCTATTGACTTCTTTTAAGACCAAAAAAATAAAAAAGTAAAGAAAAAATATAAAGAAGCAAAAAAATAATAAGTTAGTTGAAAATGCAATTTGTTTATATCAGAAGTATTATTGATATTAATCACATTATAAATTATACAAAGTGAATATCATTTGATTTTTAAAACTAATATTTAATATTGATGGATAGGTAAAAAAATCAACTTTTCAAAGTTAAAGGGTATCATAAATTACGTCAAAGTTAGGGTGGGACATAGTTATTTAGCCTTTTAAAATATTTTAAATAATTTTAGTATTCCCCAACCCAACCATGGCGGATGAAATTATTCCATCCATTTATTTGCCTCTAAATATTCGTTCAGTAATGCTTGAGGTCAGTGCAGTTACTATTTCTCCTAGTTCCGGAAACACCTGAGACAATGGAAGGCGGAACAGCAATGTGTGGAGATGCCACAAATTGGGACGAAAACGCATACAGAGAAAGCATACTTAAAGAGAGGGAGATCCAGACCCGAACCGTTTTTAGGACCGCATGGAGCCCCTTTAACCCTAGCCCTGACACTATCGTTGTCGCCTCCAGCGATGGTTCGATTGCTTCTTACTCTATCTCCTCCCTCATCTCAGAACTCGTCAGTCCACTCTCTCTTTAACTTTAAAAAAAATATAAAAAAATAACATTTTTTAAAATAACTATTTACCGATGAGTTTGGTTTTTGGTTTTTGTTGCGTTTCTCTGCAGCCATTGGGTTTAAGTATTAGCAAGTCTCAACGGTAAGGAAACATTGATTTGAAGGGTTTAATTTATTGTTAATATTTGGTTTATTAGAACTAATCACTAGTTTACGGTTGCCGCGTAATTTGTTTGTTGTATAGATTATTAGGAGCTGGACCTAGTGGATATTTTCAGGGGCATGATGGACCTGCCTATGATGTTAAATTTTACGGTGATGATGAAGATGCATTGTTGTTGAGGTTTGATTTCTGGTTTACTTGTATTTTTCCTTCTTGTTTTTGGAAATTGTATTGCAGTCAATGTTGATTCATTTGGAAGATGATGTCATGAATTGGACATTGTAATATTGTCGAAGTTCATATTAATATTCTTTTGTATTTCCATGTTTGATATTTGAAGAATGTTTGTTTAGTGGTGCTCACAAATACCTCAATGTTAATGGGCATAATTTTAGGAGTCATTCAAGTTAAGGTTTGTTAGGGTGATACAGTTAGAGCACCAGGCATTAGCTTGAATAAGTACGTGTAAGAATTGCTGGTATTGAAGGTTGGGACTGCTGAGAAAAATATGGCTTGTTTGTGGCCTCTACCATAGTCTAGTTTTTCTTTGAGCTCACCTTGTTAACGCTGATTTTTTTTCATCAGAAATTTTTAGTGAAAGATAAATTTTCATACACATATACATACAGGATTGCTTGTAGCTTTCAATTGATTAAATAGGAGTAGTGGTGTTGATTAAAATAACACCTATACGTCATGCAGTTGTGGTGATGATGGTCGAATTTGCGGATGGAAGTGGAAGGAAATTACAAAATCAGAAGTGCCTATTCATTTGCAAGGTAATAGATGTGTGAATTTTTACTGATTTCTTAGGTGGTGAATGTTTGAATTGTTGACTTGTCTTCAACTTACAATTTTTGCATGTCCAAAATCTGTTTTCCATTCTGTTATTCTAGTTGCTATATGCAAACCATTACAAACATCATTGTTGTATTTTCTGTTAGTGTCCAATGTCTATTGTCTGTTAGTCCAACTGATTATTTTACTTTGTTGAACAAAGGATTCTGTCTTCTGCAGATGCTTAAAAGTGTGATTTTAACTTTCTTTTTTAGATTTCCTTTTCAGTGCAACCTATGATTTTCTAAAAATAATTTTAGTGAACCCTACTGTTGTTCATGCTTCCAGTTTCTAGGTCTACATCTACCTTTAATGATATTAATATATCAATTCAGCTTATCAAAGTTCATTATCTTTTCATGCAAGTTTTCTGTATGCTCTTTATATATTTATTTACTTTTTGTGGATAAAAAACATGTTTTATTTGCACTTATTTTCTGCTTGTGCAGGAAATCATGTGAAGCCAGTTTTGGACTTGGTGAATCCTCAACATAAGTGAGTCAAGTCATTAGTATGATATTAAATAAGCTTTACAAATTTATATCATCAAGGCTCCCATGGGTAGATTCTCAAAGGAGTGTGCTCATGTTTCACTTACTCAGCTACCCCAATTATTTAGTACTTTCTTTCTCTACTCTCTTTGGAAACTACTAACCTTCCACTTATTTCTGAGCCACGTATCTTATTTCACATGTTTTCATGGGAAGAGTTTTATTTGTATTCCTCAATCTTTCCTTTCTCTTGTGCTAGTTAACATACCTATTTGTCTCATATCACATTCTTGAGCTCCCAGAGATTGCCAAACCTTTCTCTCTAATCCTACTATATTTTCTTTGTATGATACAGCTTTCAATTCCTTTCATAACTAAAGAATTATCTCGATAGTGGGTATTCCAAGTTGAATGCAATTTGTCTCTAAAAGCTACAGATTATCCTGTTTGGTGCCACTGTGATTTCTTCATTTTGTGGAGTCAAAGTAGGGCATAAGAGTGCAGTCATTCTACTGAAGCTTTTCTGTGGCTTTGGATTTTTTGCACATATAGATTACATAGATAGTTGTAGCCACTGAATCTGATTTTTGAAGTTGTAATACAGTGCAATATAACTCAATTCATTAACCATATATGTATTTAACAATATTTTATCAATATTGTTATACAGAATTTGAGGCTGATTGGAATAATGGAATCCAGCTCAACTCACATCTACAATTACTTAATGAGACCAATCTTTAGCTTGCTGCTCTATCTTGTGCATTGCATATAGTCTTTCCTGATTCTTTTTCATCTCATTGTTATAATTATCTAATTATGAAATTAAGATTGAGAATTTTGTTTGGTGAAACAACAAAACTTGTAACTTACAAGCTTTGCTTATATCTTATCTTTGTGTATTTAGTCGCTTGAAGTGTCGTCCACCCTCCCTTACCATTTTCTCTACTCCCCTTCATAAAATTTTTTTAATGATTTCTTTTTTCAGAGGTCCTTGGTGTGCACTTTCTCCAATTCCAGAAAATAATGCCATTGCTGTTGATACTCAGGTTTTTTTTCTTTAATCAGTTTGGCTGTAGTGTATATTTTAATATTGCTTTCATAAAAGGGAATTTCCGAATGACTTTCCTGATAATTACCAGTTTGAATGCCTTTGTTTTTACCTTTTCAATAGGGGGGATCCATTTTTTCAGCAGCTGGCGATTCTTGCGCATATTGCTGGGATGTGGTATGTATTTGTTCAAGGTGAACGTGTTTCTCATGTAGATAAACTTCCTTAGAAATAATTCTAAGTTTAATCCCTTGTAGAATACTGTGCAATGAACTTCACTTATTTTGCTAGCTACACTGATTTGAATTTTTCTCTGCTGGAGTTTTTCAGGAGAGCAGTAAGATAAAAATGACTTTCAAGGGCCATTCAGACTACTTGCATTGTATAGTTGCTCGCAAATCCACCAATCAGGTCTAGTTTTCTTTTCCTTCTTAACGAGGATCACTCAGCATTTGTCGTTAGTTTACTTGGAACTGTAATATCAGAAAAAAAATTTTCTCTGAGTTGATTTTGAGTCCTAATATTTGTTGATGAATTGCTGTTCTGAAAGTCAGATAAACTGGTTATTTATTTGCTTATTATTTAGGGGTAAATTATCATTATTTTTATTTAAATTGTTTACCTTGTTTCTTATACACCCCAGTGGGGGAGGCGTAAGTTATCGTATGCACTAAATATTTTTCATTATTAACAAAACCATATGCTGCACTGTGCTAGAGCAATGAGGTTCAAATGTACTGTCAACGTCTTTTTCTCATGTTAATCTTTTTCACTTTTCAGATTGTGACTGGTTCAGAGGATGGAACTGTACGAATATGGGGTAAAAGCTGGTCTTCATAATTTCAATAAACTATGGCAGGAAACAGGTGTTAGATATTAAAACAATTCTATTATCAACTGACACTTTGATTCACCAAAGTCAGCTCCACCTGGATACAGTTTATTGGAGTTTATGTTAATATATGATGCATGATGAGATAATGTATCAATGAAGTAACTCAATAAGTATCCACTACATTTCAGTTATAGTAGTTATACTGGAATGAATTTCTCTTCATGAAACCTATTGTTTATCCTGAATTTTTGCTAAATCATATATATGATTATTAAGGCAAAACTGATGTGCTAACTGGCTTGTTTATATGTTTTCCTAGATTGCAAAAGTGGAAAGTGTGTTCAAGTAATTGATCCGTCAAGAGATAAGCGGTCAAAAGGATTCATTTCATATGTTGGTTGCATTGCCCTTGATGCAAGTGAGAGCTGGTTGGTAAGAGTTTAAGAAGATTGTTACAGTTTTCATTTGCATTTGCATTGCATTAAATGAAGTGTATATTGGCATATCATGTTATAAATATTTTACCGGGGTATCTATGCCAATTAGCTTGTTGACCATTGTGGTGTTGATCATATTTATTTGCTCAGAATGTGACCATGTTGATTAAATTCTTATTTTCACAGGCTTGTGGCAGTGGTAGAAGTTTATCAGTTTGGAATCTTCCTGCTTCTGAATGTGTTTCAAGCATTTCTAGCCGTGCATCTATACAGGATGTAATATTTGATGATAATCAAGTAAGTGAGAAGAAACAGGACTGATCTTGAACATGTTTAATATTTTCTTAGAGAGCATGGAGGGAATATCTGCATTTGTGCGGGCTTGCATAACTTAAAACAATCAATACTGTGCTTTAAAAAAAAAAAAAATGTGGCAGAAGGCTGATTCAATGATCAAAGAACCTTGTATCTCCACTTGGCCTAAAGGATGTGTGATTAGATGTTTTCAAAGTTGGCTGTTATCTATTATTTCTCTGGGAAACTCTAATCAGAAATAAAATGGAATGTTGCCTGAAGTGGTTGATGTTTCTGCCTTTTCTCTTAAAAACTGTTTCTATCTTGCCTAGGAATGTAAATTAGTTGTTTCTTAATTGTTTTATATGACCGAGGTTCTGGTTGCTAAAATCTTTCAATTTACACCGTTGATCTCTCTGCCATTTTGTAATACATCTGTACTTATATAAGTATCATGGTGTGTATAGCTTTTCTGCTTTCCCTGTATAATAATTCTTGTATTACTGTAACAGATTTTAGCTGTTGGAGCAGAACCTCTACTTAGTCGCTTTGACATAAATGGGATGATACTTTCGCAAATTCAATGTGCTGCACATTCAGCATTCTCCGTCTCTTTACATTCATCTGGTGTATGATCCTATTTTATTTGCCTTTCTCCATTATCTTTGATTTGCTATCTTATAGTACTGTTGTTGTTGTTGCTATTATAATTATCATTATTGTTTTTTAGTTGTTGGAGCAGAACCTCTGTTGTGGTATTTTCCTGCCAAAATGCGGACCATTCAAATAAATTATCATGTGATAATCTCTGGACGCAAAATGTGTGCACACACGTCATGATTTTTTCAGTCACTGCATCTGGCTCCTTGATATTTTTCAGTTAATACGACAGTATATGATAAAATATCTGATGTTTCTATGCTGTTAGCCCGTTGTTCATATTACTGATTTAATTTACCATAGTCCATTGTTATATTGTTGATTTGATTTGCTTCTTATCTTTTGGAAACCATTTTTTGAAACAGGTTACTGCTGTTGGAGGTTATGGAGGTGTCATCGATGTCATCTCTTTGTTTGGAAGTCATTTGTGCACATTTCGCTGCCAAGGCATATAAATATTATTGATGTTAATGGCATTCTCTTAAGACATTGAAAGGTAGGAAGCATCCTGTTAAATGTTGCAGTGTTGTTATATTTGTTGAAGACCCTCGATGGGTGTTTAATATAATAACATATATAGTGAATGTCTGGAACAGCAATTACTCAGTTTGATAAATCTCTTCATAAGGAACAATATGGGGTGACGTGTACTTTGGTAGGAGAGGTTTTTGTATTGACTTTGTCATTCCTATGCTATACTTTTTTGCCTTTTTCCTTTAATGACTGGATTTGGTTATGCTTGAAGTTGAAACAGTCCATAAAGCAACCCAAAACAAACTGATTTTATTTTGGTGCTTTATTGTTATTTAACATAATATTCAAGAAGTATGAAATTAAGAAGAAATTAGAATGGAAAATGGTGAGTGTGTGCTGATTTTTTAGTTACAAAATTATACAGAAATTGACCACCGGTGTTTGGCCTACGGTATGGGTCGCTTAGATGGTTAAGGTATGAATTGCGATTTATTTGGTTTGTAATTTGGGGTGGTTAAAGGTTTTTAAATTTACTTTATCCGATTAGTTAAAGTAGATTGACCGGTAAGATAGGGTTTATGGGCAGCAATGCAAAATCGTCTTTAACCTGTCTAAAAGGACAGCCTGTTAATATTGGGCCCAATTGCAGAATGTTGAGGTCGGCTAACTCCGGTCTAAGAAGGAACCATCGCAGACTAAAATAAATAAATATAAACTTGCACTCGCTCTCGTTCACCCTCCCTCAAGCACAGTCGTTCCTTAACTCCACGGCATAGATCCGAGGAGTTTGGGAAAACCCTAATGACGTCTAAATTTAACAAAACTCTTCACGATTCTTTTTGTCTTCGATCATCTCCAGGTCGCTTTCTTCTCTCTCATTATCATCGATTTAATGGTTATTTTCATCTGATCAACTTTGCTCTAATTTTATCATTTCGTGCATTGCTGTAGATATATGTTTACGAGTTAAGAGTTAGGGAATTGGATTTATTCACCTGACAAGAAGTTCTTTTTCCGGATTATTTCAGCTTGATTTCTGGTAGAATATTAGGTCTTAATTTCGCCAGTTTGAGCTTTCAAATGTTTAGTCTCGTTGGTTTATTTGTGCTTGCTGAATAACTAGATTAATTATTCTTACTCATATGCGCTGCAGTACTTGCTTTTCCGAGTTGGTTTCGCCAGGCACTATAGTTGTTATTTTCATTATTGGTCAAGTCTTCGGTATTTTTTTCCTGTGAGTTAAGAATTTTGGCTGTTGAGTTACCAAAAGCAGAAACTAATTGGAAAATGATCAGTTATAAATTTGAAGATCTAACATGGCTTGCATCTTCATTTCATTGTGAAGAAGATATGTCATTCGTCTATATTTTCTTTCTCTCATGATTTAGGAATTTTATGTGGGTATCAGAGAAAAGCTTGTTTAATTATACCACCACGCTAGGAAATACCCATTTAAAAAAAAAAAAAAAGGAAAATGATAACTCATCAACAATCATAACATGCTCTTTGTTTAACTCAGCTTTGGATTCTCACATTGTAATACTCATAAGCTCCTATCGTGCAAACATTAGGCCTTTCACACTCTCATGAAACTATATGACTTATTGTTGTAATGTGAGCAGTCATGGCAGGATTGGCAGCCGAAGGATCGCAATTTGATGCACGTCAGTTTGATGCTAAGATGAATGACTTGTAAGCTTTTTGTTTTTGTATCAAGTCTCCTATTTTCAGCTATTGTCATTAAGTTCTGATTGCATTCAAAAAGTTGTGTCCATTTCTTTTCCTTTATGATCCTTGTTATTTTGTGCTTCAGGCTATTATGCACTTGTAAAATGGGTGCTAATTTTCCTTTATTTGATAAATTGATGGCTATAGGCTTACAGCTGATGGACAAGATTTCTTTACCTCTTATGATGAGGTACATGATACATTTGATAGTATGGGACTGCAAGAGAACCTTCTGAGAGACATTTACGCGTATGGTAAATGAAATTATGCTTTCATAGTTTAGTTCATGGTTCTTTACCAATTGATTACTGGATGTTCCTATTTTTTTCCCCACACATTATATGCTGGACTACCAAGAATTTTGTATATTGATGTGCTATGTAGTTTTGGTTTTTTACTATTATCATTTGTTTGTCCCTGACCATTATATAATTTAATACTGAAGGCAATGTTCCTTCTTGTGGGTTTTGAAAAACCGTCGGCAATACAACAAAGAGGTATTGTTCAATTTTGTAAAGGGCTTGATGTAATTCGGCAAGCTCAGTCTGGAACAGGGAAGACTGCAACATTTTGTTCTGGTATTCTACAACAACTTGATTATGGTTTGGTGGAATGCCAGGCCTTGGTTTTGGCACCCACTCGTGAGCTTGCACAGCAGATTGAAAAGGTTATGCGAGCATTGGGAGACTACCTTGGTGTCAGGGTACATGCTTGTGTTGGTGGAACCAGTGTTTGTGAAGATCAACGCATTCTATCAAATGGTGTGCATGTTGTCATGGGCACTCCTGGTCGTGTGTTTGATATGCTGTGGAGGCAGTCACTTCGCCCTGACTACATCAAGATGTTTGTGTTGGATGAGGCTGATGAAATGCTTTCCAGAGGTTTCAAGGATCAGGTGCCTTTTTGGCCTGGATTCTACATATTGCTTTGATCATTTCATCTAATTCTACCTGTTTATCCAGTGCTTCTTATATTTCATCTACCAACCAAATGGGTGACAATGTTTTTTCTTGTCTTTGATGTCCAGATTCATGTACTAATAGGTTCTCATACTTTGAAAGTTTCATTTTTTCTTGATGTGCTAAAGTTTCTACTTCCGGGGAACCTTGATTGTTCTGATCTCGGTATTTCTTCCCACCAGATCTATGATATTTTCAGCTTCTGCCATCGAAAGTTCAGGTTGGAGTCTTCTCTGCTACCATGCCACCTGAGGCCCTCGAAATTACCAGGAAGTTTATGAACAAACCAGTGCAAATTCTAGTTAAGCGTGATGAGCTTACTTTGGAAGGTATAAAGCAATTTTATGTTAATGTTGAAAAAGATGAGTGGAAGCTTGAGACACTCTGTGATCTTTATGAAACCTTAGCCATCACCCAGAGTGTCATTTTTGTGAATACCCGACGCAAGGTGGACTGGTTGACCGACAAAATGCGGAGCCGTGATCACACTTTCTCTGCCACCCATGGAGACATGGACCAGAATACAAGAGATATCATCATGCGTGAATTCCGGTCTGGGTAATCTTGTGTTCTGATCACCACTGATCTTTTGGCTCTTGGTATCGATGTACAGCAAGTGTCCCTGGTAATAAACTATGACTTGCCTACACAGCCGGAGAACTATCTTCACCGTATAGGCCGAAGTGGCAGATTTGGGAGAAAAGGTGTTGCAATCAATTTTATCACTAGGGACGATGAGAGGATGATGCTATTTGACATCCCGAAGTTCTATAATGTGATCATTGAGGAGCTGCTATCAAACGTGGCTGATCTCCTCTGATTAGATTTTGTCTTAATTATTAGTATGGGATCAGGAATTTTGACGTTGGCAAGTGTGATTATCTGTGCTTTTTCCTTGTCTCTAGCTTGAGTCCCGTTTTATAGGTCTAGTGTCATAATTTTATAAGATGTTTGGATATATGGGCTCGCAATCTGAAACCCAGTGATGCCATGCCAGATTTGGTGTCATGGCGATTTATTGTTGCAAATTTTCAGTTAATGAAGGCCATTATATAATGTCAGGATTTTGGTTCTGGGGGCTGTAAGATGCTTATTTTTCCCCTTTTCATTTTATGCAATGAAATTCCATTTTATTTAAAATTGTCTTGTGTGTTCTAGTTTGGAACTTTAAAAATGCTTTAGAAGAAAGAATCTGGGCTTTTATATATTTTAAATCTCTATTTCTTACTCAAAGCTTTGGCAGCATCAGATTCTCATCTACTAAAATCTTAAACCATAAATTTATTATTAAAAAAATACTGATGGTTCAAGAGCATAGACACCATTTCTCCGTTCAAAATTTTGAGGCAAAAAAAAAAAAAAAAAAAATCGGTTGGAATCGTCTCAGTTGGCAATGATTTCGATGGTCAGATGTGACATTTTCGAGTGTGATTTGGCTAAGTTCGATAGGATTGCTCTTTATTTCTGTGATCAAGTCAAATCAATGGTGCAATTGTGATGGGTAAATTTGGTCAAATTATAGCCCATCCTAGTCAACAGAAACATGATAATCTATATAAAAAATAATTAGTTGAAATAAATATGCTCACTTTAATGAAATTTAATAGTTTAAGAATTTAGTTGGTGAAGTTGAAAATTTTCATTTTCTACCTATCGTTCAAAGGAACAAGATAAGTTTTGATGGTTAAAGTTCATTGTCATCAGTTAGCAGATGATAAATGTGCATCACTTTCTTTTTAGTATAATTCATAAATACAACTCATAATCCAAAATATAATAAATGTGCATGACAAAAAACAACCTCAAATACAAATTAATATCCCACCCCATGCATGAATGAACTTAATCACATAAATGCTAAACACCCAGTGAATAGATGGACTATTATTAAATAGGCCAAAGGACAATGTCCCACCCATAGTTTGAGGCTGGAACAGAGTCCCACTAGCTGAAATTGAAAAGCCCGGTATTTCACCCGTCAATCATTTTTTTATTATTTTTATTAAAATGACTAAACTACCCTTTTAAAAATTAAAAATTTATAATAAAAAAATAAAATAATTTTTTAATATAAATATTTTCAAAAAATATTTAAAAAATAAAAAAATTAAAATATTATTTAAAAAATTTTTAAAATTTAAAATTTTGACGCAGCCACCGGCGGCGGTGGCTGCTTCAAGTTTTTAAAATTTAAAATTTTTTAAATATATATTTTAATTTTTTTAATATTTTATATTTAAATAAAATTTATTTTATTAATTTATAAAATTTTAATATTAAAAAAACAAAAATACCCCTGATTATTACTATGTATTTATTATTTTTAATATTAAAAATGATTGACAGGTGGGAGACTGGGCTTTTCAATTTCAGCGGGTGGGATTTTGTCCCCGCCTCAAACTATGGGTGGGAAATTATCCTTTGGCCTATTAAATACCTTCACATGCACTAAACTCATTTATTAACTTATACTTCAATTACTTTCTTTTTTAGTATAATCATAAATACATCCTCTTTTCAGTATCTCACAAAAGCATGATATATTTATTACTTTCTCGAACACTTTTACTTGCTTGGATCATTTTAGGCATAGATTCGAACTAAACTAAACGCAAACATATATGTGTTTATATTTGAATTCGTTCATTATGATTTAATTCATATTTATTGAATATTTTTATAATAAAATTCAGGTTCGTATTTGAATTCAAAAGTTGAGTTTGTATTCGGTTTTTATTCATATTCGATTCATATAATTTGTATTTATATTTTATTAAAAGTTATAATTATAAAATTTTTAATTTAAGTTCGAATTTGTATTTGTATTCGGTTCATACAGTTTATATTCAAGTTCGTATATGCAATTTTTAAAACTATAGTTTAGGTTCGTGTTCAGGTTTAGATTCGAATAGTTTGTTTTGGATTCATTGGAGCTAAACTTTAAAACGAATTCAAATATATTTGGTTTGAATTCAATCCTATTACAGGTTGCATGTGTGTAGACACCTTAACCGTATAAAAACATAAGCTCTCGCAATCCCCCTTTTTATGAATACAATATACATGGACTATTAAAATCACCTAAATATGATCCTTATTGCAAGTGTGTGAATGAAGTATCTCATTAGCCACGTGAGAAATAAATCGATGCATTCTTCCTTTCCATGCACACAATATATATGGATTGTTTGATTAACATCTTTAGCTGTGAATTCTCTTATAATGACGTGTATATGAAGCATCTCGTAATTATCAACAAACGACAACCCTTGTGCTTTTACATTGGGTTCATGAGTTAGACATCGTACAATAGTGATTTATAACTTATACCAAAAATCACACAATATTGACACTTTGTGTTATATATCACACACAACAATGAGATGATATTACTTTTTCTTATGTCAAAAAAAACACACAACATTAACATCTAATGCTAAAGATTACACAACAGTATCGCAATATCTATCTATTTTTTAGGCCAAAAATCACACATTATTGGCAAATAATTAATTTTTTTGAGTAAAATGTTAAACAATAGTAACTCTCATTTCATAACTATATAATATGGATCAAACAACTGATGATTCATTATTCGATTTCTTAGCAGTTTTCATACAATTTACGACTTTATCATTTTCATTCTAATAACTATCTATCAATTTTGTGTTTTAGATTGCATGGCTTAAAACATATCTTCTCACTAATCGCCTTGTTTCACATCTTATAAGGCTATTCTTATTTATATTCTCATTTTTTTTAATGACCCGAGAACTCTTACTTATACCAGTCTATCAACTTTAACTGATTAGGTAGGATAAATCTGGAGGTCTGTGATTACTGAGATTCGTAGCCACAAATTAAATAAACAATGGGTTGTTAGCTTGCCCTTTACCACTAGGCTATGATTGAGATAAAACCCAAACTATAGATTAAAATAAAAAAAATAAAAGATAAGAGTAATCACTTCTATCACTCCTGCCTTAAAAATCTTAAAATCTAAATTTCAATTCTCAAACAAACAAACAATATAATTTGTACATGAAATTTTAGATAAAATAGTATCTCAAACGTTATGGTTTTTAAAATTAGAAATGAAATTAAAATAAATATTATTTTACGATGATAACTATATCCATATAAATTATAAGAGTCAACTACTCTTATTTAATCCTTGTGAAATTAAGTTATTTTAATCAATCTCCTACAATCCCAATTTACATTTAAATTTAAGTGATGAACGACACAACTGTGTTACGATGTCTATAGATTTATTAATGTGAAAAAAAAGTTGGTTGTATGTGCATCACGTCGGTGATCTTAGTATATTATAAAAGGAATTATAATCATATATTATACATATTTGACCTACCAGAAGTTATTGGGAGATTGTCCCTAAAAACTGCTCCATGGTATGGTCCCATTTAAATACGTTATAAAATTACATAGGTCAAATAACTTATTCCTACCCAATATTTTTCTAACTAACAAAGTCTTACTTATTAACTTTCGAAAAACCAAATATATTTCCCTTGATTCAAAATAACATTTAAATTTGATGATTTATTAAATTTAATTAATCAAAAAAGTATTTTTATCTTTTTGAATAAAAAGATATTTTAAAATAATAAATAATAAAATTAATTGTATAAAAATAATTAAAATATAAAATAGTATTAATATAATATTAAAATAACAATAAAAATTTAAAAAAATTTACAAAGCACCCGTTATAAAAAAACCTAATTAGGTGATAAAAAATAACTATTTAATTGAATTAACAATCAGATCTGGCAGTTTGTAATATTAAAAGGACTGCGAAATGATCATAATGCTTGAAACCTACCATTTTCGATGATAGAGATAGTAAAATCTAACTACTTGCTTAAGTTTTTTATTGTTACTATTGTCGATAATACTATTAAATACGATGACCTCTTTTTAAAATTTTTTTATTTTTTATTAATTGTTATTATTATATTAAATATAATTTATCATTCAAGAAAACTTTGAGTGGAAATATGTCTTTTGGCCAATTATAAAATAATGAGAATTTAAAATATTGTGACATTGTGTTAAACCTTTACGTGACGGTTACTGAATGACATTACGGAACCAATTTCGCTTCTTTAAACGGTCCACGATTACAAAAAGAATATTCTCGTTGTATTTTGTTGTCACTAAATATACTCATCTATTTCAACGCGGCTCTTCCTTGCTTGCTTGCTTCGCAAAGAAGAAAATCCCAAAATAATCCCCACCCAAGCCATGGGCCGTTTTTAAGATGACATGAACAAAGCGTTATAAACACCAAGTGTAGTTGTTAAAAAGATTTTGAAACCAAATAAGGGATCCTAGAGTGCCCATCATGAGAATCTAATGACATGGAATCTGGTCCATGTTTGTTTGACATATTTAGTTGGTATAAATTTTTTTCTTTTCTTTTTTTAATGATTAATTACTGATTTTAATATTACTAGAAAATTCAATTTCCTTTTTCCTATAAACTTCCCGGTGGCTGCCAGCGTCTGCTTCTGCATGAGCCGTGTCTATAAAGACTGGGTAAATCGCGTTAAGATAAGTAACTTGATAGAGGTAAAACCTGTGGCTGGCTTAGCAATTTTTCTATCTAGAAAACTCTCCTTTCTGCCATCCAAACAGCGACTGAACATATCGAATCTTTGTTTTTGTAAGATTAATAGTCACGATTACAGTTAAGAATTTTCAATGGCGATTTCGGACTCGCTTGATGGTGTAGGCGGAGCAGCCGCCGCCGCCGCCTCCTCCTCCACCACCACCACCACCACCACCACCACCGACTCCGATCTTAACTTCTCTTTGCGGAAGAGGTCTGTTGCCACCGCAGTTCGAGCCACCTCCGATTCAGACGCCACCGAACCGGATAATTCCACCAATGTTGACGCCGTGGCCGTTGAAGGTCGGATGCAGTCGACGAATTTCGCAACGACAAATGGCGAGAATCATAGAGGACACGATATGCGATTCACTTATAGGCCCTCCGTTCCGGCGCACCGCAAAATCAAGGAGAGTCCTCTTAGCTCCGATGCAATTTTCAAGCAGGTAACTTTTCATAGCTCTAATTTTTTCTATTCGTTTAGTATTTGTGGTTATTTGACGTATTTATTAATTTATTAGTTTATCGTACGATATCAGAGTCATGCAGGTCTATTCAACCTATGTATAGTAGTGCTTGTTGCTGTTAACAGCCGACTTATCATCGAAAATTTAATGAAGGTTTGTGCTATATAATTTTAACTAAAGCAATTATATTGTAAGGTTTTTAATATTGGTTGGCTTATTATTGTTTTTAAACTGTTGCAGTATGGCTGGTTGATTAAGACTGGTTTTTGGTTTAGTTCAAAATCTTTGAGCGACTGGCCCCTACTTATGTGCTGGTAATGTTTCTTAATTATTTGTTTTCTCCATTATCTTTGCTAATGAATCAATTTTTTTAGGTAATGTTTTGTTTTCTTTGTTTATGTTATGGTTTTTTTAGGTTTAGCATGAACTTAGCGTGCCTTGTGAAATTTGGTTTTCTTTTGCAGTCTTACGCTCCCAGTTTTCCCGTTTGCTGCGTTTATAGTTGAGAAGTTAGCACACCAGAAGCGTATACCTGAACCTGTAAGTGATCGAGTGCAACTGTTGCCAAGTTAATTTTTTATTGATTTGAATATACCATCTCGTTAGCTGGGGTTTAGTTCTGTTTACTTTTTAATTATAATAGAGATAGCATGTTTTCCATGACAATAAGGAGATACACTTTGTTGTTAAATTTGGTGATTTAGTTCAAATTTTAATGTCACAGGTTGTTGTTTCTCTTCATGTAATCATTAGCACAGCTTCAGTTTTGTATCCCGTTTTGGTGATCCTTAGGTGAGTTCTATTATCTTCGTGTAACTTTTTATTTTGTTATACCTTTAAATCCTGTATTACTATCTAGTAAGTACATAAATAATCAGAAGAGCTAGTTATGTTGCATTAGCTGATGAATATAACATTGACACTCAAAGAATCTTTTACAATAATAGGAGGCTTCAGGAGAGTCAGAATTGCCAGGCTCTTGGATCAATCATAACTTATAACCTGGTGATTGGTCCTGATTATTGTATAGTTATTAACAAAAAGATTAAATCTTTTGAGAATCAGAAACATAAAAGGTTTTGATAAATAATTTAAGTTGCATAAAGTGATCCAAAAATTAATTTCTTCCAAGGAATTTTCCTCGGTTTCTATTAATTAAAAGGGATGACTGCAAAAATTCATGATTAGTTCACTGGTTCTGAATTATGCAGGTGTGATTCTGCTTTTCTCTTTGGTGTCACATTGATGCTCTTTGCTTGCATCGTATGGTTAAAGCTTGTGTCTTATGCTCATACTAACTATGACATGAGATCACTCACCAAGTCAGTTGATGAGGTAGGGTGACCTTTCATTAAAGAAGTTTACTGATAACTACTGCAACCATAAATATATTTATGTTCATGGACGACAGATGGAATGACTGTTTCTATTTTTAACAACTGATTTTGGGTTTCTTTGCTGAAATTCTGTGTCTGCAAAGGAATTCATATGCTTTGTATTTGTTTGTAATACATTTGGAATTGATAAAATGCAAGGAAATTGATGCACGGTGAAATTATTATTATTTTTTTTATTACTTTTCACCTCTCAAGTAATATCTTGGAATTTCCTTCATCAGAAAAAAACAGTAGACTTCTCTCTTCCTTTCACTCTTCATAATTCGATAGATGTTTCAATTCCTACAACAACCACTTGATGGTGGGTAAATTCTTGTTGTTTTCTTATTCAAGAAGGTGTTGTTGTCATGTTAGGGTGATGCCGTGTCTGGTTCTCCAAACGTGGATTGTTCATATGATGTTAGCTTCAAGGGTTTGGCCTACTTCATGTTAGCTCCCACTTTATGTTACCAGGTAAAGACAATTTTGTTGCACAAATAGACTGAGGAACTTTAATCTGCTTAAATAGTTAAAATTCTAATCATGTTTTCTCAAGCTTAATTCTTTTTGCTAATATCCCTTTTGTGGTATTTGCTGTCCTTTTGACTTTCTAGCTTTCAGAATTACACATGATAAGTAGAAACTTTCTCATAAGTTGTGCATAATAGTTAGGTTTGGTATATATTTACCGGTTAGTTATTAATTTTGAAGTGAGAAATTGTGTGGTGACCATTTTTATAACTGTAGACAAATTACTTTTGAGCTGTGTTATATAGATTCAGAAATTTGTTCTGGTTTGTGTATGCCACCGTCTGGTTGTTGTGATATCATATTACTAAATACTGGGTGCTTTTTTTTTTAAAAGAGAAGTCCAAAATCGCTGAAATATTCTACTATATTTTAATAATAAGTATGCTAGAAACAACATTTTATCATGGTTTACCTCTTTGAGTTTCTTGTGATTTGCTAGATACGGGATTATGATCAGTTTGTGGAGCTATCTACTTCAGATACTATTAGGCTTTCTTTTAGAGCACATTAAACTCACTTCGAGTGATGATTGTTTCTTTTTCTGTGCATGGCCTTGATGCTTTTTGATGAATAAACGTTTGAGAAATATTACTGCATTTTTCGCCAGTGTTATTTTAAATATATTAAATACCTGCTGTACTTCTATTTTGGAAGACTGCTTTCTAATTTGTTGTGTTATATTTGTTCTACATGGTTTATATGCTTGTAATCATCAGGTGAACGTCATTTTAGGGACCTTTTTTTGACAGTAGCTTTATAATATACCTTTTACTTCTAATTTTTGGTTTTTTCTGGAAATATATTTACATGTTAATTTAATAGTTTTGATCAAGTGGCATGGTCGTTGAATTCTTTGCTCTATCTTATCATGACCTTGTTGTGACAATCTCTTATTTTCACTGGTTATCATTGTAGCCAAGTTATCCACGAACAGCATACATACGGAAGGGTTGGGTAGTTCGTCAATTTGTCAAGTTGATAATATTTACAGGAGTTATGGGGTTCATAATAGAACAGGTAAGTAGTAACTGATTGGTGATTAAGGACCAGCCTTAGCTTTTCCCTTGTTTTTTCTGGAGCTTTTGGAGGCACTACGATTCTGACATTGCTTCATTGTTAATAATTTTGCAGTATATCAATCCCATTGTGCAGAATTCTCAACACCCTTTGAAAGGAAATTTTTTATATGCCATTGAAAGAGTTTTGAAGCTTTCGGTTCCAAATCTATATGTGTGGCTCTGTATGTTCTACTGCTTTTTTCACCTCTGGTATGTCTTCTTTCCCCAATCGGTGAGCTTTGTATCTCTCCTTTCTATTTCTAGTCTTCTTTCCCCAATTGGTGAGCTTTGTATCTCTCCTTTCTATTTCTAGTCTTCTTTCGCCAATTGGTGAGCTTTGTATCTCTCCCTTCTATTTCTAGATAACATTGAGCACTTACCAAGTTTTAATTGTCTTTTATGATTTTATAAACCATGCACATTAAAATTCAGCCTTTTTTTTTTATGATTAATGTTGTCATTCAAATTGCCCAGATACATTTGGTTTATTCTAACTTTGGTTATTTTGTTAAATGATGTTTCTTAGTGCGGTACTGTATGCATTTGCTCTTATAGCTAGACATTAACTGAAACATTCAACTATTATAGCAACTCTTGACATTTTCTCGCGTAATATAATGTTAATTTTTTCATAGACTGATCTCTCTTATAAATGGTTCTCTTGATATAGGCTAAATATACTTGCTGAACTGCTTCGCTTCGGTGATCGTGAATTCTATAAAGATTGGTGGAATGCACAAACTGTTGAAGAGGTATATCTTCAAAAATGTTGTCCTCACATTTTTATTTTGATGAATCTCTGCTGAATTGATCTGAGGAACTCTGTTTGTTCTGTATGCACTTCCTTGTTTTGTGGCTGTCAACAGTACTGGAGACTGTGGAATATGGTATGAGTCTTTGCTCAAACTTTTAGTTCTTTTAATCAAGAAATATGATGTAATTCATTGCATTTTAATGTATTGCTAATTTTCCTTCACTGGTTTTGAACATTGTGGATGGGATGAAGTAAGAAAATATTTCAATACATTGTTTCTTTTCCTTTTATGCTTGGATACTATATGTTATTGTCTTTGCTTTTGAACTGCTATATTGTCATGAAATTTCTTCCTCTCACTTCTTGACACCTGTTTACCTTTGCATGCTGCTTTTGTTTCCTTCTGTTAAGTTCATTTCAATCCCACTGAGGAAGATCATTGTCTGTGTTGGTGAGAATTTATTAATAGAAGGATGAAAAAAATCACTAACTTTACAATTGCTGATACCATATTCAAATCATTAGATGGAAGAGTTTTTATAGTTTTTTCTATGCTTTTATTGTGCATGTAAGCTTATCTGATTTTAAAATTTTAACTTCTATATCCTTAACTGCTAATTGTTTTATTTGATGGAATTGTTGGTCACAGCCTGTTCATAAATGGATGGTTCGACATATCTATTTTCCATGCTTAAGACATGGTATTCCTAAGGTAATATATCTTTTTTGCACCTTTGTCAGTGTGGCTACTTTCTATATATATATATATTAGTTTGTGACTGGGAACAACACCATACTGGAAGTGTGACACCTCCAGGATAACAGATGCTTAATATTTATTTACGCTTTATTTACCTAAAGGATCAAGCATAACAATTGAGACTTTGTTGTAGTTACTAAAAACATTTTGGTTCATTTGTTTTTTTTTTCTCTTAATCAGAGTGTTGCCATTGTCATCTCCTTTTTAGTTTCGGCTGTATTCCACGAGGTAGGTCGCATTCTTCCTTTGTTTTGTATCATTTTTTTTTTTCTTTAATTTGTGATCCAGTTCTCTTATACCAATAGAAGAGATGAAAACTTGTGTTCACTTTTTTTTTTTGTTAACATTATTATTGTCTCTGTCATGAGCATATTTGGGGATAACAATATGCTATTTGTACACAAACTTTAGCCATCATCTCCAGGATTGCTGATGTAACTTTGTGAAGGCAATCTTTATTTTCAATTTTTCCGTTTTTTTTTTTTTTTTTTCACTTTTCAGGATCAAAATCATTGCTGAATTTTTATCTTCTTTCATTTCAAAGTCCCAGAAGCAACAATAAATAAGAAGAATAAATAAATTGAAGTTTATTTAGCAAATAAAACTTCTTCAATGAAGTTATAAAACGAATTTACTAGAATAAATAATATGGATAGTATATGAATTGATATCTGAACAGAAGAAATGGAATTACTGATGGATTGTGATTTTATGATCGAGAAAACTGAAATTGAGTGATTCCTTATTTTCTTTTATCTTTGAAATTATTGATAGAAACTAGCAAAGAACAGATTTTTTGAATCAATCAAGCAAGTTAGATAAATCAAATTAAATTAATTGTAATACTGACATACTAGTGCTGTCTCTGTAGCTATATCCACACACATTGTTGTGTGTGTTGAGGTACGCTACATTTTTTATTTGCCTTGTACACTGTATTCTACAGCTACTTCAGATTTTGCTTATGTTGTCATAATACTATCTCTGTCAACAGTTATGCATTGCTGTTCCTTGCCACATATTCAAGTTGTGGGCTTTTGTTGGCATCATGTTTCAGGTAAGAATGTTTAAACTTGTTTTCATTACTAAGGATGGCAAATCTCTGTTTAAAAATTACTCTGCACTGTAATTAAACCGGACTCCTCTATTGTCCTCCCTCCCCCTGCAGAAAGTTTTAAAAAGTTTTTGTGGATTAGTGATTAATTTGTTCATCATTGTGATGATTTGAATCAGGTTCCTTTGGTGTTGATCACTAATTTTTTGCAAACGAGGTTCAGCAACTCTATGGTATGTTTTGATTTTTAATATCTATTCTTTCAGGCTTCCTTAAGAAGGCATTATCATTTTGCTTGCCTTTAGTTTTTTAACATTATGGCAAGGGGGGCTGAGTATAGATAAGACAAAATAATATTCTTATTAGCTACCATTTCACTAATTGGTTGGGTTCAGGGGAAAGTTTAAAGGAGAGAAGGGTTGAGGAAATAAGAAAGAGATGAAGAGCATATGCTATGATACTTAAACTTGAATTGGCAGGTTGGGAATATGATGTTCTGGTTCATTTTCTGCATATTTGGTCAACCCATGTGTGTGCTTCTGTACTACCATGACTTGATGAATCGTGGGGGGGAAAATTGAATAAACTTGCAGTGGATGAGCGTGCTCCAAATGAAAGTCAAGGTCAAGGTCAAGCTCTATTGCGATTGAGATTTGGAGATATATCACGAGGGGCTGTGGCTGTGAGTGAAGTCTCTGTATCACAAAACAATTTTGAAAGTAAAATCTAGTAACAGTGGTTGTGTAGCGGGGGGTCCCGTTAAGGTTTTTTGTATAGGATTCACGGCTAATGAGTTTCTTGATTGTTGGGTTAATGTCAAAATTCCTTCAGATGATGCTGAGTTGATTAACACGTAAGCTAAAAGGCAATGGCGGCCAGGCCTAACATCTTTACCTAAATATAGAAAACCTCACTTCAATTCCCAAATTTGTCCCCCATTCAGTAATATAATAATAAACTTGATGGAAATGCAAGTTCATTTAATTTTTTTTTCCCCTTTCTTAATTCAGTCTGACTGTGAATTGCAAGTATGATATATGGCCTAATAAAATTAGTCGCTTGCTATCATGTTGCTGTTTTGGTAAAAATTCACACCGCCGACGCTCCATTCAATACAAATCATTTTATTTTAGTCAGCGCCCAAGAGCTCACTCCGTCCAAAAAAAAAGGGATAATAAACCGCTGAATTCCCACAAACACAAAGCACCAAAACACTGACTCCACCGAGCGACCCACAAGTCTTATGGAGAAAAGTTAGACTTTTTACCGAAAAAACTTAGCTTTCTATATATAGAAGAGAGCGCAAAATCCACATTATATTTTTGTTTTTTAAAACCATCATGGAAGATTTCAGATCCAAATCATGCGGTGATGGAAGAATGCAGATAGGCAACTACTGTGAGTCAACAACAGGACCGCCCGGCTTCAATGGTAATGGAATGCAAGATCTCAGGTGTTATAGTGCAACTTATGCTTCTTCAGTGCCACCACCTCCACAAACTCAACCACCCCAAAACAATGATGCCAAGTTCAAGAAAGGAAAGTCAACAAACGGGTCTTCTTCAAGAAGTTGGAGTTTTAATGATCCGGAATTGCAGAGGAAGAAGCGGGTTGCCAGCTATAAGGTTTACACCGTTCAAGGCAAAGTTAAAGGGTCTTTCAAGAAGAGTTTTCGCTGGATTAAGGACAGGTTTTCTAGCGTTGTCCCTGGTTGGTCGTGATTTTTTTTCTTTTTTTTTTTTTTTTTATGTTCTGTGTTGTTGTATCTGTGCTATGTTTTATATAATCTCTGAATATGTTAGGAGTATTAGCTTGTTCTTTATGAAATGGGAATGGGTTCGGTTGATAAATTCAATGACAATCATCTTATTTTGCTCATGATTTGATTCAGAATTACTGCTTGTTGGTTTCAGTTCAGCATTGTCAAAGCCTTGAATGTTTATGTCTATAGTCATCGACTTCCATTTATGCTCAGTGGCTTCTTTTTTGTGGTTTTCTTATTTCTGGCTTACTTTCTATGGTCATGTTCCATGATCACTGTGACTGAAACAAAAGCAATTAGGTCACCTGATCTGCCTGGTTTAGGGAATTAGTTTTACTTGTATGCGATTGTATTTTTTCTGTATCTTGTACTTGTTCTAGAGTTACAGTTACTTGAGATGAGGATAATATGGAGATTCTGGAGGAAATTTGATTTCTTTCCAAGTCTTTGTAACATGAATTTTCTGATTTTATGGCGCTTTTTCCTGGATTTGTCTATTTCTCCGACTTTGGCAATCTCATACAATGTATGGTAGCAGGATCTGGGATTTTTAAGAGCTTATTCAGGGAGCAAGGGATGTTAATTTTCCAGGAGATTCTACCAAATTTATGGAAAATTAAATAACTGGAATGACGGTAATGAGTGTTGAGTGTGTGTTGGGATGAGCAGTAATAATAATAATCTATGAAAAGGCCTGTGTGGTTAAGTGTTCTCAATCCCATTTATGTTGTTCATTCAGCAAGAGGAGATCCTGTTCCTGCATAAAAATTTTCATTTGATTCGTTTTACATTCGCAAAACAAGGTGATTTTACTTGCCCTTATAATTTGAAGTAGTGAGTCAGATGTACTTGGGATGAGGAGCCTTTGTAAACAAAGAAAGTTGCGGATTGCTTTAACAGAATTAGATAGAAAAGTGATACACATGACTACGGGGAAGACATAAGCAAATTGTTTCGAGAGACGATGTAGAAGAGAAAAATGCATCAACATTAAAATAGCACCATTGTACCGATATATATATACACACACACACACACACACACACACACACACACCCTATTTCAAGTACAAAAAACTTCTGAAAAAATTATAATAGAAAGTCGTCCCAAATAAATTAATCTTTAGACAGAGATCATTTTATATCACAAGAAACACACTTGACATTATTAGTTTATGTGGTAACATTTAGTGCCTGTTTGAATTGAGTTCGTGTGTGTGTGTGTACTTCAATTGAGTTGGAGATGAATTGAAATAAATCACGTACTCCAGCCCATTCAAATGCAGCTATAGGAAATGTGAAGGCAGAAGTTGGCACCATCAATACCCCCAATCGCAACGGTGGATGGAGTGGAGAGTTTTTCCTTGCTATTTTGTTGACACAAACGCATTTTCTGAGGTGCCTGAATTCTAATGCTAAGTATCCAATTTGGCAACGATTAAAATTTGTACAAGAAAATCTTGATTTTGGTGGCGTATCACAAACCTTTATCATGTTGTTTCAAAGCCACAGAGCAGCAGCATGCAGCATACAGCCAAAAACGGCGCCGGACCTTATGCGAGAGTCTTGACTTGTTACACGTGATTCAAAACCCCGCTCTACGCAACAGAAGTGTTGGAATTTTATTGGAATTGAGGACATCCTACCACTTACCAAACTTAATGTATCAGATAGCATAAATCTCTCTTGAGTTCCTCAGATATTTAACCGCGGCTTACACGAAACATTAATATATCTCTACACCATAACAAAAATATAACTATGTTTTTTCCCTTCTCGTTCGACAACCTGCATCTGCATTTTGCAAAGTAATATTAGACAACTGCAGAGGAAAATCAACACAACGGCCAATTTACAGGGGCCAAAAAGTTGTAGACCTGTGAGTTTCAGACATAAAAAATCAAAGCTTAAACTTAACAGCCCACAACAGAACTTTTGGAGAAAAAAAGGTAGCCGTGAAAATACACCCAGCTTTATGGACAAAGCCTTTACTATTTTGTGCCATTAAAAATCAGCATTTCAAACTCGTTTTCCAAATCATAAACTCCCCCCTTCAACCGTGCAATTCCAATCCCTCATTTCCCTAACTTTCTTCGGCACTCCACCAGCTTAATAACCTTCACTTTTGCTGCACCAAACACTTCATGATTTACAATGCACTGTCATGAACATCTAATAATGAACCCTCTCATCACCATCAAAATGCAGGCCCTCAATGCCCTTTAGGGTAGTTTCATAATTTTTAATGTGACCAGTATTTCTCCCCGATGATGTGCGCCTTGGATCTGAAGATCCAACAGGGGAACTTCTTTGTGCACTTAAAACTCTGTGCACTGCTCCAGGGCTTGGTTCGGTAGTGCGAGAGTGTTGATGATCAGCCTCACTTCCAGCAAATGCATCCCGACTGCTTGAAACAGCAGCAGCTCGCCTAGAGGATCCACTTGGTCGTCCCACAATATTGGAGCCTGATAACTGCATGCTCCAAACATTATGCAGGTTAAATTCCAGAACAATGGCATTTATGCGAAACTAATTTTCAAAACCCCTAATCTGACAAATAAAAGTGGGCACGCAAGAAAATATGAAAAAGAAAACCACAAACGGTTCAGTTATACTAACACCAAACAACCACATTCCTATTCTAGAGTTCCATTTAACTCCCGTTTGGGGAAGAGGAAGGCTGAAGCAAGCAAGCAAGCATTCAGACTCTTTAAGACGTATATCAATCCCCAGATCAGAAAAATTCCACAGGGAAACAAAGTCTGAAATTATGCATGTAAAGGACATTAACATGACTAAGTAACAAGAGCATCTGAACCAACATGCATATCAAAACATAAAAACAAACCACAAACACATTACCATAGCATCTTTACTAATTCCAGATTCATTTACAACTGGACTCTTTTGCCTAGAGAAATTTCCAGAATTTATGATGGGCCCTGACATCATTCTCCGTCGTGAGGACTCCATTGAAGACAAACCCGATGGTCGACTATCTTCCCCACCTGTAACAAAGGTAACATGTGGAAGCGGGGTGTATGTTACGAACAGCTAAGAAAGAAGCAGAAACAATAAAAAATAAGTTCGTATTACACGAATGAAAAGAAAAAGATGACAATAACTAACTGAAATTAAGAGAAAAAGCAATAAAGAACTTTTAAATAAAACCCATGAACGCCACAAGACATATCTTCCACCATTCCAACAAATGAGATGAAGAAACTACCTGTTTTTCTGTCAGCACTGGCTATAACAGGAGGTATTGCAGAACTGGTGCCAGCACCGGGGACCTAATAGAAACCAAGCGTTTAACAAATCCATACAACACTAAAGACCAAAAACACATAAGATACTACTTACAAGGGCACGAGTTGGTGGTGTGGCCAGCTGTGATTGCTGATACTTCAAAATGGTCCAATCAAATACATAATCAAATTGGAAGCCTGTGTCAAGAATCAATAGATAAAAAGATTATAAATTTTTTTCTTAATCAACTGATCTCAAAGATAAGCTTCAGCATATTGGAAGAACTAAAACCTTCACGAATGAACAGGTCACGGAAAATTCTTTTAAGATAAGCATAATCTGGCTTATCATCAAATCTCAGTGAACGACAATAATGGAAGTATGAAGCAAATTCTGTTGGATAGCCTCGACACAAGGCCTGGAAAAGCAAAGTATCTCCAGTTACAGTTTCTATAGCCTGGAAAAAGGAAGTACACATGCATCAGAAGTTTTAGATATAACTTACCTCTATGGAAGTAGAAACTTTCTTTTCACTAATTTTCTCATATTTCTGTTTCTTAGTTCCTGCTTTCAATCCCTGCCAGGGAAGGCTACCAAGCAAAAGGTAGAATCACTCAAGGAATCAACAGACAGCAGGCAAGATAAGAAGCTAGGGAAGGCTTAGATAATCACCTTCCTCTCAAGAAGTACATAAGAACATAACCCAGAGACTCTAGATCATCCCTTCGGCTTTGCTCTGGGAGTTACAAGAAACGTGAGAGACATATATGAAAAAAGCAAGAATAAAAGCTAGAGCAGATGAACCACATATAAACATGAAATCTAGTTCTAGTTCTAAGGTATATAGACAAGGCATACCAATCCCGAGATGAGTGTTCATGCTGGCATATCTTGCAGTACCAGTCAAATTTTTATTCTCCCTGCAGCCATTAACAGTGAGAGGAACAATCGGCTAACAGAAGTAAACCACATATCATCCACAAAGTAGAGAAATATTCAATGAAAATCATACAAATTAGAGAAACAAGGCAGCTTGGGCGATGTGATCAAAAGACGGCCAACAAAATGCAACACTATTTGAGGTATCGCCATCAATACCATTATATAAGGTCCCCCACATCACCACCACCATTGAATCATCGTCCACAGAACAAAGCATCTCAAAAGCCCAACCTATCTAATCTAAAGCTAAAACTGAATACATTATATGGTTATAACAATTTAAAAAACACAATTTCTTGAAAAAACTTTAACGAAATTTTTCAAGCATTAGGGTAAAAAAAAAAAGATGTCACAGATTCTCCTGACATAAAAAACAAAGACAAATTCTCAACTGGATAAAAAAAAGGATTTTCCAATAAATACCACTGTTTGCACTTCAAGATATTAAGAAGGTTGAAAGAGAAGATGGAAAAAGATGACAAAAAAGGGTTTTTAGGCTTAATTGAAATTATGAGCAGGGAAACAATCTCGTAACTAACCTGAGTGCTCATAAGCTCTATCGGCATTGCATTCTTTGCACAGAATTTTAAAATCTTGTTTCATTTGTGTTACATAAAATTCAATTACCACTAAGCATCAACATAGTCTTCTCACCTGTAAGGAATATGTTGATGGGTTGAACTATCTCTGTATTTCTTAGCCAGACCAAAGTCAATGATGTAGACCTGTTCCGTGCAAAGTATATCAGAATCACTATATGAAAATGAAAACAAGATAAATATGTTCAAGATCAAAAACCTGATTTGCACGTCTTCCTAAGCCCATAAGAAAATTATCAGGCTTAATATCTCGATGTAGGAATGATTTTGAATGAACAAACTCAACACGATTAATCTGAAAATATATTGACAATTGCAATATAAATAAATCATTTTCATAGAGTATTCAGACAAGAAGGAAAACAATAAATATCAAATAGTACTAACCATCTGATCTGCAAGCATAAGAACTGTCTTCAGGGAGAGTTTCCTACTACAGAAGTTAAATAGGTCTTCAAGACTCGGTCCAAGTAAATCCATCACCAGTACATTATAGTCTCCCTCAACACCAAACCATCTCACATTTGGGATCCCAGCTGCCAAAATAAAAAATGTGTACAGTGCAAATATAATCAGAGAACCAGTCACACAAATTTTTGATGAAAATTCAAATTCTAACGAAATTGAGAAGATAAGCATAAAAGAGAGAATTTAATTACTTCCTCCCTGCAGGATTCTGTATAATTTGGATTCATATAACAACTGTGGATGCTTTGTCTTGACATTTTCCTGAAAATAAGAAACAATGGATACTTTAAATAATAAAAACTGCTTATAACAGCAAGAACGAATGGATAAAATAGCAGCAAACACCATGATCTGACAAGACTCAGGACATGAAGAAAATCCATTTCTGTGGTATTTACATAAATCAGAAAAAGAATACTTAAATGGAATACCTTCCCACCTGTTCCGGCAATTGAGAGAATTAAACCAAGGGCAGTTTATGAAGAGTACATCATATGAATTAAATATAAAGGGAAAAAGATAAAGGATGTAACAATGCATGAACAAATTAAACATCATAATATTTTCTTCTGATTAATTTAAAAAATAATAAAATCCAACCTAAACAACCTTTAGAAAATTTAAAACACTATCATCACTACTATCCAGATCAAGATAACCTTATCCATGTGGAGTTACTAAACAATATAATGGTTCAAACAAAAAAATTAAGTGCAACTGAAGTGAGCATCTCATTTGCAAGTAGTTCAGAAGACAATAGTATTACATAAAATGATGAGTATAGGTAAATAATAGCATCTCTGACTAGTTTCAATATACAATTGAGTACAGTTGCTCCCCAAATCAAACTAAAACTATGGATGCACTTCCCAAACTTTGCAATGAGGATGCTATACTAATCTACTAGCTCACATGGTAAAAAAGAGTAAAAATTATGGCAAGCCTTCCAAGAAATGATTCCAGTCAAGCATAATCAAGATATGGTGCAATAACTCGAAGCTTCGACCTAGGAAATTTGGTTTTACCATCAAACTGTAACTAAAGTAGAATGACTCAAGTTCAACAAAATAAATCTATGGTTATTCATTATGCTAAACTAGATGTCTCCAGGACAGCAGATATGAATTATCCATTTACTATCAATAAAAATCACGCAAATACTGTGGGACCAACCAAACAGCAAAGAAAAAATTTGAAGAAATTGATAAAATTCTAAGTATATAACACTCACAAGCTTAATGGCAACCTCTTCGTTAGTCTGAATATTAGTACCTATGTAAACAATTCAACAATCAAATACGTTCAACAGGAAGAAACAAAATAACAAATCCATAAATACGAAATAACAACAAAAGATTCAACAAACCAAGATAGATCTCTCCAAAAGACCCGCTACCGATTTTTCGACCCAACCGAAACTTATTCCCCACACGAGGCTCCATGAACACGAGTTACAATTGAAACCCTAGCTCTATTCACCAACAAACCCTAACTAATAGCTCTAGATTAAACCAAATATATTCTCAAAAATAAACAAATAAAAATATCTCAAAAACACGACACTCCCCGCCGAATCGACTGCTCCGACAACCTATAAAAAAAAATTCTCACTAATAAGAAAAGAAACAAAACCTATAAAATTGTAAGACGATATAAAACTGACGATCCAGAGTTTCTTTCCTTTTCCCCCAAAAGAAAAAGAAAATAGCGTGGAGTTAGGTCAGTGAAACGCAAACGGGCTTTCAGTTTTCGGCATCTCTATCTCTCTATCTGTAAGGACTTTCTTTTTATTAATCAAATTATCCAATCCAAGCATTTACTTTGAACAGCGGTCGATGCGTGTGGATTTTCTTTTTTTTCTTTTTTAATTTATATTAAATAAAGGAACCGTGGAGCCAGAAATGCTTGACCACGCCTAGTTAATGTGCGTGGTAAAAGTTTTGATGAGAATTGAGAACATCGTACGGAAGGTTTTGCCCCCGTCAGGTGGTAGAAGATTTTAACCACGTCCACCTCAAACAACTTTTATGCCGATTACCATTGGTCAAATACCTTGCCCACCCAAGGTTTCCTTAAATGTCCAATTCCCTCCCATAAAAGTTTAATTAGCCAAATATCTACCTATTGACAAAAATTAAAAGAATATTTTTATCTTTTTAAATAAAAATTAAAAAATAAATTTTAAAAAAGCATTAAAATAAATTTAAAATAAAATAATATTAAATTAATAAAAAAAATTAATAAAAACAAATATTTAAAAAATAAAACAAAAGTTAAAAAACAGTCATCTCTTTCGATGAAGGTGGCTGAAAATAGCTACTTAATTCTATTAACGGCTAGACTTGGCTACTTAATGGCTTTGGCCACGTGGTTTTATTAGCGGCCAAATCTAGTTGCTTGATATATGAGACAGTTAAATAGTTACCAAAAATTTTTACGAAGGTGATTAAATATGACCGTCTCTACTATCTAAAATGATTAAAAACGATAGAAGTCAAACATTCTGATCGTTTCTAGCCTTCTTTGATGGCAAAAATAGTTCGATCTGACCACCTTTACCAAATCTAGTCTTCAATAAAATTAGGTGACTGTTTTTAATCACTTGATGGGGTTAACGTTGGCCACTGCCACCAATAGTCATCAGTGGCAGTGACTGTTTTTAAATTTTATTTTATTTTTAAATATTTATTATTATTTAAATATTATATTATTTTAAATTTATTTTAAATATTATTTATATTAAAATTTATTTTAATATTAATATTATTGATTTTATGAAAGATATTTGGGTTTTTTTAATAAAAATAGAAGGTATTTAGCTTTTAAAACTGAGGCAGGAATATGCTATTTGGCCATTCCCATTTAAACAAAAAATAATTAAGATAGGTTTAATTTTATTGTATCAAAATTATGAGTAATCTAAGTTTAGTTTAAATAAAAACAATTTAATTTGAATTTATAAATTAAACTCATAACTAAGATTTGTAATTGAAATTCATAATTTGAATTTAAAATTAATTTATAAAATAACATTATTTTATCTAATAATAGGTAAAACTATATATTTTAATAATTATTTAATATAATTTGAATCAAATTATAAGTCAAGTTTCAATAGAATCGAACCATTTATTAGCTTTACAAGTTATACTAAACCAAACTTTCTTTAACTCAAATTTAGATTAGTTTAAAAAATAAGTCAAACCTTCTAACTAAAACTTAATTCGAATTTGAAATAAACAAATTTGAATGGAATCAAATTGACTTTCAAACCCTAATCTATTTGGTTCGAATCCAACTCCAAGTATTAGATCGTCACATGACTATATCAAGTAGCAATTTAAAGATTTGAGTGACCAACTCATAAGATGCCTTCATACGAAATCCTTACAAAGAGAGTTATATTTTCAGATTTTTTTTATATCGTAAATATTATATTTTAGCTCAATTAAAATATAAAATGACTCCTTAAAATCATATATGAACTAAAAATATTTGATTATCCTAATTTCAATGTAAGTATTTTTGTCAATTATTCGGGAGAGAAAAAATAGTGAAAAGAGATCATAACGAGAGATTAGAAACTCGAAAGTGTCATATACAAACACATTCGAATTCTAAGGATTTACGTTTAGATATAAGTATTCTGATTATCAGATTAAATTCCTTCAAAAAATTTGTGCCTTATTCTCTTTGCTATTTGTTTTGTTGGAATTTATTGATTTTGGAAGAAAATGAATACAGTTTATCACTGATAGTTTAGTTTTATATACTTTATATATAAACAATTTCGATTTATCTTTTACCAAAATTAAAAAAAAATGATAATATAAAATATTGACTAATTAATAGGTGTTTGAAACGATAAACATATAAAATACAAAATATTTCCTTTCGGACCAGTACTCCAAACACATTACTGCAGAGAGCTAAAATCCGGCCACAAAATTTCCTCTCTCGTCAGGAGACAAGAGAGGGAGTACAGTAATTGGCGTTCAACATATGTGATGTGTCAAAGTCAAGGGTTAAAGACAGAAGACCCGCACTTGCATTTCCATCCTTCAGGCTCATAGTTTGCATACTGTAGTCCCATTCGATCGGACGTCGTGGGTATTTGGATGGCAACACATGGTTCGCACCCTTCACACTTGTGGACACAGCAAGGCGGCCTTGACCCAAGTCTACTGTCCAATTTATAGGTTTCATCAGTTCTGGCTTCCATGCTCCGATGAAATCCCTTGATGTACATGCCAAAAAACAACACGTTTTTGTACTTAGTTAACCAGCAAGGTTCTGTAGAGAAAGAAAGTGCCAGAGAGATACATTACCTGTTTGGCGTCCGAGGCAGCATGCTGGAACTGAGGGATTCCATCTGCTTCATCAAGTATGAAAACATATAGTGTAAGGGACAAGGCTCATGCGGAAAAGGTTAAAGAAAAGCTTTTTCTATCAAAAAGCTAAAGCACTTGTTGGAAAATGGAGAAAGAAAACGTTTTATAAATGTGATAACCTTGGTGATCAGATGTGAAAGTTCTACTCGTTACCGATAGTAAACTCGATATCTCCAGTGTTGCCAGAAAAACATAGAAGATCATGCTCTTCATCTTCTCCTTAATATCTCAAATGATCGCGATGATGATGATGATGACGATGACAATGATGATCTTCACGGGTCTCTGTCACTCAACTCAACAAGCCAGATATGGATAATGTTGAATGTTTAGAGCTTTAGAGGAGGGACTTGTGGAAGCATGCGAGAGGAAAAATGCACCAAACTTAACAAGGCGCTGGCAGGCTTGAGGAAGAACTCTTTTAAACGCCAGCCAGCTGCGCTTCCTGTATCTCGGTTGTCAGTTGATGGACGGTTGCTTTTCAGACAAGTCAAAAGTTCTGTACCTTCTCGTAAGGATAAATAAATAATCCATTACAGACGTCACATCAGAACCAATCTCCAAACCTTCTACAGTAAGAAGAAGATCGATCGTCGCCCGTCGCCCTTTTAATAATTAAGAATGCGACAGAAGCAACATTCGGAGTATATATAGAGGAAAAAAAACTTGGGCAAGCATGCTACCACCTAGGCTGCTCAGTGACTGAACCTCTTCTGATAAGCCTTAATTTTGGCCGGGGCATTTTTTGCAAAATAAGAATTTTTCTAAACATTTCTGATCAAGTATTTAGAGATTATCTTTTGTCTGTTAAGAAAGAAACAAATACCATGCAGGCTGGTTGAAGGGCATCAGACACAAACTTTGTCCATACGAACTGCCGTGAAATCTTAACTAATTGCTCAAGCTAAAACAAATCTTGGTCTCGAAATTAGACAAAACCCTAAACAAATATCCGTGTGGTGCTGATGCAAAAAGCAAAAGGGGTGATAAGAGCAGGAAAAGATGTGTATCTGCTGCGGACGCTCGTTAAAAGTCGGGCCGCCAAATGCAGTGGAAAGAGTTAAGGAATGCCCAGCCAAAACAAGAGTGAGTACAAATACAGAACGATGGTTGATGACGAGAGATCATTCATTGAGATTTGAGCGATGATGCCTTTAATGAGGCTGCAGTGTACGTATGTATTATTTATGCAAGATTGAATACTGTCAGTCTGTAAGATCCCCTCTCTGAGATACTTAATTATCAATAGACCGACCAACTAGAGACAGGAGAAGCTCGGTGTCTGTCTTGGTAGCTTGAAAGGTGTAAAGATGGTCAAATATTGTAAGCCCCAAATTTATGACTTACTCGGATGGTGTGGTAGCCACCTGAACCTGATGACTATTAAGAAACAAGGATTGCCAAAGCCAAATTTTTTACATACTATATTGAGTATTGATATTACCTCATATTTTCTGTTTACATGAAAGAATAGGTAAAAAAGCCCCAACAAAATTGGGTTTAAACTAAGCCATAAAGAAACCTTAATTGATGAAAGAACACTTTAAAAAATAAAATCCCAGTCTGTTCCCACAGTCCCGACGTCATTTCTAAAACCTTGAAGTTGGGGCACCAGTAATTCCCAAAATTCTAGTTGACTTAGCTAGGTGCAGTAATTGGAGTCCTTGGGCTAGGAAGGCCCATGTAGGAGAGTCTTGGGGAGAGACGGACATTTGGGCTGGGCCTAGGAGAAGGAATCGGCCCGTATTTAACAAACGGCGCAGTTGGCGGATGTGGAGATAGGTGAACTTGTTCCAGTGCTCTCGACTGTAAATCTGCAGGGTAGTCCCGCACACAACTGATGCGGGGTCCAGCTCCCGTGGTCCAGTTGCACGGCAATCGTTTACCAACATCGAACACAGCCGCTTCCGCGTTGGAATCATCATTGATGTTCATCTTTTCTTTTTGATGAACAGTTGTGATTGAAGCCGCCCTTACACTATGGTCCACCACATCAGGACCCACCTGTAGCATTTGTTTTGATTCCTCGACGGTGACCTTAACTGAAGGGTAATTGTCATCATCAGTGGCACACCTCTGAAACAAAACGACGAAGCAACATTGTTATATTAAAAATTTCTGAATAAAAAGTACATTTATATTATGTATTATTGGGGATTATTATTTTCACCTTAACATTACTGAGATCAACGTGGTTTTCCTCGAGAAAGCTGATGAATTCTCGGAAGTTTTCTTCAGTGGGGTGATAGTGGCCACTGTATGGCCATACAGCCTGAAAATAACACTTGATATCTGTCATCTCCTTTAATTTTTGGGCAAAATATAATCACTGTGGACTAAATAGATCGTTACCTCAAGAATTCCATCGTGGGCAACTAATCTTCCGGCTGCGGTGGTGGCGCCGCCTGCTAGAAAACTGGAGTGTTGAAACGAGCCCTTTTTCTTTTGCCCCACGTACAAAGCCCGACTGGTACTCAAAACAAATATCCATTTGGAACCTTCAATGGTCTCTACAAGCATTCCACTCTGCTTATAGACGAGTTTCCCGTTTTCAACGGCTACCTCAAAAACTCCTCTTTCTTTCTGCAATGAAGACGAAAAGGGTAATTAGATAAAACTCCTATGACGTTGATTTTACAAGTTTCCTTTAAATAATTAACTTACTGGTCCAAGATATATGATACATTGGCGATGAAGAACGGTCCTTGGACACTTGTCCAAGTTTACTTCCTTCCCATCTCCAACATCCAACCTTCATGGCAGAAAGCAGTGAAGTGGTAAATAAAAAAATCATAAAGCAAATTTAGGGTAGAAAGATATGGTAGACTTACCAGTAAAAGAAAGGTTGGTAGCTCTCGCTTTTAAACCAGACATCATAATACATGTGTAGATTGTGGCCATACCGATGCCGAGGATCAATCTGCTCAACAGATTAAAAAGAAAAATAGTCAGACCAACTATGTGTAAAGTACTCGAAAAGAGGAAAAACAATTCTATTGACTTACAGCTTCAAGCCAATGCTGTAAGGCCAGTTTTTGGGCCTTCTCATCTTTGGACAATCCCTTCCCCACCTGGGCAGGTAGTAAAAATTATGATAATTAATACATGATTAAGCGATAAATTTAGATGAAATAGAAAAGTAGAGTACCTTAGCTACTCTTGTCCTAGCCCTTGCCCACCGTGACACGGCGGTTTCTGGTTTCTCAATATTGAAGAATGACACAGAACTCCGCTTCAGAGCTGCGAAGTCTAATGCCTTCCACCTACGTGAATTAATACATAAAAGTATAAATATAGGAAGTGGAAGCAAACAACACAGAATGTCAACATATATAGGAAGAATTGGTGACACTAACCACAACTCCTCAACAACAACCGCGCAATCGGCAAGGTTTCTTCGAGTTCTGTAACTTTTATAGAACTTTTGAAGTTTAACTGCAGCTGCATCAAGTTCAGTCACTGGTCTTGGTGAAAACAATATTGCTGGTTCAGGAAGAGAAAGTGCAGGAATGGGACAATGCTTCAATCCCTCTTTTCTATTCAAAGTTTTATTCGAGACTAACTCTTTGCGTTCAGCCAGATCCTTGAATGGGAGATTTGTTTCAAGTAATACATTTTCCTGTTTATAACTCTTTAAACTTCTTGGGGTTTTAGGAGTTATGATTTCATCCCACTTGTTGGTCATGGCTTCTGAATCCTTTTTCTTGAAGCTGTTTACTCTAATAGTGACCTCCCCATCTTTGGCATTGAAGTTGATGTTATTCGCCAAACTAAAGAACCTATATTTTAGAATTTCTTCCCACGCTGGTAAGAGCAATGAAAGAGATAAACCCATATAGATTATCACAAGCCTTCACCTGCTCAACATGATTAAATAAGTTATCGCAAACTGATACAGAAAAGATGAAGTTACAGGCAAAAACAATTATTGAAGCCACGGATAATTGGATCATTACCAAAAAAAAAAAAAGAAAAACAGAACTCTTCAATGCCTATAAATTTACCTGTAATTAATTCAGAACCAGTCTGTCTCAAATAAGTAATTAAATTCTAAATGGGACAACCAAACTCTGACGGCTCCTACAATTAGAAGAGATTTTGATGATTCTTGGCGACCTACCGTCTTCCTTTATATACAACAACAAGTCCACTTTATGGAACTGACCCTTCAAAGACGTGCCAAACTAACAAAAAAGAAAAGCACAGCAGTGTTTGAATTCTTGCACAAATGATCAACTTAAAACGTTTTGAATGGCAAGTTTTTTGCTGGGTTGGATTCAAGGATTAGTTTTCCAGGTTGAAGACCACGAGTTTTGATAAGTTCAAAGCTTCAACTCTTTGAATTCCTTTGATGACTCTCAGTCGGGTGTGAAACCAGCTTATACCGTTTGTGTTTTTAATCTAAACATGGAAATACAAAGAAGAGAGACACAGCGGTCAAAGAAAGTAAGCCCGAGAGGTATTTCCTTCAAAAACGCGAAATTTCTTATTTGCTTAATTAAAATCTCCAAACCCCTTTTTTTTTTTTCCGTCGGGTTTCATTTAATAACAGTCAACGAACATTTTAGTCATCTCTTGGGTCACACGCCTATAAACAAATATTTATCAGTACTGCTCACGCTGCTCCCTTCATTTTCTCGTCTCTTTCTTTGACTTGGTATTAATTACATTAAAAAATCAACTCAATATACAGCCTGATCACCCCGATTAGTATCCCATTGTATAGGGAATATATACGAAAAATGTTTGAAACACTCATGTAAGGTGTTTTTTAGGAATCATGCCTGCATTTGTCGACACTGTTATCCACATGGAGCATGAACATTTGGAAGCTTTGAATCACTTTCAAGTTGTGAGACAATTTGATGAAGGTAAGGAAGTGTCGAACGCATGAGTATGCACAGGAGTAGAATGACAAAATTTTGGAAGGAGAAAATCATGTTCCTTTATTGATGAATGGGCAAGAAAGTGTGGAACCCATGAGCATGCACAGGTGTAGAATGACAAAAATTTTGAAAGAGAAAATCATGTTCCTTCGTATAGAGGATGGCGCATAGGTGAGTATGTGACATATACGTTTGTGTATCTAATGTTCATTTAATCCTAGATAGTTCGTAATCTATCCAAATCTTGAATAATTGGATAAAAATTATAAATAATGATTAATCTAAGATAATGTATGATTATGACTTTGCAAATTATTCATATCAAATTTAGATTCAATCCTATCTAAATTTGATATTATAAACATCATAGATCTGATTTACCTAAGATAACATATGATCATACACTGAATCATGCATGATAATGACCAAGTCAACAATTTATTTTTAACTTTCAATCTTATTCACTTAGATATAGCAAATCAATCTCAATTTTATCCATACTTTGTCCCTCAACATAAACTAATCCTATACCTCTAGAGTTTGATCAGAATTTATCGTGTGTGACTCATAAACTTTTTATTATGTCAGTAGCATCCAGGTTCGGATTAAACTCAAACATAGACCAAGACTAACCTCTAATAAGACATCATGTCTACTTAGTCACTAGTGTATCAACAAACAACTTTTAACTTAAACAACTCAATAGTTATTATAGAAATCGATCATTTCGTCAATCAATATCTCTTAAGGTTAAGATATAAATGAAATGTTTATTTTAGGAACTTCTTGTTATGATCTGATATGTATATCAATGACCTAAATCAGACTTTGATTTGATTCCATTGTGAATCATATTACCATGTGTAAATCTCACTGTGACCAAAACTATTAACAAACAATTTTAACTTGCATAAATTGTGGACACTTTTCAATGGGATCGTGCAATACTATGATAATCATATTACCATTATTTATGTCCTTAGTCAAAATAATATTAGGATTACAAATATTTTTAGAATAATTACTGAATGTACTTATAAAGTTTATACATACAAATATTTATGCCTAATGAATACAACGTCTTGTATAAATAATTACATCAATACAACAACAATGGATTGGCACTGCCCGCTGTATTTAAATACCTGTAAAATTCATAAAATATCTTAGGATTTTTTCTAATGGTAATTCTGAATTTCTTGATTAACATGTTCCTTATGTTTACCAATCAAGTATAACACGATGGAATACCCGAGGGCATGATTCCGGAATTTCATCACCATTCCACAAAGCTTGCACGTGTGAAAACAATTTGAGAATTAATCCGTCCTACTACAAGTGGGGCAATGCTTTCCCGCGGTTTGCAATGAAGGCAAACGTGTGGTCAAGATCAAGATCAACTAGATTGGTCAAAATTTAAGACCACTAGGAATCTATTCGGTTTGTGATTTGATTGTATTTTCAAGCATGCAATTATAAATCAGACTTTTCTATTTATTGCCCAGTGACCCATCCTTATGACCGATTCCTAGTGTATCTACTTTTAATTCAACTGACTATATTTTACTTACATATTAATAAAATATGACAGATTTTTATTTATTAAATTTTAAAAAATTAAAATTTTATTTCATTAATTTGTTTATAAAATTATTAATAAGATAAAAATACTTTCAAATTAAATAACATTTTATTTTAAAAATCTTATTAAATATTGTTTACTTTAATTTATATTAATTTTAATTAAAAAATATTATAAAATTATATTATGCAGATAAATAGAAGTGTTAATGTATAAATATATGTTTTTAGAGGTAAAATATTATTTTAAAAAAGTTTTAAAGGCATTTAAAGAAATTTTAAAAATTTTTTAAGAAATATATTTTAAATTTTAATATATCAATTAATAGTTTTAAAATAATAGTACACCCTCAAAAAATATAATAAATTAAATATATAAATATAAATATAAATTATTAATATTATAATATATTTTTAAATATATAAAGTAAATATATAGTTTTTGAAATAAAATAGAAAATTATTCATTTATTTCTCGTAAATTTTTAAAAAATAATATTTAGATCTCAAATATATATTTATTATAATATTTGATTAAAATGATATAAACACATTTTAATTATTAAAATTAATTGTTAAATTTGTTAGATAAATGAAAATTCAATTTTTTTAAAAAAACTTTACAGATAAAATTCTGTCATTTTATTAAATTTCGGATAAAAAATAATAATTTAACCCTTTTCCTTTTATAGGTGTCAAATTAATTAAACCATAAGTACTTAGAATAATTTTTTTATTAACGATCGCAAATCGCGCTCTCTTAGGAGAGAATTACGAATAATCTTAATTGGCCTAAAGGCAATCCGATATATTTGACTGATGGACCGCCATGCATCTGAGAATTATTTTATTTTAGGCACGGTCAATGCTTACATTGACCACGAGCCGATGAGCTGTGCTTGAAATTTCCAGCAGCCAAAGCCAACACAAATTTTATTAAATTCTGAGAATTGGAAAAGATATTAGTCAAGTGGGCATGATTGTCATTTTGCGGAAGACAAACGAGGAAAGGAGACCAAAACTAGTCGCTGACAAGCGGTTGACCTCATTTCTTGCGTGGCTGCCACGGCAGTTGGGAAACTACTACGGTGGTCCATGACAAATTAAATTATCTTACTTTCGCGCAACTTGAATGGCATGTTTTTATCGGTAATCCTTTTTTATTTTTTTAAATAACAAAAAATTTGATTTAAATTATTTTTTTTTATAGTTATTAATCATATTATATCATAGGAGTAGATTCATTGAATTTTATGCGAGTTCTATTTTATCAAAAGTAACGTCGAACTTGATGTGAATTCACTTTTGTTTTTCAAAAATAAAAAAATAATTATTCGTTTTTGAAATAATCATTTAATTTTATTAATTTATATTTATTACAAGAGAAATTAGGGATTGATTTTATCACCTAAAATTTGGTATTTCTTATTATGATTAGGGAAATTAATTACATTAATATTTTTTTAAAATTATATACAATTTAAATATAACTTTTGTAATATAGTTAAGATTTTAATTTAATACTTGTTTTGTTAATGCTTTTAAATAATATCATGTGAACCGGGTTCCCCACTTATACACTTAAATAGGTAGATCATTGAAAAAGGGAATAAGCTATTTAACGAACCTAATCGAATCTGAAAAAGTAGGGCGAAGCAAGGCATTCAACTAAGAGAAGTTGCTACTTAGGGCATCTTGTCTAAAGGGTGAGGGCAGAAAAGTTAGACAAGTCCAAAGGTAGAAGCTTTAAAAGACTGGGGAGGTTTGTTCCATGAGCTATTGCTCTTGTTAGTGCCTTGGCTGGTGTTCCTCTTTAGGAGGAAGCCACAGAGCTTCAAAACAAAAGACTAGTTGGAAAAAGCTAACTAAGGTCAAATTCGACAACTTTTCTTAAGCAAGGAAAGAAAAGTAATGGAAAATAACTTTCTATAAAACAATACTCAAAAATAATATCCGTAAACACGGTCTTCGTATACTTGTTTATCTCACCTCTATTTGCTTATTATTTTTAGAAAAATCGAAGTATTCTATTTTTTACCGATTTAATCTCAAAAACTAAACATTTTATCATTTTGATGAAAATAAATCGTTTCTATAATTAAATTACTTAGATTAAGATGATTTTGATGTCTGATTTTTTTGATTTTGAATTGATTTTTATATGTAAATATAAATAAATAAATTTGAGAAATTAAAGTTTTAATGTTAGAGATGAGAGGAAAATGGGTATTGAGTTGGAGTCTTAACTATATCCATATAATGCATAAAATATATGTTAAAATTGTATAGCATGGTTAAAAAAAAATATTAATTGAATTAATTTTCCTTGAGATTATTTAGATAGATGAGTGGAACTGAAGAGGCATAAGTTGAGCTTGGGCTGAAAGATTAGGCCTTCAAAACCCCACTAGAACTATTCTAGGTCCACTTATATTAAAAAATTATTTTATTATTATACAAATTACCAAAATGGCTAAGTCATCTCAAATTATTTTACTTTATTTTATTTTTTAACTTTTAAACATATTATAATTTCATACTTTGTTAAAAAAAAAAAAAACATATCAAAATTTTGAGAAATATATGTTAAAAAATTTTATAATAAAAAATATCAATTACCCTATAAAATGAAAAATATTAATAATCCCTTGATTGGAAATTATAAAAAAAGTCCAATATACACATCACACATACTGAATAAAATAATCTTACCAAAAAATATAAAAAAAAAAAAATACCCATTATGCATGATCAACGTGGTAAAAAAAAATCCAAATCCCTCCTGCTAGAAAGCGTAAGAAAACCTCACTATATGCATTACACATACTTGGCAATGTATCCAAAAATGTTCTGTTTTCATTTGATTTCACCATGCGTGATCCGCATGATGACTACGAATCACACATGATGACGAAAACACCTATTTTTAAATTTGATTTCACCAATAATTGATTATAAACTTATTCTAACAAAAAAAGTTGTGATAATTTTATGAAAATTGCAAATAATTTAAGTTATTTCACATAAAATTCAAACTCAAAAATCATTATTCAAAACATATGAAATCCATGCAAAAATGACTAAATCTTAACAATATAAGCAATAAGACATAATAAAAAACGATTTACTAACATTTTTCCTATTTCAACCACTAAAAAATTGACTAAAATCATCAAAAATCTCACTGAAATTTGGTATATGTGATGTGTTCTCAATATGCGGGTTAACCATGCATATTTTCGGTTGTGGAAAAAAGAATTAAATGATTGTTTATATATGGATTATTTTTGTTTAAGTATAATATGTTGGCCATATTCGTAGAACTCCTACAAATAGTCAATTTTGTATAAATACCCTCAATTTTGGTTATTTCAATTAATTTCCCGTTAGAGAAATTAACTCAAATAACCTAATTTTTGTGGGCTAAACGATATTAGCCAATACTTTATGAAATATTAATGCATAACTAAGATCTTAAACTATTATATGTTTTATCTTCATTTTTAACCTTAAGAACCTTAGCTGTTCAAATAATTTTTATCCCAAATTTCAACTAAAAATTAAGTTAAAAATCAAAGGAATCTAGTAACTCATTCATCTTAATCTAATAAATATTTCATTATGTTATTTGTTATTTTGTTTGAAGAATAGAAATTAAGATTTTAAGATTTCTTGAGATATGAGCGATAGTAGAAATTGTAGGTATGCTTTTCAGTCTCATTTCAATTGTTATTATTAATTTGAATTACAAGATTGTTGACTGTATTCATATAATTTAGAGTCAGATTTGATGCAAAATGTATTGAAATATTTGGTAGAATTAACCTGGGTCTGCCTTTGTTTATTGATGTGGTAGATACAGATGCAGAACCACCCAATATATTTTGAAGTGTGAAGGAAAAGATTGAAGTAGCCCTATATAGTGAATGAGCACGTAACAATAAAAAAGGAATTCATGGTATTTAATATGGCATTGATGGAAACACCACGTTAACTGATGTTTGAAAAAGCCAAGAAGTAAAGGTTTTGCTTATTTGATTATTTTGTGCTAATCATGCATCAAGAGATTTTTGTATATTTGTATTAGGTTAACTGAGTAGTTAAGTAAAGAAAAATCAATATGGATTTTGTTACAACGAATCTAGACGTGCCTCCAATGTGTAGGCCTCTGAGGATGGTTCTTATTACATTGATATTTCTATAGGGCTCTTCCCATTTTTCAATGTCGTAGGTATGTTTCTAGTGGGAGGCAACCTGTTCAGGAATTCCCTCAAACATCCTCATGGGATTAGGTTTTTTATTGCATCTTTAAGAGCTTAACACGAATTTGTTTCGCGCTTGGTGTCATTGTGGGAACGAAAAGTTCTCTTAAGGTCATGTTTGGTGCAATCTCCCTTCCATGCTTCAATTCAGGAGAATATTCTTTTGTTTTGAGGGATGACATTAATATGGTTGATAGGAGTGACTCGGGGGTGGGTGTCCTCGTTGTAGTAGGGAAGTGGAGAAAGATTTCTCCATGATTCCTCAGTGCGCTACTTTATGAAGGCTTTTTGTTTGCCGTTGCTTTTTTATTCTTTTTTCCTTTGACTTTTACTCGACACTGGTCGAAGTTTTGGAGCTAGCACTTTTTAGAACACTCATGAAACTTTTAATCTGTAAGAGTCTTTGGAACATTTTGACGAAATTAGGCAAAAATGTGACAACTCCTTCCCAAAATTTATGTATAGGTGGACTTAAAAGGCTGGATTGGCAACAAATATATTTGGGTTTCTTTTTTAATTTGATTTGAATAAATGTAAAATAAATTATTTAAATCTGAATACGAATATGAATTGATTTATAGTTTTAAAAATTTATAAATACGAATCAAAAAATGAACTGTACAAACTGAATACAAATATAAATTCGAAAAAAAATTTTAATTATAATTTTTAATAAAATATATATGAATCAAATGTAAATACGAACATAAATACGAATTCAACTTTTAAATCTATATTCGAATCAAAACTTTGTTATAAAAAAATTTGACAAATATAAACTTAAATACGAATTAAACTCATAATAAATAAATTAAATACAAATATATATATATATATATGTATATGTGTATGTATGTGTGTGTTTATATTTAATTCAATTTGAATCTATTTTAGATGGACTTTGCGAATGGTCAATGTAAAGCCTAATTCTTCTAAAACATATGCCAATTGGAAAGTTCGTCATTGATTCATTGCAGGTAGGAATTTAATGTCTTGCCCTTCTTTTGGCGCATATTCCCTTGGTGACTTATTACCATGGAGAACCATTTGGTCTCCTATAAAAATTTAACATGAATCATGCGGATAATCACTTCCGTAAGGCTATGGAACTAATATACAATATCTTGAATCATTTCTGAACTCCTTTCTCTAGAGTTGTATGACGAATAATATTTAATAATTGATCATAGTTTCTAAACCATAACGAAAACAAACTTTATAAAAAAAAAAATTTTTGGTCATACATGCAATATAGTAAAATCTCTTTATTGTTGAATTCTGATTAAGGACGGGTTATTGACATGTAAAAGCCCTAACCTTAATCGTTTGTGGAATCATAGATCAATATATTTGGAATGTGTCTGTAACACCCACAGGTATGTTATAAAGATATTTTAATCATTTTATGTGTTGAATATATGATTATGCTTGATAAATTGGTTAAGTGTTGGTATATTGTGAAGTGAGTTTGATGAATGCTTATGCACATAGAGTATACACGCCCATATAGTAGCTCATCATGTGGATGATAAGAGAATCATACCATATTGTTTAGGAAGAATCGGGCACACGATCATGTATAGAATCATCCATGCCCATGACACTTGTTATATGCAAAATTTTATATAAGGATTGCTTCTGTGATTTTTTAAGTGTATTCCCATATTCCTCCTTATCAATTATAATGTATGTTATCCTAATAGAGAGAGAAGGAAAGTCATGACCTTTCAAGCGTGATTTCAACCATGAAGGAGTTTTTCAATGATCTTATTAAGGATATTTGACATCAAACCCTCAAGTTTTGGATATATAGTAAGTAAAATGTTATCCCCCACGTTACTTGCTTCAAATTATCAATCCTTGTTATATGTAGAATTTTATACAAGTTTTGTTTCTACGATTTTTTAAATGTATTTATCATATTCCTCTTTATTAACTTATAATGTGTGTAATTTCAGTAGAGAAAGAAGGAGAATCACGACGTTTCAAGAGTGATTTCAACCACGAAGAAAGCGTTTTTCAATGATCTTATTGAGGATATTTGAGATCAAACTCTCAAATTTAGTTATATAGTAAGCAAGATGTCCCAATTATATATTCAAATTATCAATTCTTAATTATGTGATTATGTTTAACACAATTTTTAGTGTTATGGGAAGTAATCTAAGATAATTAGAGTAAAATTTGATGAAAGTGTGATTACTGGACAAATATAGTTGTTTTATTTAAAAAGATGTATAAATCATAGGCTAGTGATCCAAATCTAGGATAATCTTATAGGATATGTAAGATTGATGTGGCAAGCTTAGATATCATAGTAAGTTTGCTTGTATGACTATGTTAAAGATTATGAATATTGGATTTGTGTATTTGGAGAGTTTATCGTGAATTGGTGGTATTAGAAATATGCTTAAGCTGAGAACATATGGCTATGTATAGGATGGTATGAAAATTTGTATCAAATAGGCATATTTTGGCCTTACATAAGTGCTTGTATGATAGCTCCAATGACATACATGACCATTACTTGCATTATTTTAAATAAATAGTATATGACATACAATCGTGGACAAGGGTATGCATGTTTGTATGCCCGATAGGTTAGAAGCTTCGACGATCAATGAACAGATGTGCAAAAAACATAATTGTCTATGACATGTAAGACAAATTGAAGTGAATGATCAACTAAAAGAACGTATGATTAATCACGCATATAAAAATATTAAATTACTTATAAGTTTATTGTACAACTATAATATTAATGGAAAAGATCGTTTATAAGATATAGTGTACAACCTATATATAGAATCATGTATGGCTATATATAGTATTATAAACAGAAATGCCCATGAGAAGATAGCCATGGACACTCATAAAGTCTTTATGCACACTCATGCACATGGCATACAATGATTGAATTATTTATAGAGATATCCCGAGCAATTATCAAGGAATTGAAAGGTGATCCATAAAGAGAATAAAATAAAAGAAGCTATGGGGAGAAGAAAGGGTGAAATGAAATCTCTCATTCATCAAAGATACTGTGGTTTAAACAATTTAGGTGGAATTGTAGACGATGCAAAAGAGTAAAATCAATTTGTCATTCCAGCCAAGGGTTTCCTTGCATTCTCGTTCAATGTACAGAATTTCTTGTCGTGTAGTCTGAAGGCGACCAAAGCTGGCGGTGGATGATAACGCCATAAATATTTTAAAACAAGAAAAACAAAAGTAATGGCAACTCTCAGTGACGATATTAGAAAATGGCTGCTACCCAAATTCTGCTCCCTATACATGCCAAAGTCCAATGATCCTTTTGTATTTTATTTTCAGTGGTAATCAAAAGATTCAAAGGTCAAGCACTTTTGGGATAACTTTTACTGTAGCCGACCGCTCAGATCACATCAGTTGTCTCATAAAGACAGCACAAAGCTTGTCAAGATTAGATGACCGCCAAAAGATGAAACTAGGACAGTTGTTAGGGAAGGACAGAAACAGGAAGTGGAAGTTTGAGCATCCTGGTGAATGGATGAAATTCGAGGAGCTCATTATGTGATGATGATAAAAGGAAAAGGCAGCTTTCATTTTAGTTGATGTTATTTAATCGCAATCTTCTTCACCCGTGTTACTGCTCTCTCTTTGACTTCAACTTTCTGCATCCTTTCCATGGTGGATCTTCTCTCCCATGTACACCCTCTTTGTGAATATATATTCGTATGTGTTTTTACCTCTTCAATTTGATCCTACCATACAACTTACAGAAATTTCCAACTCGGTTTTGGATGGATAATATAAATGGGTTCTCGGATTCAAACGAGATCAGTAACAACAGCGGCACATGTTGTATGGTTGCAGCCAACACCAAGGCTTTATCTTCTTCAAAACATTTAGACACCGATATCTGGGCTTTTCATCTTCTCTCTAGCAACCTCGAGTCAATATTTGAATCGCATGATTTCGACTTCTACTCTGACGCCAAAATCGTGCTTTCAAGCGGGCGTGAAGTTTCGGTTCACCGTTGCATTCTCTCGGCGAGGAGTCCTTTTTTCAAGAATGTGCTTTCTGGGAAACAAAAAATTGCCAAGTTTGAGGTGAAGGAGTTGGTGAGAGATTATGATGTGGATTTCGATTCACTCGTCGCAGTATTGGGTTATTTATATACCGGGAGACTGAGGGCGTCGCCGATAGGTGTTTGTGTTTGTGCTGATGACTCCTGCTCTCATGTTGGTTGTCGGCCAGCCGTTGATTTCATGGTTCAGGTTCTCTATCTGTCTTTCACTTTCCAGGTTCCTGAGTTGGTGGCTATTTATCAGGTAAAAGTAACAGTAAAGAGTTTCCATTATTTTATAGTTGTTTCATCAAAATGGTTTTGGCGTTTTGCCTGCTTCAGATGCAGAACATCCCCTGTTTCTCTTGTTCAATAGCCGGATATGTCGGCGTCTAAGTTTTGAGAACTTCTTCTTTTTCCCAGATAGAGAGAACAATTAACAGAACTTTAGCTGCAGAAATCAGAAAAATGGCTCTGTTACTGTCCTCTAATCCTTTTCTGAATAATACTGTTTGTTCGATTGCAGAGGCAGCTGCTAGACATTCTTGATGAGGTAGCTGCAGATGACATCTTGGTGGTTTTATTTGTTGCACATAAGTGTGGTAAAGGCTGTGAGAAATTATTGGCTAGGAGTATAGACATGATTGTAAATTCTGATGTTGATACTGTGACTCTTGATAAAGCCTTACCTCAAGACATTGTGAAGCAGATCATGGATTCCCGTTTACAACTCAGCTCAGGAAGACCAGAAAGCTGCAATTTTCCAGACAAACATATAAAGAGAATACACCGTGCTCTAGATTCGGATGATGTTGAGTTAGTCAGAATGCTATTGAAAGAGGCCCATACAAATCTAGATGATGCATATGCGCTTCACTATGCTGTGGCATTCTGTGATGCAAAGACTACAACTGAGCTTCTTGACATTGGACTTGCTGATGTAAACCATAGAAATTCAAGGGGCTACACTGTGCTGCATGTTGCTGCAATGAGGAAGGAGCCTAAGATTATAGTATCTCTTTTGACAAAGGGAGCTCGGCCATCAGATCTCACATTGGATGGCAGAAAGGCACTTCAGATATCAAAGCGGCTCACTAAGGCTGCAGATTATTTGACCACTACTGAGGAAGGAAAACCTTCCCCCACAGATCGGTTATGCGTAGAAATATTGGAGCAGGCAGAAAGAAGAGATCCATTGCTTGGAGAAGCTTCTCTTTCTCTTGCTATGGCTGGTGATGATCTCCGGACAAAACTCTTGTACCTTGAAAACAGAGGTAATTTCAAAACTCTTCTTTTACCATCTTACGATTTTGATAATTTTGCTGTTTGGACTTGCATTTTCAGTTGGACTGGCTAAACTTCTATTTCCAATGGAAGCCAAAGTGGTAATGGACATTGCCCATGTGGATGGAACTTCAGAGTTCACACTAGATGCCATCAAGAATAAAAACATGGCTGCTGTTGCCCGGAGGACAACTGTGGACTTGAATGAGGCGCCCTTCAAAATTCAACAGGAGCATCTAAATAGGTTGAAGGCACTTTCCCGAACTGGTACAAAGACTTTACATACCTTTTGCATCATGTAGTATTTCTTGGGCTTACGACTGACCGTGTTGCTTTATAAACTGAGCAGTGGAGCTGGGAAAACGGTTTTTCCCTCGATGTTCGCAAGTACTAAACAAGATTATGGATGGGGACGACCTAAGTCAGCTTGCCTGTGTAGGGAATGACACTCAGGAGGAGCAACTTCTGAAACGAACTAGATACATGGAACTTCAGGAAGTTGTATGCCAGGCATTCAATGAGGATAAAGAGGAGTTTTGTAGGTCTGCTATATCATCTTCATCTTCATCCTCATCAAAGTCTGTAAATTTGTTGAGCCATATCGCTAGTAATGGTCATTCATAACGATGCTTGGGCCTAATGCTGTCTTCTTGTATCATATAGTTTCAACTTTCTTCTCTCTGGATTCAGTGTTGTAGGGTTCCCTTTTCTTTTTTTTTGGGATTATGATTTTGAATCTTAACAGTCTCACCAATTATTGTGGAAGGAGAATAGTTTCTCTTTTGTACCATAGCAATTACTTTGATAATTAGGATTTTAATTTCTCCAAATTTGTGGTTAATAATATATAATCACTTAATAGAATGATTTTGATCAATTTTGATGACACTTAAATTAATACATAATTCCGTTTAATCAATAAAATCAAATTGAATCATTCAAAAATTATAATTTAGTTTATAAAATGGTTTGATTTATATCAATAAATATCGAAAAAACAATTTATAGTTTAGGTTGTGGTTTAAACAATTTACAAACGAATCGAAAAACTGTCTTGCCCAAGGTTTGATGTAATGCAAATTCCCATATTTAAATTTAAAAAATGTCGTTTTCCTTCTCACATATCAAATTTACTAAAAGCTTTTATAAAATTATTGGAAAACAAAAAAAGTTCAAAATAAATATCATTTTATCTCTAAAATTTTATTAACAAATTTTTTGTATTGAGAAATTAATTATTTTAACCTAATTATAATCATCTTAGATAAAATCAACCAATTTTTATAAGATTTAATTTACATAAATTAAACAAATAATAATTAATCCTATTCACAAGATCATATGTATAGATTATAATATACTGAATTAATACATTAATTTAGGGCTTGTAAAAATACCTAAAACTCTATACAATCTGAATCCATAATAACACTAAAAATACCTATGAGTGATTGGTCTTTTGCCTTTGAAATTTTCTTGTGTGATTGTTCTCAATGGATAATATCATTACTATAAATTTTAAAATTTATGTGCGAAGTAGCCATTTTTACATGAAGAAAGTCATTTTAATGGGTTTTTGTAAGGCGGAGCACCTTTTGCCACCCAAAGTTTTACTTAATCATGTTGGCGCCTATAAAAATTTTAAAAGTCAAATACTTACCATTTTATTGTAAGAAAATCAAAATACTCTTTATAAAATCTAATAATAGTGATATTAAAATAAAATTTAATATAAATAAAAATTAAAATATATTTAAAATAAAATAATATAATAATAAATTTAAAAAATAAAATAAATATTTAAAAAATAACCATTACCTCTAACAGTATCGTTGACCGTCTTTAATTTTATCAGGTGGTCGAAAACGATTATCTAATTCTATTGATGGTTAGATTTGGTTATCACGATAGTAGAGACGGTCAAATCTAACTATTAATAAAACTAAATAGTTATTTTCAATCACCTAATAAAGTTAAAGGTGGTTACCGTTACAACATTGCTGACGATAGTAACTGTTTTTTAAATATTTATTTTATTTTTTATTAATTTTAATTATTATTTTAATATTAATTTATCTTAAATTTTAATATTTTTATAAAATATATTTTAAATTTAAATTTAAAAAGATAAAATACCCTTTTGAGGATAGGTATTTGGCTTTTAAAACTTTTAAGCGTAGTAAATAATTAAAGGAAAATTTGGATGACAATATGTCACTCTTGTAAATTTTCATTCTTTGGGAAATTGACAAAAATACCATATCATATATATATATATATATAGTTGGCGTGATGCATATTTTTGCACAAAAGAAAAAAGCACGGCTTCCGCCGATATATAGTCGATTTTTGATGAATTTATAGCAGCAAGAATATTTGAAAAAAATTAGTGAATCGATTCTTATAAAGTTTTTTTTATTATAGAATAAAAATTTAAATTTTTTAGTATGGATTTAGGACTTTTTAGACTGAGTTTCTCCCACTAAAAAACTTATTGAATTACATGTTTTGGTGCACTATGCTGCGTAGAAAACAATCATAAGATTTTGTTATTTTAGGATAATGTTTTCTTATTTATTATATTAGGTGTTATATTCTAAAAAAATGAATTGAAAATTTGAGAAAATACGTATTTAAAAATCTCAAATTTTGAAATATCAAAAAAACCCCCAAACTAGAACATGTTCGAAAATCCTCTAACGGAAAAAATATTTTTAAACCCCTTCATATTTGAAAATACCCGAATATAGATAATATAAGAAAACCCCCAAATATGGACAATTTAATAAATAAATAAAAACTCAATCTAAAAACATCTTAAATTCACACAAAAATAATTTAAATCTTTGTACTATAATGACATAAATTTGATAAAAATTGATTTATTAATATTCTTTTGTACACTTTTTGAAAATAATAATTATACTTTTAAAAAACTGGATTAATGCAACAAATTATAGGTTTACACTATTTATAATTGGATTTAAATCAAGTCAAGTTCAAACTAAGTTGAGCTTGAGTTCGGCTCAACTAATAAAAAAACGAGTTTAAGCTCGGGCTTAAGCTCGACAAGTTTGGAAAAAACAAGCTCAAGGTTTGACAAAACAAATTAAATCTCTTAACAAGTTTTTCGACATAAGTAACCAAAATAATGTCATTTTAATACATATTGATTAAAATCACAATATTTTACTTAATTCAAATCGAATTTTTTTCAAGCTTACGACTTTGGGGAATCAAACACTCCTCAAACTCAAACTAAATAACATTAAACTTGTGAGTTCTCATTTCAAACTCATTTAAACGAGCTTGAGCTTGAATAAGCTTAACTTGAATACAACCCTAATACCATTTGTTTTTTATATTTATTTTGCTATTTTCTTTACATATTTATCATATATATATTTCATATTTATTTTACATATATATTTTATTATTAGGTAATTATAATTTTATTATTATTTATTAAAAATAAATCATTTAAAAATAAAGAATTTTTAATATATTTAAACTATAATTCAAATCACACTCAATTGTATTTTTTAAATTTAGTTTAATCTAAAGTTTTTATAAACCCTTTTTCGATTTAATTTGAAAAAAAAAAAATTAAATAACCCCAAAGTTATTACGTGTTATTTACCACAGAAATTATTCATATCACAGTCAGATTCGAAGGAGGAAGAGGTAGCCTAACTAAGGTCTCATATGATGGCAGAAAAACAGAAATTTTCAGTCTAATGGAGAGGACAAACATGGCAAACGACTCTACGGGAAAGAAAAAAAGGGAAACTTTATGAATATGTGAGAAAGGCAACAGACCATAAATCCCTTGTCTTGAAATATGGTCTACTCTTAAAATATGTATGCTCTTTACTCCTTCACCTGCAAAGCATCAACTGGTCTATGCAGAGCCATGAATGCACCTCATCTCCAGCTCTACACCAACACAGCAAGTTCATCTTCAAAGCATAGGTCCAATTCAATGAAGCTCCACTAGCTCAGTTACATATTCAGGCCAACTACACGGCTTCTCAATCAAACCTTCCAACTCATGAAATATTTGAGCGTCGTTAACAGCTAGTTCTTTATCAGCAACATTTTCAGGAACTGAACCGTCCCCAAGTAGGCTTCCCACCAACATGCGATATACAGATGATGCATCTTCGTCGCTTGTTTCACTCATCACAGTGCTCTTAATATTCTCAGTATGATCGCACAATTCATTTTCACCGTCCATAGCACCTGGGAATGGAGCCCTTTCAATTGTTTCAGTAATTATAGTACTACTGTTTGGTAACATATCAATAAGCTCAGATTGCATTGAAGCCAATTTTTCCTGAGCTTGGTTTCTACGATTGACACTTTCAGGAAAGTTTTCAGCCTCTTGGGCTGCAAGCAATCTTCTTCTCTTACTAATTTCACCTCCATCAAGCTCTCTTTGTTGCTTTCTCTTCGCAATTAATTGCTGAACAAAGTTGGGGCATTTGGCTATTTTGGCAAAGAAACTCAACATCTGATGCTGCTTGCAATCTGCACGTCTTATACGTTCTTCAGTAGAAGAAATTTGATTCTGTGAATCCTCTTGCTGTTGTCTCAGTTTCAAGATTTCCAGTCTCAGTGTACTCAGATCTTCTCTTAAACTCTCAACCTCAGCTTCCAACCCGGGTTTGGTCAAATCAACGCAAGATATTAGCCCATCTTGTGGCTTGTTAAATCTACTTCTTCTTTTGATGCTTCTAAGTAAATGCTTCTTCCCTCCCTGAAACATTTCATTTGCAAATTCCCATCTATCCGAATGAATCTTCCTAAATCCCTGAGAAACAATTTTATCCCCCATATAAATAAATAAAAAACCAAAAGAATTCTGAAACTCGCTCAAATGAACTGGAGAAAACACTAAATAAAATATAATTACTAAAATGGTAAGGCACATAAATGAATATTGAAATAGTGATCGGAAACAGCTTACGTAAGTATTGAGCTGGCGAATGAAGGTAGAGAAATTCTTGTGCTTGAAATACTTTGGAAGAAGATTTTCAGAAAAGTCATGAGAATCCCAAACAATAAAGCTACTACGATTCGCATCCCAGGAAACCACCGAGTCGGTCTCCGGATCCTCCACCATCTCATATAGCTTCTTCAAAAACGGCGGGGGAGCTAACTCGTTCAGCCCTTGCATTGGCTGAGGCAAACTCACCGATGAATTCGAAGAAGACGACGATCCATTTGAATTAATATCACCATCATAACTGCAGTCCGCCACGTCACCTTCTTCTTCTTCCTCTTCTTTGATCATCCCAGCTTTCTCAGCTTCCACATCTCTTGTAATTTTAAAAGCTATTTGGTCCAGCTCTTCTTTCACCGCAATATTTTCTGCTTCTACTCTCAGTTCAGTAGAAGGAAATGACGACCGAGTCCCGCCACCATCGCCACCGCTAACACTAGTCACCGCCACCATCTTTTGTGAAGTTGGCCACCGCCTTCACAGTGTGTTAATTCAACTGAATAAGGGTCGACACGTTCCTACACTTATACCCACTAGCAGCCATGTGTCCCTGCCTAAATTAATTTCTTTGGAACGCCAGATGTCATTCTGGGAAATTGGATGGTGGCGATGAGGCGGTGTATTCCACGTTCAACTGGTGACCATTTACCGAAAATCTTGATCTGGCTATATCTACATCAACTATGGTTAGTAACACATGATACTATTCAGGGGAAAGGGTTTTATTCTAAGGGAGTAATTTGTATAAAAAAGAGTGTTATAACAATGTATAATTAATTATTTTTTATTATTTGTTAAATACAGTTTATAATAATATTTTAGAAAATTAATTATCTTTGATAAATTTTTTACTGTTTATACACACACACACATATATATATATATAGTTTGTAAAAAAAAAAAATTGTTATATATTTGTAAAAAAATTAATTGGGGCTATAAAAAAAAAACTCCACTAATTATATAATTGTGAGCAATAATAGTAAATTAACAAACTTTTTCATTCGGAGATCTATGGTCAGAAAGCCGATACCAAACAATTAACCAAGTAATTGAGCTATCGATTTTTGTTCATTTAATCATAAGTTTTAAATATTTATGTTGTTCCCAATTTGAATATTGGATTTATTTGTGTTTGTATTTGATTTTTGAGAAAAGGAATATATTATGATGTTAAATTATTCCAAACAAAAATAATTTTGAGAAATATTATTATATAAAACATATTTTAATATATATATATATATATATATATTTTTTTTTTTTTTTTAATAAGGTTGACCTTCATGTGGATTTTGCAGTTTATATATTGTGGATACATAAATGTGAAATTAAGTTCAAACTAAATTCAACTATTTTTTTATTTAAGTTTGATTTGAATAAAAAATAGTTTAATACAAATTCAATTTAACTTAATACAAATTTGTATAATTAAAGTTATAGTAATTCAAGTTCGATTTTTTTTAACTCAAATTTATGTTGCAAATCTATTACTCAAATTTGTAATTCGAATTTATATTTTAAATTTATGACTTATTAACAAAATAATATTATTTTATTTAATAATAGACAAAAGAACATTATTTTAATAATTATTTTATATAATTCAACTCAAATTATAAATTAAGCTAGAATAAAATTGAATCACCCACTTGACTCGCAAATCACAAAACTAAACTTTTTGTAACCCAAATGCAAACCAAATCTTCTGATTTAAATTCGATTTAAATTTGAACTAAATGAATTTAAGCAATATCAATTTTCAAACTCAAACTAATTTAATTGGAATCTAATCCGAGTCAGAGAGAAGTAATTTGGATTGTCATGTTGATAATGTAACCTCAATTTAAAAAAACACAATGTATACGATAATTACGTTTTTAAATTATGACCCAATTTCTCTCTATTTTGGTTATCTCTTAAATGCGTTCTTGACACTTGTGTCCTTCTACCGTTCCTCCTTTCCGTAAGGGATCTTAGTTCTATTGTGTTAAACGACCCCGTTCCTAGCCATATACTACGACAAGCTCAAATTTGTCTGGTTCCTCAACAAAATTTGAGACATGCAGTTTGGTCTCCCTCCATTACGATAAAAAGAAATGAATAATTAACAAAAATAATTAAAAGAAGATAGATCACGCATCTCCCAGATAAGAGGTATTCAAACAGAACAAGTTGTTGCATAAAGAACTGAAACGTATTTAATTTACAAAACGCAATACAAACATATATGAGTTAACACTCGGATAAAACCTGTATATTCGAAAAATCAATGGGCTTCAAGCATCTGCTTCACAGGTCCGTGGATTAATAGGATGAAAGCTTCGAAGTTGCTGCTATTTGCATTTTGCAGCAACAATCCAATCTGAAACCGAGGTTTGAATCTCTGACTGCACTGTTGAAGATAAAGAAAAGGGAGTGACAGCAACCTGCCATGCCAAAAGGTAAAAACTTTATGCCAATTGAAACTATGGTTGGTTCAAATAGTAAACCGGGAGCAATTGAACTCACAAATCCATCTTTAAGAGCTCTAAAATCTAGATCCTCATCTACATATTCTGTATCTTTCTCCTCAATCTGCATAGAAGAATTTAACGCATCACACATCATGCATTGACTTCCCTAAAATGACCAAGTTTAATGCCAAGTAAAATGGAGAATTAGAGAGATGATGAAGCTATCTAAAAAGGTCAATCCATATACTTGTCATTTTTCTTCCCGGTTCACTTTTGTAATTCAATATTAGTTTTAGATCAAAGGTTTTGCCTTCTCCTAAATCTCAGGATCTATTTATACCTCTAAACGAAAGTATTTTTTTACTGTTTGTTGAGTATTAAACTTTCCAGCAATCCCAATAGATTCAATCTCCACATTCTTCCTATGTGAGTTCAAGCGGCGTGCTGCACCCTGTAAAATTCAAAAAAGAATTACTTATATCTACCTGCAGAGTAAAGAGAAACAATGAAATAATCAAATTTTCCACTAGAGAACTACAACATTTCCATTAACAAATAATGAGACTTACAGCTGCAGAGGCATCCCGACTGAGCTGTGCAAGCTTAATACCAAGGCTTTGCTGGTTGGACATGAAGTGGCCAACAGAAGGATGTCTATTTGCGGATACCGCTTGCCACCTTAGAGATGAACTCCACATACTCTGCTTAGTCACTTTCAGTCCCTGTCAAACATGTATCATACTGTATTACATGGATAATATTCACAACTGGAAAACAAGCATTTCAACATTATAGCCAAATCAAGCCTGATTTGCCACATAACAGGAAATTGATGAATTCTTGTAAGTTGAGTTTGACATTATAACCATTAGTTCTTGGCACAAACCTTTGTAAGCAACAGAAAACCAAGGAGGCCATGGAAGGTAAATGTTACATGTGAATTATATGATCTGTGTGCACAAGCCTACTTCATATTCAAGAAAGCAACACAAACAAAACTTAAGTCCTATACCACATTTATTATTACTCATTGTTCAGTCTGTGCCAGTGATCGCAATTTATCCACTGAACTCACCTACTGAGGACATCTAATAGATAATCTAGACAGAGGTTTCACACTTAATTCTCTTTTTTTAGCATAGGCTGAAAATAAACTGCAATCATGGAAAGGAGTAAATGGCCTTTGATATGTATCAATAACACATTCAAGTAAATCTATCACACACGAATGGAAATTCATTTGGATATCAGTTTATTAATACCGAAGTACATAAAAATGAGAATAACTAGTTTAAAACCAGAAGAAAATTTTCACTCCAATAATAAAAAGCAAGAAAAACTGCAAAAGCAAACCTTGTTAGTTAAGGGACTGCTGGGAATGTTCACATTCAATAAGCAACCTTTGGGATAAATCCCACTCTCAATATCTTTTACAGCTGTAGATATCAACGGTAAACAGACAGTGACTGCATCTTTTAGATCATTTTCAGAGCTCACATCCTTTTTCCTGAGAGAAATATTAATGTTGTTATATTATAGACACTTGACAAAGTAGTTTGAAAAAAGAAAAGCTCAAGTATGCTCCAAAATTGACATTCACCGGTTTAATGAGAGGCAAAGCGAAGGCACCCCACAGATCAGGGCCTCCCTAGCTCCAGAAAAAGCCCCAGAATAAAACCTGTAAAGCCATGAAATTCCAAAAATATAAAACCTTAACAAATGGTTAATATATAAAATGCGGTAGCAAGTTCGAGACCTAGATCACAGCTGCTAACAGTGGTGAGATTGAAGAGCCTAAAATGTGACAAAAATGACAACAAACGGCTTACATTTTATGGCCACAGCTTGATCCCATGTTTATTCCACTAATTACCTGAGTGTTTGAAGATAAAATTGAACCATTTACACCAAAAATAGATAAATAAATCAATAAAAACGAATTAACTCAAAAATGAAATTAACCAACTTCTTACCAGAACTGGCTTTGTCCAAGAAAACAACGCCCCAGATAAAGCTAAAGAAACACAATCCGCAGGAGTCCCTAATCACAAACATCATCAATCAAATTCAAGCACATTTCCCAAATTTTGCAGAATAGAAAGATCATTTTGGCGCCGCAATGGCTTAAAAGAAACAACGCATGGAATTACCAGAAACTTCAAAAGCAGTAGCGCCATTAATTTCAACTGAACTCACAGCTAGAGTCTCTCTCACGGTCACAGAATGACCCGACGCCGATTTATCCCTACAAAAATCTATATCATTAACACTACCACATTGCCATGATAAGTCGAAAACCTATAGTTTCAATTAGCAAAAGGTAAGTAAGTTTAAGGTAGAACCGACGATTGAGGCGCGCAGACATGGATGTTAAACCGACCATCACGAACAAGTGATTCGACGAGTAACGTAAGTCCAGGAGACCCTATTCCTTCTCCGTTTGTCACTAAAATTACTGGTTTATCACTATTCTTCTCTACATTACCCTCCTGGCCGTCACTTGAACAACATTCTCCGTTTGAATCCTTGGACTCGGAGTTGGACTGTTCTTCAATAGCGTCATTTCGGCTGATTAGTACCTGCTGAAGATTCGAGATCAGCGCAGGAGGCATGAAGTTGTTCTTTACAGACGTCGTCATTGTCAGATTATCACAGATCCTTCCGAACGGAAAAGAGAAGAGGCAGAGAAGTTAAGAGATTTTAAGCTCAGTGAAATGGCCCGGTCATATTTCCTGATTATAGGTAACAAACAAATAAGAGTGTGACACGTAACAACAGGGATCAAACAGGTTAACCTCGTTAAAATTGACAATTAGGTAATAATTAAAGTGTTTAATGCTTCGAAAATTCAAATAAATTTGAATCCAGGAAAAGAAATTGAAATGGAAAAAGTGATCACCATGTGTTCACTTTTTTTTTTTTTTTTTTTACTTTTTACTTTATGGATTTTTAATTTTTTTAATAATGACGCAGTGGCTATTCATGACGAGCTCCGACAAGGTCAGCCCCACATTTTTCATCATGGGTCCACCCACAGATTAAATTGTCTAAAGTCTGGCCCATAAATGCTTCGTAAACCAATTTAAGGCGTCAGCAAATTCAAAGCAAATGGCTCCACCTTTCCAACAAATTATATCAGCGCATATCACTTCACATGCAAATTCAAATGCCTCTGTCAAATCATTTAAATTGTACTACAGTATGCTACAAATAATGCAGCGCAATCTTAACTGGTAAAAGCGGCTTAGCATTTGGAGATGCCTGATCTAAACTCCAATGAACCTTCACAACATTGTACTTAAAGCGCAAATACAATGACCTGAAAAAGAAAAAAAAAAAACCCATTTCAATTTTACTTCAAAATGAAGGAAACGAGCTCCTCATTGTATAGATTTTGCCTTAAAATAATACTTTAATCAAGGGGTCTGTATTGGGAGAGTATACAGTAGTAACCGTGGATTTCTGCCATTTGATGATAGACCGATAACATAGACCTGTAAATTTATAACCGTTCCACATGACAAGTGATACCTATCCGCATTAGAGTCAAATACTAAATCTAATGTAAATGAAGCACCAGGCGCTCAGAACCAAAGGGCAAATACACTTACAACTGTCCATCGAACAAGCTGATGCCTTGACTTTTTCTCTCTTACATCGTGTTCATTGGAACTTAAAAGCAAAACAGCTAAATCTAAACCTGCCACAGACTTTACCGTGAAAAACTTGTAAGCACTCTTCTATGAAATTGTTGAGAAAACAAAAAGAAAGAAAACAAATGTAATTGATTTCTTAGATCATTTCAAGTTTTCAGCAATGCACACGATTAAAGAATAGAAAGCTGACAATGGGCCATATGGTGGTTGATTTCCTTCTAATGAGATACTAATGCAACAATTACTAGAGAAAGATGTACAGTGCTTCCCGTTAGCAAATTTCAGTATACCAAAAAATAGAAGGCAACCACCAAGGATTATAAACAAAAATGAACATTTTAACAAGAGAAACTAGCAAAGGTTAACCTTAAGATGGTAGTCACAAAATATTGGATTTCCACAGAGCTAAAATGAACAAATTGAATAATGCACGATTAGCCAACCTGAGATTACTAAGAACTGGAAAATCTCAGGCCACTGAGGTCCTGGCATCCACACTTGAGACTGGGTTTCATCAAGGCTGAGAAATAACATGTGAGCCTTCCAACATGCAGCCAACCTAAATTCAGAATGAGATTAGAATATATATGAGCCAACCTTTTGGAGAAAAATTTATTCCTCACAATTGCCTTGTAAAACTGCAACTATAAAATTCAGCTACTATTGTAAATTATTTTCAATGGTTAATTTCTGTTAAGTAAACCAACAGTAGCTAAAAGTATAGAATTGAAAGATATTGTCACAAAGATAGAAGCGAAGCATGCACCACCTTATTTGGTGATGGAAAACCAGTGAGAGCAGCAGGATCAATCCATCAAAAAGTGTACAAAGACCGAGACTCCGAACATTGAATCAGTTACATGACCTCTGCATCTCAAGCATACACTTCACAAAATAGTTTAGAACTCGCATTTACTACTTTGTTTTGCCAAGGCTAGACAAGAAGTCTAAAATTTTTGAACCTTTTGCTAAGTCAATAAGTGAACCTCCACTGGTACCAGCACCACCTCCAGTACCATTATCCCTTGTGTGATTATTGGACCCAGAACTGAGTGACGGCAGATTTATCTTCCGTTCATTTTCAATCTTTGCTGCAAATGCTAGAGTCGATATGAGTGCCCTCTGAGATGAGCTTGGACATCCTTTTGAGTGCGCAAGGGCTAGATCTGAAGAACAACCTGCAGCAAGTAGGGAAGCCAGAGGCCTCCGTGGAATTGCAGCAGAGTGTTGATGTTCATTAGGGGTAGTTTGACTCTCTTCAAGCAATCTATTGATACCCTTATCTGAACTGGAAGGCAAACTAACTTGTTTGTCACTAATTGATACCCTTTTCTTCAGCAACTCATTTGAATTTTCAATTGCACTTGACATAGTTTGGGATGTCTGGTTCCCAACCTTGACATTATTTTCTCCATTATGAGATGAGCCAACTTGTTTCTTTACATGGAAATTGTTTAATAGTGATGGTTTTGCACCATTTTCCCCATTCAAAACCAAGCTAGTTAATTTTTTACTACTAGAATCTGCCACTGGAGTGTTGCTAAATGAAAGAAAATTTACACCCTTTGGTGCGGCTACAGGAGGTGTTCTCTTTGGAGTTTCATTCATATTTTGAACAGTGCTCACAGCAGTTTGTTCGGTCTGATTCCCAACTTCGCCACTGACATTCCTCTTTGGAGATGAGCTGCTTTGTTTAAGTTTACTGGATTCAAGCACTGATGATTTCCCAAAGAAGAGACAACTGACACCTTTGGGTGCCACTGCAGGTAGTTGCACAGCCAATGCTACATTCTGTTCTGTATTTTTGCGTGGAGAAGCTTTTCCACGGTTGGATGAAGCATCAACATGCTGATGGGAGATTGGATCAATGTTTGCTTGCTTCTGGGAATTGGAGATATGAAGCAGGGATGGAAGCTTCAGTTCATGTTTGGAAGCACTTGAGGTGGAAGGGACACCTTCCTTGTGAGGCACCTGATGCATATATAGTCAAATAGATAGTCAACTCAGCTAAGCCAGACAAACCTTAAAGCCCAATAACTTGGGGAAATTATGTTACAAGTATATTACAAAAAAAATAGACAGTACCATGCAACAAGTAACATCTTAGGAAAGGAAGAATGTACCTCATGTGAAAACATACAATCACCACCTCTATTGCAAAAGCCTTTCGCCACAAAGTTGTTACAGGGATACTTAGAGAGCTGATGATCAAAAGGACAGCCATCCCCTTTCATGCAAGAGTTACGTGCAAAATGACAGCATGGCTGCACACCAGAATGCAAGAGAGAGAATTAAGCTTTACAGAGTCTGGCCTGGCATATCCATGTAAAATACAATAAAAGAAAATCCTATGTAACATTATTTTAATGAGGAAGTGGTGGTCAATAGAGATTCAGTATACTGATTACAGATTGATACCTGGTAGGTTACAGAAGTAACTAGTGGAAAAAATCTTCAGAAAAGATTGCTTACTAAAATAGCCTAAGTAATGCATATGGTTAAATATTCATACCTTGGACTTTGTTAAAGGTACTGTATCATGTGAAAATTTGCACTTATCAGCCTGTGAAAGCCAGAAAAAAATGAATGATAATAATTAGTGGAGAGATAAGCAAAGAAAACTATAAGAGATCAGATCATTTAATTGCAACCATATATATATTCTGAAAACTCATTTTTACAAAAAAAAAATCATAAGGAAACAAAACAATGGCTATTTTCCTTTCCCTCAAGCAGTGCGTAATAGGCCAGACTACATCATAATTTCTTAAAAGCAAAATCAATTCCACTGTTACTCTTTTTTCTTTTTAACAGTTTATTGAAGTCGGTATTTCAAATGCAAGCAGTGGTTGCCTGAAAACACACACACAAACACTAAAACAATATGATATATTGACTAAACTTATGCTAATCATTCACATCAGGTTTAAGCTATTAGATACATGTCCAACAACAATATTTAAATCTTTGCAAACCCTCTTACATGTAACATAACCCAAACAAATGAGAGATAGATGAGCCAAGCAGACACTAGAACACTAGAACATATAGTAGCATGTTAAAATTATTAGGAAATGAACCAACATTAATATCTAAGTCTAGCATTCAATCTCACAAAAGAGTGACAGTTGGTCATGGTTAACAACAATAACATGATCAATAAAAACTAATTCAACACATTTTTCTACATGCAGAAAAACATACATCTGATGCAAAATAATCGAATAGCTACATAAATATCACAAAAATAGGAAATGAGTAACTGGTACTACCTCCTGGCATCTTCCCATAAGGTAATGGCGGCAATATGTTACAGTTTTTGGTTTCAGAACAGGACGCAGTTTCAACCTTTTAATGCCAAGTCGTCGATTCTTTTCAGCTCGCTTTTTTCGTTCTTTTTGCTGCAAAAGGATCCAATGAATAAACTAGTTACGTACACCAGAAGCACATAAAGAACATAAACAAAGAAAAAGTACATGGTAACTTTTTGATACAGATAGCACACATTAATTTTTCAGATGACTTTGAAGAAATTGATAATAAATTGTTAGAAGTCTTGCATCCCAATCAGAAATTAAGAGGTTGAATATAAGAAAATCCATTCAAACATCCAAAAGAAAGAATACATAGTAAAGTATACCTTTTTCTTCGCTTTCCTTTCCTTTGAAGGAGCACTTCGCTTTTTCTTATTGCAGATACCAAAATCCAGCTACAGGAAGTACACAACAAATCACATTAGTTAAAAGTAGATCAAATCATCAAATAAAATTTAATCACTGTTAAATAATTAAAAATTTCCTTCCTTTCAGCCTCTCTCCAATCATTCCAACAAAACCATAGAGAAAGAATATTACACATGCACACAAGAGAGAGAGGAGAGATACCCATGATACATAGTTACTTTAAGAACAATTTATTGCCTACTTAGTCAAGTCATCAAAACTTATTCCTACTAAAGTCACCAATACTTCTTCATATTATAATTACAACATAACAAAATTTTGAATAAGGTGGTATGATAAATCATGAAACAAAAGCTCATAAAAGTGCAACAAAAAGAAATGCATCAATAGATGTATCTATACCATTTCACATGCAGTGTCATGAAAAACCACAGAAATTACATTGTAGATTGAGCACTAAAAGAAAATACAAAATACAAAAAATACCTTCTCTTCAGATGTAATTCCTTGCTTTTCAGTTGCGCTTAGCTCTAAGACTTCCCCGTGCATTGTTGGGTTGTTAAGATATATTGCTGAACAAGCAAGATTCCCCTCATCTCCCCTGGATTTCCGTTTTTTTGATCCAGCAGCTGGCAAAGAATTATATTTGTCTGCACCTGCAGCCATCCGTGGGGTTCCATGCACAAAGTTTCTGGATTCACACTGTTTATCATTTCTGATACTTTCTTTGAGTTCCATTGCTCTACCAATATCAGTATGATTCACAGTAAAAGCAGCAGGAGCAGAAAATTTTTCATTAGCTCTGTTTTGTTCATCACAAGAGAACTCTCTTTTATCAATTACATCTTTAGAAACTTGCTTCCCATCTTTCTTCTCCTCTGACAATATAGCACTATCAGAAAGCATATCAGTTGACGCTTCATCAACCTCAAAAACCCCAGAAACTTCTCCCTCCTCAATCTCCACATCTTCTGCCACATAATTAGAGGAATCCTTTGCACCGTCAGTATGAACTAATTTCTCCAGCACCAGCTCTTTTGGCTGAATTTCAGGCTGTGCTTCCAAGACTTTAGTCCTTAATAAAGAGCATTTATCTTCACTACCGTCGCTTGGTTTTGGAAATTGACAATCCATACTTCTATCGACAGAAGAATCATCTGGTTCAGAAATCTTTAGATTAAATGGAGCCTCTTTACCAATTTTCTCATTAATAATTTGTTCAAAGTCAACACATTGTTTTGGGTCGTTCATCAAGACAGGCTCATCAGTCTGGTTCTCATCCATATATGCTGCTGAGACACCACTACTGTTCTCTTGAACAAGTTCTTCATTTCCTTTTACAATATGCTCTAGTTCATCCATCAGCATTTGTTGCCGATCAAATACCATGCCTTGGGTACCAGTGCCATCAGCAATATCACTAGGCATCGGGTCCTTTTTCAAAATATTATCACATTCTTCCATCCCTAATATTTGATCTATCTCATCAATTACCATAACTGTGTCACCAAACCCTTTGTTCTCAATTCCAACAGCTTCAAAGCTTTTGTTAACAACCGCATCTTCTGCGGCCCCACAATTCTCAGACACTGCACTATCAGAGCCGAACAATTTACCTAGCCCACACATCTCTTCATCAGAAGAAAATCAAACATCAAGAAGGACATAATTGAAATTAAAAGTATCAGAGATAGACAGAAACATTATTATTGTAATTTTACCGTCATACTTTGCCAACATAACATTTCTGATAAAATAAAATAAAATCAATTTCATAAACTAGAATAAAATATCTAAAAAATTAAGCGAATGTTGATAATCATGTACCTGGACTTGGCTCATGGGGAGCCGAAACTTGAGAGTGATTATAGCAGTGCGATAGGATTCGAATCAAAGAGCGATAGGTTTCACTCTTGAGATGACGATGAGGTTGACTAGAGACACAGAATGGCGTTCCAAACAGTGATTTCTCCATTTGACACACACAATCTAGGATCATGAAACACTGCTCTAGTACGGGTTTTTCTGGTCTCTTACGTTACGGGTTTTTCTGGTTTCTTATGTTAACCGCCTCGTTTTATTAGAAAATAAGAAGAATTCCAGTAGCCGGGCCAACCAAACGCCGTCGTTTAAGATCAACCTAATATTTTTCACGCAAAAAGCGATAACAGGCGTAAAATTTCAAAATTATGAAACCAATGAAAGGTTTTTGACCCCCTCAGCTACCACTTAAAATTTATATCTTAAAAAATTAAAAAAATAAATTTGAGCATTTTTCGAAATTTTATTTTATATTAAGTAGAAAAATTAAAAAATTTTATCTCAACCAAAATTTCTCTAGATAACAAGTTTTATCCATCAGCTTTTAAAATCAATCAATAGTCAAATATTATTTGAACATAAACCAATATCAAATATTAGTTAAAACAATGTAAATACTTTGAAAAGCGACACATGGAGGGTGGTTTGGTCATTTAACAAATGAAAAATAAATTGAAAAAACAAAATTTATAACATTTTATGTTTAAAAAACTCATTGCATTCTCTAAAATTTTGCTGAATCATTTGAGTTAATGAATTTTAAACACTGTCGAAAAACAAGGATAAAAACGATGTTAACAATTAGTGAAAGTAAATCAAAAATTGAATGATTTTTATTATTACGTTTGATGATAATGACAACGATAACTATTCAGTTTTAAAAAATTGAAGGTTAGATGTCGACCTCTTACCATATGCAAATGAAAAAATAATAACCCAATATCTTATCTTTCCTATTTTTTGTTTTTCAAATGGTCATCGGCTATATTATAATTAGATTTCGAATTAAACCTATCAATACATATTAACTACGTAACAACAATAAAATGTAGAAAATTTGCAAATTTAAAAGTATAAAAAACTGGAAAAGAATAAATTTTGTAAGCATGAAAAATAAGGACTAAAAACTGTGATGAAAATTATTGTAAATTTGCAACAAGTATTGTTAATTAAAAATTGTAATTTAAAAAATAAATGTAATTTTAAATAATTCACTAGATTTTTATTTTGAAGGTATTTTGAACATTATATTTAGAAGGGTAAATTAGTAAATTACTTTTTAACTATCAGAAAATGCTATTAGGAATGGATGAAAAATGGTTCAGGGCGGGTGTTTAGCTTTTTGAAAGATGATGGGCAGAAGGGTTATTCAAGAAAATTTTAGGTGGAATTAGAATTTTCGCCCAAAAAAGTCAAACTAGTGCCTTTCCGTCAACAAAACCATAAACCCCAGCAAAGGCGACGGTGAAATCCGTTTGGAGGCAACCAAAGCATAAGCCGCAGAAAGTAGTGCTCTAAGCAATTAGTTTCCCAGACTTTTGAGGAAAAATGGTGGTGAGGATCCGATTAGCGAGATTCGGATGCAAGAACAAGCCATTTTATCGGGTCATGGCTGCTGATAGCAGATCCCCAAGAGATGGCAAGCATCTCGAAGTTTTAGGTTACTATAATCCCTTACCAGGTCCTTTCTCACTTCTATGTGTTGATTTCTCCTATCAGTTATTTTAATAATACAATTTTTACTGTTATTTGAGACCAATATGATAAGCAATAACTTAACTTCATTGAGACTAACATTCTCGGCTTATTTTCATTATTTACCTTCTTATTAAGATTCAATCACGAAATGGATGACTGTTTTTATTTTATATGTTGACTGTGTTCCATTGTTTATTCTTTTAGGTCAAGATGGAGGCAAAAGAATGGGCCTTAATTTTGAAAGAGTGAAGTAAGTCATTTTGTTTAAAATATGGAAACGACTGAATTATTAATTTCTCTTTATCATTAGGGTAATACCAATTTTAGGTTAGCAATGACTGGGAACTCGGTATTTCTGACTTATGATTGTACCAAGTTTAATCGTTTTTCTGTGCATTAAGCTATATTATGTTTGAGATATTAACTTATCTGCTTCAATGTTGTTCATTGAATATTTGGACAATTGAGAGGCGTGCTGATTGTTATATGACTAGAATTACGGTTTTTGCTTATTAGAATTTTATAAGTTGATTTTCCTTGTCCAAACCCTTTTATTTTTAATCTGAACTCTGAGGGGCTCATGCCTTACGCCTTCAAAGGGTTTTTCAGCCATGGGTGGGTCTTTAATTCTGTTCAAGCTAGTTTGTTCAAACAGCTTTTCACAAGCTGAGAGGCTGAAAATTTCAGATCACTTGCTGCTTTGAAGTTTTGACTTTCTTTTGAAAGTTGTCAAAACCTGAATCCCAGTGTTTCCATTATTATTTCTTCTTTCACTTTTTGGAACATATGAAATAATTCATTTTAGGCAACAACAAATGTATAAACTTGATTCTGTTAATGGTATAATTATCGAACACATCTTGTAGTAAGACTAATATGGTTCATTGAATAGAAGTGTCTCGTTTAAATTACTTGGTGTATAATCTAGTGTAAACTGTGGCTGCTTCATAGTCAAATTCATGGAATTAAGGGGGTTTGAGGAAGTTAAGTGATTCCTATTGTTGATTCAGGTAGTTATCTTTTTTTTTTTTTGGGTTTAGCTATACAAGAATTTTACTGCCTTATTTAGGAGTATGGAGTTCTTTTTAGTTTCTAAGCTCAGCTCAATCCCAATAGGAATATGAAATTATCAAGTTGTTGTTAATTTATGTTTGCATTTCATAAACATTTTTGTGACCTTCTGTACACCATGTTATAAAATAAGTACGACTTCTTCATTTAATCCAGTTTTTTCTTTTGCAGGTATTGGTTATCAGTTGGTGCTCAGCCTTCAGATCCTGTGCAACGCATTCTTTTCAGGGCAGGGTTACTGCCCCCACCACCTATGATGGCAATGGGGCGCAAAGGTGGACCCCGTGACACACGTCCTATTGATCCTATGACAGGGCGCATCATGAATTCTGAGAAGCCAGCCATTGCTAACCAATCAAAGAGTGATGTAGATGAGGGTGCAGAAGGGGCAAATTCCCTATGAAACATTTTATTTCTGCAGCTATATTTGATGAAAAACAGAAAGCAGTGTTTCCATATCTACATGTGCCCTGATTTTCTCAAAAATTTACTTCCAAGAATAACTACTGTCTTCTCTGTAGACATGCGAGTTTATATAGAGATTTTCTTTATCCTGCATAGGAATAGTAAGTGTAATTCAACAGGTGATTTGATTATCAACATTTTCTAGGTTGAGAATGAGACTTGGTATGCTTTGCTGCCAAGCCCGTATTTGATTATTTCTGTTTGTGTGCACCTCAGTGTTCTTGATGGTTGTCCAAGTTGGTTGCTTTCATTTATGCAGCAATACCCAGCAATCTTTCTGTTAAAATTACAGGTATTTTCTTAGTAAATAACTGGACTTGCAGAACATTGTGTTTGCATATCATTTGTGACCTTCCGAGTGTTTAGGGTTTTATTTTAATATGTGAAGTTATGTGATTATGATAGACTATGTAGAGAAGATTGAGGGTTGTAGAGATCATGAGAGACTATGTTAGAGAATATTGAGACTCAGAGGTTCCGCAGCTCATTTAATCCAAATTATTAGATTATTTAAGTCATAATCTAAAGTTAGTAGGATTAACCATTTTTAGTTATTGGATTATTAAATTCAATGATTTTTTTTTTACATTTTAAATTATTAATTTTTTTTTTTTCATATTTTACATTTTACATTATTAAATTATTGAATTTTTTTAGGATAAACATTTTTCCCTTTTGGATTAAAAATGTAAAAAAAATTATTAAATCTAATTATTAAAAGAAGTTAATCCTAGTTTTTGGATTATGGTTTAAATAATTCAAAAGTACAATTATAATCAACAATTAGATTATTCATGTAAGTTATATTACATATGTAATATTAGTTTTCATATTCTTATTGATTGTTGATTCTTTCGATGGGCTAAGCTAAGTCATATGATAGATAAACCGGTTGATCGATTATTGCATTATTATCCAAACAAATATTAAAAAATTTATTTTTTTAATTTTTAAATATTTAATTTAGATTACACCTGAACGTCTCTCAGTTCCAGTTTGGTTCAAACGCAAATTGGTCTAGCTTGAGTTTCTCAAACTAAAATTAAGGGATAACTCGAGTTTGGTTTGAATACAAAAATGATTGACTTGGTTCGATTCAAATTTAACTTAAATTTATGGTTTAAATTTATAATTCAATTTCATCGTTTGGATTTGTTATTCAGAATTGGGACTTAAGTTTGTGACTTATTCATAAAATAAGATTATTTATTAATGAATTACAGATTTGAGCTATGAATCTAAGTCACAGTTTTAAACTATTAATTTAAATCAAATTTGAATTATAAATTTAAATCATAAATCAAATCGTATTAAATTTTCTTTTAAATCGAGTTTGGCTTAATTTTAAAATGAGTTAAATTTTTTAATTTAAATTTAAACTAAACAAATTTGAACCGATTAAACTAAATCAAATCGATTAAACTTTTTTTTATTAAGGTGAATCAATTCTTTGTTTTGTGCAAATTTTAGTTAACTTTTTTATGGTTGCATAAACAATGGTTAGAGTGAAACACGATGAAAGGACTGTAGAGGATCCATATTAGATGGTGCTTGTAACCATACTTTGTCATTTTAATATGTTTGGTATGACGAGGGATGTCTTCGTTGAGAACAAATTAATGGTAAGTTTCCAAATATTATGCACATCTAATTCTCCATTAAATTATTTCATAATATTGTTATAATAGAGGCAAAAACAACAAAATTAGACGAATTGAATACAAATACGAACATAAATATGAGTCAAATACAAACTGTGTTATATGAATCGAATATAAGTCTAAATTTTAATATAAAAAATTTGATAAATACAAATTTAAACTATACGAAACGAGTCTGAACACCAATATATGCATGTTTGAATTTAATTCAATTTGAATTTAATTCTAATGGGTTAATATAAGTGGAAGATTGCAGGTATCTAGATGATATTCACCACTTGGATCAATCTTATGGATCTAATTATTATATGTTCGATAAGAAATTATGATATATTTGATTAATTTATTTTAAAATGATAGTCACAAATAAAATAATATATTATGTTTGACTATATAAATAAATTCTTAATAAACGAGAAAATAAATTATTAAACTAAATAAAATAATTCTGGATTATACTTATTAAAGGAGCTGAATTTTTTTAATAAAATATTAAATTTTTATCTTTTTTTTTTTATTTAATTGATCAAACTTTCATATTTTTTAATTAAAAAACCAAATTTGCATTATTTTCTATTGATGATACCAAACTAATCGTATAGCTTCCAAAACAAAATAACAATCCTAATTGCGTTTCTTTAATACTTTCAATAATAAAGGTTATAATTTTGATAGTTTTAAAAGAAAATTTTGAAAGTTTAATTCCTTTAATAAGAAATTTTGAAACTTCAATTCTTTTAAAAGAAAAAAAATTTGATCTGTTTAGCAGAAAAAATTTAATAGTTTGATACCTCTTAGTGTCGTTATTTCATCTTTCAAATATAAAACTTTTTTTAAGATAACGAATTGATAAAATATGTTATTTGTCTTTTTTTATTTTTTAATTATAATTATTTGTCAACTTATTTAAATATAGTTGATTGAAAATCTATAATCGGACCTGGTTTGGTCAAAATACAATCATATAGAATTTTAATACTTTAGTCGAGAAGGGTATCAACTAAAATTAGTAAATTTCTATCGACAAAGTGTTTAGGCAATTTGATTGAATCTGGTTAAAAGCTAAGTAATTGGGTCGATACCACTCTTTTGGCTAACCTTCTTCCTACTTGGGTTCTTGGCAAAAACATAGAATTTGATCGAATCCATGCGGTTCGACTACAACATATCGGTTTCATATGCAGACCTTATATGTGAAACCTGTAAAATATTTTCAGGGAGAATTTTGAAGACCTCACTAAGCCCTATTTGCAAAAAACCATTTATAATTAATTTCAAATTTAAAATAACTAAGTGAAGTATTTTAGCCTAAATTTCTGTAACCCACCCAAAGTTTAATGAAGCAAAAATCGCACCTTAAAGTCTGAAAAATCTTCTTAATAGCCCGTTTTTTAAATTTATTAAAAAATTTTGTTAATTTTTTATAAAATTATTAAAAAGATAAAAAAATCAAATTAAATAACATTTTATCTATAATTTTTATTAAATATATTTTATTAATAATTTATAATAATTTTAATTAAAAATAATAAACATAATTTTAAGATTAATTGTCATAAGTGATATTTATTGTCAATAAGATTGAAAATTATATTCTCAACTTTATCAATAATAAAATTACACTGATTAATGTGATTTTCGATTTTGTCAATGATAAAAGCTAGGGACAATAGATTACTTTTAAATTTATATAGGATGAAATGGTAACAAGAAGAAAAGAATATAATATTTAAGGTTAACATGAAATTTATTTGTATTATTAAGGGTATAAGTGACATTGACTTTATTATAATATTTACAAATAAAATAAATGTCAAATGACCTATTTTCACCCAAGGTTTCCCTAACTGACAAACATTTACAAAAAAAAAAAAAAAATTTAAAAAGCTAAATATCCACTATTAATAAAAGTTAATGGTTAAATTTAATGATAAACATTATAATTTAACTAGTTAAAATGATATTTTTATCTTTTAAAAAAATGATTAAAATATTTATAAAAATAATTAAAATATAAAATAACACTATTATAATACAAAATTATAAAAATTAATAAATTTTATAAAAAAATAAAAAATAAAAATTTTTTTTAAAAAGATTCACCATCATTGACAGTGTCATTGGTGATAATAGCCACCGTAAATCTAATTAGGTAGCTAAAAATAACCACCTGGTTTGATTAACAGTCAGATTTGACCGTCAAAGATCTGACGGAGACCACTAAATTTGATAATCTCCTTCATCAAAGATGGTCAAAAAATTTGGGTATCTTAGTAATCGAGATGATCAGATCCAAACGTTAATCGAATAAGGTGATCATTTCTAGCCACCTTGTTATATTTATGGTGTTCATCATTGCTGGTAACGATATCGATGATAATGACTTTATTTAAAAATTTCTTTTATTTTCTATAATTTTAGTGTTATTATATTAATATTATTTTATATTAAAATTTATTGTAATATTAATATTATTTATATATTTAATAAAATATATTTTAGTCATTTTATTTAAAATATTAATAAAATTAGATAAAAATTAATTAACAGATAAATATTTGATTTCTTAAAAGTTTGTGTATAAAAATGTCATTTGGAAAAACTTTAAATAAAAATAAATTATTTTATTTAAAATAAATATCATTTAAGTGTTAAAACTAAATATTGACTTATATAAAAATAAAAATTAATAACATACAATTTAAATATATAAAATATATAAAAATGTGTATCCATATTTTTTGTTCTAGGTTAATAGCAAACACAGTGTTGAAAAAAAGGAATTTAAATTAAAATTAAATAAAAGCCAGGCTTTTAGGGCGAGGGAGAGGATTTAAGGGAGGCGAGGCCACATCTGTTTTTGACGCCTCTGATAGCCTTTTTCCCTTCCTTCCTGAATCTGCTTAGGGTTTTAGCCTCTCACTTGGACAATGAGCAGCGACAAGGATAATTTCAACATGGCCGATCTTAACGCCTGTAATCTCCCACCCCACCCTCAGTCCTAGCCTCTTTTGTTTCTTCCATTTTTTTTTTGTCTATTACTCACGATTTCTCCGTTTTTCTGTAGCTCTTAACGAAGAGGATCGTGCTGGTCTCGTCAGTGTCCTCAAGGTCCGTTACTTGCTTTACTTTGTTATCTCATATATTTTATCTTTTATTTCGATTTTTTTGTTTTGTTTCGTTTTGTAATTGAGTTAGATTTTGTGCAGAATAAGCTTCAGAACCTAGCTGGTCAGCACTCAGATGTTCTCGAGAACTTGGCTCCTAAAGTCAGGAAGCGTGTGGAGGTTCTCAGAGAGATCCAGGCATGTACTATTGTTGTCAAATCGGTTGTTTAATTGATACTTTATTCGGCCTGATTATTAAGATTTTTTTTATGCTTTCTATAATGCAATAGTTGTGTTATTGATGTGGGTTTTGTGGGAGGATCCACGGTTTGTTCATTTTCCGTGTTTATTATATGATATGGCATAGAGCATCTATTGACACGATGTGTTTGACATTGTTGGTTTGTAATGCTACGCCAATTTCAGTTCCATCTTTTATAAGTACGCTGAAGGGCATTTAATATCATTAGAAACTGTGATTAATCTATTTAATTGATTGACAAATTTTGTGGTGAATATTTTCCACCTCAGTGAAAGTTCTAGTTTTAATGTCCTTAGAAACTGCGATTAATCTATTTAATTGATTGATAAAATTTGGGTGAATATTTTTCACCACAGTGAAAGTTCTACTTTTCTTAACTGCGATTAATCTATTTAATTGATTGACAAAAATTGTGGTGAATATTTTTCACCACAGTGAAAGTTCTACTTTTCTTTTTCCTTTTTCATGTTGTATGTCTTTTTGGGTTTATTCCTTTATAAGTAGACATGTTAAAGGTCAACACCGTTTGGAATATTGATATGGGAGATTCGCTTTTCTTACATGATCTTACAGAGTCAGCATGATGAATTAGAGGCAAAATTTTTTGAGGAGCGAGCAGCACTTGAAGCCAAATATCAGAAACTGTACCAGCCTTTATACACCAAGGTATCATACGATTAATATTATCAAATCTGTCTATATTATGTGTGTAGAGGTGAATAGCGCTGTTAAAAATTAATAAACCCTAGCCTATGTAAATCTGGGATTGCTCCTTTCAAAGTGGATAAATTGACAATTTGGTAAACAGACAAGGTGCTTGCAATTAATGTTTCTTCTGGTTGTTAAACCATCCATTCTTTCAGAGTTACTCAGTGTAAGAACCAGCTATTTTTTCAGTTTTATCCTCTGTAAACACATCTGTCAGCTAGCGTGGTTGTTCTTGATGCTAAGTGTCCAATAATGAAAGTGCATTAATTGATCTCATGGGAGGGCATTGCTGGTGCAAGTGGGCGGTTGTGTATATTTTTGTCCCAAATATGCTGAATAATTATAATTTCCATTTCCTGATATTTTTTAACCAAATATCTGCAGCGTTTTGATATTGTGAATGGTGTTGTTGAAGTTGAGGGAGCTTCAAATGAAGCTGCAATGGACCAAGAAGAGGATAAGGCTGCTGAAGGTATTCTCTGAACATAGCCTGGGGACTTTGTTTATTGTGTCAATATTCTTTTGGCTTCATGTTGAATGTGGTACTCTTATGCAGAGAAAGGAGTACCTGATTTCTGGCTCGCTGCAATGAAAAATAATGAAGTGCTGGCTGAGGAGGTTAGTTATTTAATTACAAATATATACTGGTCTGGTTCTACCAAATTCATAGAAGTATTGGTCTCTCAATTTCTTTTCTTCTTGGACTTAGATAACTGAACGTGATGAAGGAGCTCTCAAGTATCTTAAAGACATTAAGTGGTATAGGATAGAGGAACCTAAAGGATTCAAGCTTGAATTTTACTTTGATACCAATCCTTTTTTCAAGAACTCTATATTGACGAAGACTTATCACATGATTGACGAAGATGAACCTATTCTTGAGAAAGCCATTGGGTAACTCTGTCTCTTCAGAAACTTATACTGAGAATGTTTATCTTTAGTTTCTTATTCAGTAGTTAAATAATTTAGAAGATTGTGCAGAGGTGTGTCTGCCTTTCACTGTAACTAAAATATAGGTTCTGGTGCTTTGTAGGACTGAGATTGAGTGGTATCCAGGAAAATGCTTGACACAGAAGCTCCTTAAGAAGAAGCCTAAGAAGGGATCAAAGAATGCTAAGCCTATCACGAAAACTGAAGATTGTGAAAGTTTTTTCAATTTTTTTAATCCACCTCAAGTCCCTGAAGATGATGAAGACATCGATGAAGATACTGTATGATTAACATAATTTCATTTTTACAGATATTTATGATATTTGATTTATTGTTTTGTGTTTTAACCTTTTCCCATTTTCTTGAACAGGCTGAGGAGCTTCAAAATCAAATGGAACAAGATTATGATATTGGGTGTGTACTCTGTTCAAAACTTATGTTACCAATTGAAGTCGTTCTTAGTTTGCAATGTTCTTGATGTTCTATTTCAGTTATATGTAGCATTAGGTGATTCAAGTTTCTGTGACTTCCATATCATTGCAATTTCTACCAAGATGTGGTTTGAAGGACTGAATTTATTTATCTTTTGGATTCCAAATTCTTGGGAAAATTATACTATTTATATTCAAGTTCCACTGTAAGTTGATTTTATGCTGAAATTTTGTTATAATTGCTGATTGTTGTTCTATAGGTCAACCATTAGAGACAAGATTATTCCCCATGCCGTATCATGGTTTACAGGCGAGGCTATTCAAGGAGATGAGCTTGAGATAGAAGATGATGATGATGAAGATGAGGATATTGATGAGGATGATGATGAAGGAGAGGATGATGATGAGGAAGACGAAGATGGAGATGATGAAGATGATGAAGAGGAAGTCAAGACCAAAAAGAAGGTACATTAATGTATTATCTTGTGTTGACTCTATACATATCCATATTTGATGCCTGATTTTTTTTATTTTAGAATGAGATCAATTGCTAACTTGTTTGTTGATTTGGCTTGGCTTGAAATATTACTCTACAGTCAGCTGGAAACAAGGTATTATAGCAAATTTAATTGCTTGATATGATTAACCATCCCATCCTTGATATATAATATGTTGTTTTCACGATAATACACTTTAAATTGCCAATCTTAGTAAGTATTGTGTTTCTACTATTGTAGAAGAGTGGAAGACCACAAAGTGGAGATGGTCAGCAGGGTGAGAGACCTCCAGAATGCAAGCAGCAGTAGAAATTAAATGGTGAGGCGCCAGTATATCTTGTGTGGTTAGAGTTGTGATAGAGTAATTACAATTTATTTAGGTTTTTTTTTTTTTTTTTTTAAATGTTTGATGAGGGAGGGAAGGGGAAAGAGGGATTTGCAGTTTTGGTCGAGTTCTTTATAATTACATTGATTTAATGTTGTTTATGGATGATGATGGATTTGGAAGATCCTTCTTTCCTTTCTGTTCGTTGGTTTGAGAAAGGACGTGGGCTGGGTGGTGGGTTTGGTTCGCGATGTATGATGGATTTCTTTTGTTTTTGTGAATGATTCAGCAACTTAATTTATCTACGTATTGCTAGTTTTTTTTTTTTTATCATTTATTCCCATCTTTATAGATCTTGGTTAGTCAATTGTTTATGGGTTTATAAAGAAAGATGTAAAAAGAAGGCTTGCAGTTTCCTATCAACCAATCTTTGTTAAAATCATGAAGGAGGTTCATTTTCTTGTATTGAATCAACAATATATTCAAATAACATTTGGACTATATTTTAAAATTATGTTAAGCTGTGCTAGCATTCAAAACAGTATTTTACAGAAATATTGTCAATTACTTAAAAGAAAATATTTCATTTTTATAGACTATATTATATGAATGGAGTCATTTACTTGAATTGAAATTGTAAAAGGGTGTTAGTTTTATATTGTATAACGGATATTGGTTTTATTTTTAAGTAGTATTTGAAGAACAATATGGGAAAAAGTTAACATATATTTAAAAAATGTACTTTTATTATTTGTTATATATATTATAATAAATCATAGGGTAAACTATTAAGAACAAAAGTTTTGTTTTAAAATCTACAAGAACATTTAACAATAGAATCAAGTTAAAAAGGGTAGGTGTATCAGGGTGTAGTCCATTCTTATGAGAGGCAACCTACCTGTATGTACTCTTTAAATGACAAAGCAAAATTTAAAAACTTTTGAAAAATCAAATATTTATTTATTAGATAAAATCAATAGTTAAATTTATCGATCAATCACAAAATTTAATTAGTTAAAGAGATATTTTTTTCTTTTTGAATAAAAAAATTTTAAAAAATAATAAATTTAAATTTAAAAATACTTAAAATATAAAATAATATAAAAAATAATATAATTTTATAATTTTATAATTTTAGTTTACAATTTTAAAAATAAAAAAATTTAGAAAGGCTATTATCTCTGTCGGTGATGATGGTTATAAAAAACTTAATCAAGTAGTCGAAAATGGTTACCTAGTTGGATTGATAATTAGATTGGATTGCTTTGATGACAAAGCCGGTTAAATCTAGTTATCTCGATGGCAAAGTAGTTGTCAAAGATCTAGTGAAAACAGTCAAATCTAATCGTCTCATTAGAGGCGGTTGAAAACAACCAGTTTTATGTATACTAATTGTTTCGAGTTATATCTGATGGTAGGGGTAGTATGATTTATTTGTCTCCACCATTGAAACGGTCAGATCCAACCATCAATCTAGCTAGATGTCTGATTCCGATCACATTGGCGATGATGTTGGCAACAATGGTCGGTTTTTTAATTTTTATTAATTTTTAATTATTATATTAATATTATTTTTATTAAAATTTATTTTAATATTAATATTATTTATTTTATTGACGATATTTTGGTCATTTGTTATAAAATATTAAAAAAATTAGAAGGAAGGTGGACATTTGTTTTTCTTTTTTTTTTTTAAGTTTTTGGGTAAGACTTTGTCATTTAAGAAAACCTTGGGTTGGAATCAGTCGTTTGATTTATGAGTAAATTCTAATTTTGGTGAAATTACAAATTACATTAATATTGATTATTTAGTTAAAATAATGAGCAAAAATAATAAATCTTGATATTCTAACATGGTGAAAAACACATTAAAAAAAAAAACTTATCTTTTATTTTTTGCTATAATACATGATCTACTAATGCCTTTGTGTTTATTGTAGTATTTGAATCATTTTTTAATATATGTGAATATGTCTTGAATGATAAAAAATCAAATTACATCCAAATATTATTGACAACTTTACATGCATAAAAGATTTGTGACAAAAAAAATTTAAATTGAATAATTATGTAGCTCAAAATATTTTTGAAGATTTAAGGAATTTAGATATAAAAAATTAGGCCAAAGGACTAAATGCCCCTTCGGCAATTCCGAACACCCCGTCAACAACTTAATTCCTAAAATAATTAAATTACATAATTGAGTTATCGACTATCAATAATGTGGAGATGGCCAGATAAAGCCACCCCATGAATTAAGTGGTCGACTTTTATCATCCATTGTTGTCGATGGCTATTGTTTTTTAATTCTTAGTTATTAATTATTTTTATCTATTTTTAAATATTATAAATATATTTTTAAATATTTAAATATTTTATAATTTGTTTTATTATTAATTATCTATTTTTAAATATTATAAATATATTATAAATATTTTATAATTTGTTTTATTATTAATTTAATATTTTATTATTTTTTATTAAAAATATAAAAATACATTTTTGACTATTAAAATTTAATAATTGATATTTAAACTTAACTATTGATCAAGTCAACGGATATACATTTAAATTTTAAAAAGTTGACAGGTATGAATTTATCATTTAAAAAAAGTATGGATGGATTAATTCTTTTGGCCAAAAAATTACTAAAAATGTATGATACTATATATTTATATACATATAATATGATATGAGTTTTTTTTTTTTTTTTTTTACATACAAATTTTTTTATTAGTTTAATTTTTTTTCTATGTGGTTACAATTTTTTCGGGCCATATTTTTAAAATTTTAATACTATTGTCACCATTTATTTTAAAAAATAATTCGAAATGAAAAAAACAATAATAAAATTTAATGCCTTGAGTGGGATTCATATATGAATTTGTTCGATTCATATTTGACTTGTATTTGGATTTATATACGTTGAATTTTCTATATTGAAGTTTGGATTCGTGTTCAATTCTTATAGTTCAGTTCATATTTATATTCGTATTCGTATTCGATTTATATAATTAACATTTACATTTTTTAAAAAATTATAATTAATAAAATATAATTAAAAAATTTTAATTTAAGTTTATATTTATGTTCGTGTTCGATTTGTACAGATCATCTTGAAGTTTGTATTCATTGATTTTCAAAATCATAGTTTGTGTTCATATTCAAATAGTTCGTTTTGGATTCGTTTTAAACAAAATTTAAAAATGAATCTGAATATATTCGGTTTGAATTTAACTCTAATAGTTTGTATTAAATTTTGACCAACAAAACTCATAGATGGGTCCACATACTCCTTATCATGAAAACGAGAATTCAAACCATCAAAAAATCAATATATGATTAAAATTTTGACTTTAATTAGCGAAATATAATTAAGATATTGTGTTTATCTGAAATTTATCGATAATTAGTGTTTTATAAAAATGTCGATTTGGGACGGGTTTTCTATCAATAAAAAAAAGTTTTATAATCTAGGGTCGATTAACAGAAAATCAATTAAAATATCACTTTTTAATATGTCTAAATAATTAATAAATAATTTTCTTTTTAATAAATTTTACAAATATAACCAAAATCCAAACTTAATACACATTTTACCTGATCTACCCTTAAATAATCATGACATTTAAAACTTGTTTTTGTCTGAAAACTAATTCTTAGCATGACAGAAAATTATTTTCTATAAATTAATTAATTAATTAAAACGATGATTTTAATTGTAAATAAAAATATTTTTCAATTACCAAACCCAAAAAATCTAAGGGCTATGATATCGCCTGATTGCTAAATATTGCTCCTAATAATGTTTATGTTATGCTGCAATTCATCGTCTTTAATATTTTTTATATTATTATTCATGACAACTTTATTATTTATATCACTATTTATCGAAGTTAATAATATTTATGTTATTATTCATATTCTATATTATTGTTTATTATTTATCACATTTTAAGTGTTTATCACGCTTAGGATTGGATTCAAGTCAAACCAAATATTAATATGCATATGTTTGTATTCGAATTTATTCGGTTTATATTTAAATTCGAATTCGTTAAATTTTTTATATTAAAATTCGAATTCGTATTCAATTTGTATAGTTTGGTTAGCTTTCGATTTGTATTTTATTTGTTTGTATAGTTCGTGTTTATATTTTTTTAAAATTATAATTAATAAAATATAATTAAAAAAATTTTAATTTAAATTCAGATTTGTATTCGTATAATATACATTCGGATTTATGTTCGTTGATTTTCAAAACTAATGTTTGTGTTTAAATTCAAACAATTTATTTCAAATTTATACAAATTAAACTTAAAAAAGAATTCGAATATATTCAGTTTAGATTTAACCACATCTCATTATTATTCATTACATATTTTAAATTATTCTTTTTTATAAAATATCCTTACAACTCATTAAAAAATTAATTAAAATTATAAACTTTATTATAGAAAAATTTAATTTAATTGAAAAAGGGCGGAAAGCCCCGAGTTTTTGTCTCCTCTGTATTTGCGTAGTTCAAACCGGAGGGAATCCAAGACCCTATCTTGAAAACCCTACAATAACTCACTCTCCTCTCTACTTTCCGAACTTCAAATGGAGTAACATCTCTTCTCTAATTCATTTTTCACTTCTTCTCCAGCCTTGTTCTTATTACTCTCTCAATATCCACGCCTTTCTATGGCTAAGCTTCTACGAAAAAACGCCTCTTTGCTTAAACGAGCTCTCTTAGCGCCCCAGGTGACTTTTTTTTGCTTTTACTCGCGGAAACCTTTTTACTTTGTGTGTTTATGTTGTCTTTGGTCTCTGATATCATTTAAGAAAAGAAATTGTCGGTGACGTGAGAAAGCAACAATATCTACTTGTGACTTGAATAAATGTCGATGATGGGTCTTTTACCTATGACAGAACATATAATAACTTTTCATTACTTATCATTTGTTTATTTTTTAGGATTTGCCGGGACTAAAAGGAGGAATTTTGGGAGTTTCTTCTCAGTTTTGTAACTATTCCTCTAAAGGTGCCAGTTCCTCTGTTGCTTGTCTTCAGTTTCTCATATTTACAAAATCATAAATTTGCTTTTTCTTTTAACGTTTTATTTTGTTATCAAGATAAACGTAGGCTGTAGGCATAGTTTAATACACTAGAAATGGAGATGCAAATTGAAGAACTAAATGTGAAACTGACTGCATTCTATCTTAAAAGTTGTGGATTTTTTTATTTATGGTAATAGTGTCATCAAGTCTATTCTTGCATATAGTGTTTTATTTACTTAATATTTTTAAAATTTCCTCATACGGTTGTGTCATAGTATTTTTGTGGTGTATGATGCTGGAGCTTGATCATTGGTTGAATAAATAATGTCAGTGCTGCTTTTCCATTTGCATTAAGTTTAAGGTAATGACAGATGAACGTTCTATCCATTTGAAGGTAAAAGGAAATCAAAGTCAGATGGAAGTGACTCTCGCGGAGAGAATATGTCAAAGAAAGAGCTTGCCCTGCAGCAAGCTTTGGATCAGATTACTAGCTCGTTTGGGAAAGGATCTATTATGTGGCTTGGTCGGTCTGTATCTTCCAGACATGTTCCAGTGGTGTCCACCGGTTCTTTTGCATTGGATGTAGCTCTAGGAGTTGGCGGGCTCCCAAAGGTATCTCATGAACTTTTGCTTTTTGAAATAGCTGCTAAGTTTATGCAAATGTGATAAGGATTAATAACCTTTCTTTCTTAAATATGGTATGGTCTTCTTTGATTCTCTTGTAAATAATAAAATTTTAATGTGGGTTAAAGAATACAAAACCTTTTTGCCAGATTTGCTTCTTACACCAACTTCCTCCCCTCATTTTGTTTTGCATTTATTAGCTGCTAGCCAATGCGTCGTGCATCCTTGTTGTAAAAATGGGTTAATTTGAAAAAAAAAAAAAAAACACTATTCCTATCTTATAGTTTCCGGACTGGGTCGGTTTTCTTTAAACATTGGTCAAATGCTTGAACTCTGTGACTTCATGTTAAAGTTGATGGACTGACAGTCCATCTCATATTCACTTTGCAATGCATGTTGCTTATTATGAAGACCCAAGATATCGCTTAGCAATATGTATTGGCTGCTTATGCAATCTCTTTCTTGATATCTATCTTTGCAGGGTCGTGTTGTGGAGATTTATGGTCCTGAGGCTTCTGGAAAAACAACTCTTGCACTACATGTAATTGCTGAGGCACAAAAACAAGGAGGTTGCTGAAATTTAAATTACATCTTGTTGATTTTGTATGTAAATGTAATAGTTCAAGTATCTCTTTGATTATAAATTTGTTGTCAAAGCTTATTGCATGGAAGGCTTGCTCTTTGTATTGACTGTTCAATTTAATATAAAAAATTTGATAAGAACATATCCAATCCTTTTAAGATGGATTTATAAGTGTCTTATTACATTCTTAGATATCTGTTTTGTGTTCTTATGTGTTTAACAGTATGCGGGTTCATGGAATAACCATTCAGTGATTTGGGCTTTGAAAGAAATGGATATTAGAATGTTTCTGGATTATTTACTTTTGGCTTTGACGTCCCAAGATTCTGAGAAAATTTTCTCTTGCCATTTTAATGCAGGTTATTGTGTTTTTATTGATGCTGAGCATGCTCTTGATTCATCGTTAGCTGAGGCTATTGGAGTAAACACAGAAAATTTGCTTCTTTCACAACCTGACTGTGGTGAACAAGCTCTGAGTCTTGTGGATACCCTGATCCGAAGTGGTTCTGTTGATGTAGTTGTTGTTGACAGTGTAAGCAAGATGTTAGATTGGTGCATACTTTTTTTAATCATCTAGATTGACTTAATTAGTCTGATGATAGGTGTTGGAATATGCATTATATGCCTTAATGAGATTTGCTTTTCTTTTGTTTGCTTTTTTGCTTAGACTGCTTCTTGCGCAATGCTAGAGTTTTTTTTCTCTTTTATTTAATTATTTTAAAAGAAATAGCCGATTCTTGCTCTGCACAGTGACAAATGGTGTATGCCCTCTATAGAAGTTCTTTAGATTAGATAGTCTAAAACATATAATTTTAATTATTTGTTTGACAGCAAGTCTGAATGTACTTTTTGCTCTTGTGCTCTGGTTTTGATCCTGTATCTTTGATCACAGGTAGCAGCTTTAGTGCCTAAAAGTGAACTTGATGGTGAGATGGGTGATGCTCACATGGCAATGCAAGCTAGATTGATGAGTCAGGCACTTCGGAAATTGAGCCATTCTTTATCATTATCACAGACCATTTTAATTTTTACAAATCAGGTCCTAGATTAGAATCTTAGTTACATGTTTGTTGTCCTAAATTTTTAAAGCTCTACCTTCCTACTTAGTTAATACTGGATTTCCTGATTCTTGTCAAGTCACCGAAGCTTAATTATTTTATACCAAGTATTTGGGATTTCGTTCATGCTGGTGTTTCTTTTTTTTTTTGCATTGGGAATATCTACTTAAGAGACTCTAGTGGTGGGTGAGCAAATCCTGATGGCTGTCTGATTGATAAAAATATGGCTCAGTTTTGGAGCCTGGCTTTATAGTTTTGGAAGCATCAATCTAAAGCCTTGGGACCCATCCTTGAGGAAGTGAAATAAGGAAGCCCTTCACCCTCTCTTACTCTTATAGCAATATCTTTCTTGTTTTAAAAAATTTGAGCCATTTTTATAGCTTTCATATTACTTTATCAGCATTGTCTTATTATGAGCATTGTCATATATGTATAGCCGCGGGGAGTGTTATTTTAGGGTCACTGAAATGTGCTTTAATACTGCTGAAATCTGAAGTTTACTTCTCTTATTAAAGCAATAAATAATTTGACTTCTTGATGACATGAATATCAGGTGAGGGCAAAGCTTTCTACTTTTGGAGGCTTTGGTGGACCCACTGAAGTTACATGTGGCGGTAATGCCCTGAAATTCTATGCTTCAGTTCGATTAAATATTAAGAGAATAGGGCTTGTCAAGAAGGGGGAAGAGGTAAAAACCTTCATTCCACCCTCTCTCTCTTTCTCACTTATACATCCATGAGAAGTGGGTTTACTAAGATACATTATGGGGACCAATAGCATTACCCGATTTTCTTGAGAAAATGATTTGCGAATGAACCTGAAGTAAGTCTTGTCAGCTCAAGCAAGTACATGCAATTAATATGCAGGGGCACTTTCTATTGCTGTTTAAAGACCCTCCCCAAGAGGGTTTATAGCTGATCCTACAAGAGCAGTGAAAGAATCATATGCAGGGGCACTTTCTATTGCCGGATAACACCTGAAGTATGTTTGTTGTAACAAATTTATGGGGGCATTTTCTCGGATTGAGATCTCGCTTTTGCCGCCCTTGCATGTCTTTCAGGCATAAGAGCATCCTCATTTAGAATGCTTGTCCACATTGAAGGATTTCTCTGCTCTTCATATTTTTAGTAATTAATTGGTTCAGTGTCTTGTCATCATATCAATCTATAATTACACTGTCAGAAATGCATTTTCAAGTATAGCACGGTTATGAACAAATGAAGAGCAGGTGATTTGGCACAGTTATAAGAAGTAATGCTACACTTACAAATTGATGGGTTCTTCTTCAAGATTGTAACAATCGTCTTTTAACTTGTTTGATATTCTCCTGTTTTTACTTCTTTAATGGCATCATGTTACACTAGGTTTTATGGATAGTTTGTATCCGTAGTATTGATTATTATAATTTTTCTTGTTAAGTTAGATCCTTTTATGGTGTATGTTCATGGGGTAAAGCGTCTGTTTGATATTTTTGTGCTTTTTTGCAGACCATTGGAAGTCAAGTACAAGTAAAGATTGTTAAGAACAAACTTGCCCCTCCATTTAAGACGGCTCAGTATGAACTGGAATTCGGCAAGGGGATATGCCGAGAAGCAGAGATCATTGATTTGGCTGTAAAATATAAATTCATAACCAAGTCTGGTTCATTCTTTGGTCTTAATGGTCAGAGTTTTCATGGTAAGGATGCCATTAAAAGGTTTCTCTTTGAGAATGATTGTGTGAGGGAAGATCTTGTTACAAAGCTCAAAGAGAAGCTTCTAATTACTGACGAGGAACCAGAGGCTGGGGCTACTGATGGACACTCATCTGAAGATACAGTTATGCCTGATAGTACTGATGAGGAAGCAGTAGCTGCAGTTGAAGCATAGGTTTACAAATGTATTAAACATTGACGGAAGCTCTCCTCATTCCATGGGTAGGGCTTTGTTGTAAGGGATTTGCAGCTGCCTCCTGATTTATTAGTTGCATGTGGGAATTTTGAATTCAGAGGCCAGTGAAGAAGAATTGATCAGACAGTGAAGGCCTTGTATTCATAGCTGCATGCTATCCTGCTCATGATAAACTACTTTCATGTAGTGAATGAAAGATTTTTTGGCCAGGAGCGACTAGGGGGCGAAATCAGGGATTGTCCAAATTTTCAGTCATCTTCATTACTAATTGTTAAATGTCGGCTACATTTCTTATTCTATGTAATAGAAATGGCAATTGCAAAAGTCATAAAAACAGTCTTCCCTTTAGGAGTTTTGCCTATGATTGTTTAAAAATTATTTCTCATGGATGTGGGATCATGTTTTGATGTGGAAACTATGCCAAAGGATCGGTGAATCTCTGACACCAGGGCTTGTGGTGGGCCAAATTAATATCTTTGCTTTTTCGTTCCTTTTTCATGGGCTTCTAATTTTCTTTGCAGATCTTATATTCGGAAACTAGCAAGAAGTTCATGCATGCATATTTTCAAAAGGATGTTATGAATATTCTTCTGTCTGACTCTGAGGCTTTCCCGATGTGCTTCCCCAGCTGCAGCATGGCCTTCTCTCTGCCGCTAATTGCTCCTGGAACTTGAATTCTTGAATTCAATGAATTATCCCAGTTGGTGATTGTCACCAGGAAAATGTGGAAATGTTGTTTTAGAACAACATTTCAATAACTGGATACATGATGTTTTACAAGAAAATTTTAGTAAATTTCTAGAAGTGGGTCCTCTAGCTTTTTGAACCTGGAAAAAGTAGGTGGTATGAATTACAGTAAATTGATTCATTGTTTTGGGAATTTTTTTTTCTCAACTTTTGGAGGTAAAAAATGCCAGAAACTGGTGATCAAGTCTACCAGAAGGTTGAAAAGGGGGCCCATTAGCATGAATTTTTCCCACGCACTCTCCAGTCTTAATATAATATGAAAAAAGAACTAAATTTTATACAAAATTCCGCGCACCATTCCTTTGAATTTTATATGATTGGCCTAATCATGTGCCTGTGGTTATAACATGGACCCTGTCATACCCGTGGGGACGCAATTTGCTTAAATTAAAAAAAAAAAAAAAACTGCAAAAGCAGGGAGCCGTTGACAATTAGTCGCTGGTGGGTTGATATCCCAACAACTACTATTTATTTAGTTATTTTTAAATTTGTTTAAATTCTTATAAGGGCCAAAGGACAATTTCCCACCCATAGTTTGAGGGGGGGACAAAGTCCCACTGCAAATTTTCAAAAACCTGGTCTTCCACCTTTGGACCAAAATTCAAACTTATTTTATAATATTTCAAATGAAATGACTAAAATACCCTTTAATAAATAAAAATTTAAAATAAAATTATAAAATAATTTTTAAATATAAAAAAATTAAAAAATATATTAAAAATTTAAAAAAAATTTTAAAAATTTTAAAAAATAAACTGGCCACAACCGTCGATGCCGGCGGCGGTGGCCGTTGATAGCCGCACCAAGTGGCCGTCTCCGGCCACCTGGTTCCAGGGGAGGCCAGATCGGGCCTCCCCGTTGGGTGGAGGCGGCCAGATCTAGCCGCCTCTAGTTTTGGAGGAGGAGGAGGCCAGATCTGGCCTCCTCCCCCGACAAACGTGGCCGGAAACGGCCGCTGGGACCAATATCGGTCCTCTTCGGCCATTTCCGGTGGCCAGATCTGGTGGAGGTGGCCAGATCTGGCCGCCTCCTCCAAAACAGGAGGCTGCCGATCTAGCCGCCTCCACCCAACGGGGAGGCCCGATCTGGCCTCCCTTGGAACCAGGTGGCCGGGGACGGCCACCTGGTGCGGCTATCAACGGCCACCGTCGTCGACTTCGGCGGCTGTGGCCAGTTTATTTTTTTAAAATTTTTAAAATTTTTTAAAATTTTTTAAATTTATATAAAATTTATTTTATTATTTTATAAAATTTTAATCATAAAAAGACAAAATTGCCCCTGAAATATTACTGTTTAGTATTTTATTTAATATTAAATTCTTTCCAGGAGTGGGAGACCGGGTTTTTGAAAACTTGCGGGTGGGACTTTGTCCCTGCTTCAAACTATGGGTGGGAAATTGTCCTTTGGCC